>JAAGEH010000012.1:44963249-45029462 GCA_011751065.1 Lasiurus cinereus
TGTGTGTGTGTGTGTGTGTGTGTGTGTGTGTGTGTGTGTGTGTGTGCTGGTCATGATGGGGTGAGGATGGGGGGTAGGGGGTAGAGAAAACATTTTAAGCATCAAGTTCCTAAACCAACCCAACTCCCAACTTTATTTTCAATCCCCAGTAAGCAAGTTTGGGAATTTTGAACAATTTTGGGTGCCAGAAGAACAAGGCTCATAGGAGGAAGATAGTGTGGAGATCCCATTAGAAACTATTTCATTGTGTATATTCTCTGTGAATACTTCAGAATTAAAAAACAACAACAAAAAGAATGCAAATAGTTCTTTAAAGATGCATATAAATTTTATCTTTTAAGAGTCTATATGTTGCCCTAGCTGGTTTGGCTCAGTGGATAGAGCCTGTGGATTGAAGGGTCCTGAGTTTGGTTCCAGTCAAGAGCACATTCCTGAATTTTGGGCTCAACCCTCAGTAGGGGGAGAGCAGAAGGCAGCGTACCAATGATTCTTTCACCATTGATGTTTCTATTTTTCTCTCCCTCTCCCTTCCTCTCTGAAATTAATAAAAAGTATACATATACATTTTAAGAGTCTATGCATTTTGTCAAAACACTGTAAATAACCTGTCACTTAATAGAGAAAAACAAAACAACAAAGTGCCCAAACTAACTAAGAAAAAAAATCATTGTTAAATAAGTCTCACTGATTACTTGGGAAATGAATTAAGGCATATTTATGTTTATATTGAAAACATTCGCCAGATTGTCTTTTCCAACTTTATTTAAGTTTTGTATTCTCTCTTCAACTTGTTTATTCTGCAGTAAATCCTGAAATCTAGTTTCTAGATTAAGGAAGTTTATGAATCCTGGCAGGATATAGCTCAGTTGTTTAGAGCATCATCCCAACATGCTAAGATTGATCCCTAGTCAGGGCACATACAAGAATCAACTAATGAATGCATAAATAAATGGAACAAAAAAATCTATGTTTCTCTCTTTCTCTGTCAAAATCAATAAATAGCTCCGCTGGCATAACTCGGTGGCATCAACCTATGAACTAGGAGGTCACGGGTTCAATTCCAGGTTAGGGCACATGCCCAGATTGCAGGCTCAATCCCTAATAGGGGGCATGCAGGATGTAGCCAATCAATGACTCTCTCTCATCATGATGTTTCCCTTTCTCTCCCTCTCCCTTTTCTGGAAGCTATCAAAATATTTTAAAAATAGAATAAAATAAAAATCAATACATATAAATTTTAAAAATTAATAAAAGAAAATTTACATATTTACCCACAACAGGTGTTGACAAATTGTGGTTATACTTGCTGATTTCAAATGGAAAATCATTTGATCATCACCTACAATTCCAATTTCTTTTCTAAAATCAATAAAAATATATTTTAAAAGAAAACATACCATGAATATTTTCCCATGTGACTAAATATTCTTTAATAATATGATTTTTGGTGGTGAAACAGTATCCATTGCATAGATGTATTATTTAACTACTTTTCTATTATTGTATACCTGGGTTATTTCCAATTTATATATATATCAAAATATATATTTCCTAGAGGAAAAATTATCTATTGCTTTAAAGGTTGTTTATATTTTCAGCCTTCTCATACTTATTGTCAAATTGCCCTCCTCAAATATACAACTTGACACAACCATCACCAGTGGATAGAAATTAAGTCACAAAAAGTCAGCATTGATATTAGCACTATTTTTCACACATTTCATTTACAAGTCAACCTCCAGAAGGGTATCCCATTTTCATTTGAGCATTCACTGCACTTGCTCCATAGCCTAGTACCCTTAGTGCTTTTGCCATCATACGAACTGCAATTCTCTCTTCATATGATGACATAGCTCATTGTGATGCTGTTGATGTGCACACCTTAATGTTCTAAAAGATTGTTTGGTATAAGTTCAGGATTATTCTTCTAACCTTTCCCTTGATGTTTAGAGTCAGAATTCAAATACTGTACAGTTTAAGCTACAGTATGTCTGACCTATAAACTTGGCTCAAGGCATTTATATTCATATCATTTTTGTCTGCTTATTATACCAGCAAGGTGGAAAAAAGCAATCCAACTTTCACTAAAAGGTAAAACTCTATTTTTTTGGGGGTATATTAATAGAGTTTTAAAAAATATGTTAGGGCCTTAGCCGGTTTGGCTCAGTGGATGAACATTGGCCTGCAGACTGAAGGGTTCAATTCAGTTCAAGGGCACATGCCCACGTTGCGGGCATGATCCCCAGCAGGGGACATGCAGGAAGCAAACGATCAATGATTCTTTCTCAACATTGAAGTTTCTGCCTCTCTTTCCCTCTCCCTTCCTCTCTGAAATCAATAAAAATATGTCTAAAAAAATAAAGTTAGATAAATTCCACTACATGTAGGAATAAGCACAGATTGGGAGTTTTATGAGATAGTTCATGAACACATTTAAATCCAAACTTAAATATAAAATTTAATGTAAGAACTTGGATGGAAGAGAGTGAAAAAAATAGATACTTTTCTCTTAAAATATTAACTTAATGTATACAAAAAAGAAGTACATAATCCTATTTAAATTACATATTTTTCATCACAAAAGGAATGAACAGAGCATCTTTTCCCATATATCAATCTTCTGATTCAAAATGGTTTAAGTTTTTTTTATTCATCTCATTGAAGCCTCTATTTATTGTGTTCTTTTCTCAATGACTTTTTGGATGTGTGACTTAAGGCAGTTGCCATTAATAACCAAATAAGTAGATTAAAATGTGAAATATGTCAGTGAACAATAATTTCATGTTTTTATTTATACAGATTCTAACATGAGGCAGACAAGTAATAAATACCATAAAAGTCACTTTATTTTTCCTTTTTTAAAAAATTAAATGTATTGGAGTGACGTTGGTTAAAAAGTCACTTTAAATTGAAAAATTTACACCCTTATAAATTATTATTATTTTTTTTTACCCATTCTTGTGTTTTTTTCCCTATGGCCCTAAATCACTCAGTAATTTGATTGTGATATTATATAACTAGGATAGCCATTAATATTTTCAAATCAAAGTGAATAAAATGTTATCTAAAATGCTCTAGATTCTTTAATTTCAAATTCGCCCTGGCATTTTGGTCAAACTGAACACAGATATTTCCTTTGCCTTTGTCCTTCTGTGAACATTGCCCTAATGATAGCTTCATATTTTTCTCGTCTCATCATTCAGAAGCTATTTACCCTTTTTTTTTTTCTCCACAGCCTCTTTCAAACTCTCTTCACCCCTATGGTTGAATGCCTGTTCAGCCCCCACACATTCAGGCGTACTTATTCCCGTAAAGATAGTGACACTTATGGTTTATTCTAAGACTAAATCTGTGTTGCCCAGTGACTAAGGACTTAAGTATGCATGCTGCTTCTATGCTTACCCTCCTACCTAACTTAACTACTCAACTTTTTTTTTTATTTCTTTTTCTCAGCATTCTCTGTTTTGGCACAGTTCAGTTAACACACCAATGCCAGGCCACTAATTGATTTCTGAAACCTGACATTTGTTTTTTGTTTTCTCCTATCTTCCTTAATGGTACAGCACTACTAAGCAGGAAGGAATGCAAAGAACTAGAAAGTTCAAAGTAATTGAGGATCTGTCCATTCACATTGTCTGGCATCAGGCCAGTGTAGAACCTGGAACATTTGAAAAATATTTATCAAGTTTTAACCCTTTTTGCTAAGTCGATAAAGAAGGTTTGCAGGTGTAGCATTTGTGTTAATAGCAACAGCAAGTAAGCTTGGTTGAACATGTTCTTTATATGTTCAGACTCACATGGCAAATGTCACAAAAAAAGGATTACTTTCCAATTTCCGTAGTATTGTACAGTGTAAGCTAGTTATTTTCTGTGAGATTGCAGAGCCAAGCATTTCAGAGAAACCATTACTTAAAAGTAGCAGCCCTATTTCATGAATCCTTATGTCAGAAATCAAATTTAAATAAATGCTACTATATTTGAGCAAAAAAAAATTTTAGTTAGCTTTTCTATTGTAAATGTACTGCAATCTCAACCATAGCTAGGTTCAAATATCTATATTCTTTAATGAAAGTAAGTGGAAATGTAGGAAAAGAATGAACAGGACTATAAAAAATCTTATTAAATATTTATCAAATAGCTGGAAGGTTGTGTTTTTTTTTGTTTGTTTTTTGCATTGGGAAAGGTTTTGTAAATAAAGTCATGTTTTAAAATGGTGTAAGATGTAGAAACATTTCTAGTTTAATACCTGGACTTTATTGCAGTGAAAACTTAGGTTGAAATAACAGACCACTGACATTGGTAAAAAGACAGACAAAAGGAAAGATCTAGATAGGCTTAAATGCAAATTAAAAATATAAATGGGTACCAAAGTATATTAATTCTAAGTTAGATTTAGATAAAAGTTAAAAAAGAATACAGAAGTTCTATTAAGAGTTACCTATATCACACTCAGGCTTGATCATATCATCAGCATTAGATAACTAAAAATCTTTCAAAGGCCTTTTTTTAAAAGTTATATTAAATCCCATACCAATTCTATAAACTTCTAAATTTTGTAATTATATAATTGGAATCAATATTAGAGAAAATTAGGGTAACTTTTATGAGGTAAAGGTGAGTAATATGGGATTGTTTTCTTAGAAAAATATTTGCAAAAACACATAAAATAATACTTTGATAACATGAAAATAGTCGTTCAGCATTCTCTGAAAGCAGTGATCACAGCTGTACTAAAAGGGAATGAAAAGGAAAAAAATTCACAGCATAATTTTGTTTTTTAATAATAAGTACCTCTAATACTTAATGTGTATATGTATTTTTAAAAATCTACATACTTCAGTGAGAGCCATACCTTTGATAGATTTACTCATTGAAGCTAACATTTTTCTACAACTTTTTTTTAAGCTGTTTTACTGTTAAGTGATGAGCAGTATATGTAAAATTGTACATATAAAATTGTCTATTGGTACAGTGTGCTGTCAACATATATGCATATGTAGTAATATTCCAGGCATTTTTATTGCAGTTTATTGTTCGGGCTTCCAAATAAGCCAGATAAAATCATGTACAAGAACATTAAGGATTAAAGGAAGTGGTTTTCTTAGGTGATTGTTGGCAAAAACTCACCTTCCCATTATAAGAGTAAATGGACAGTAACTTATTTGGCTACTACTTTCCTACAAATTTGGATTCCCAGTTTTCAGCGCTGCTGCATGTTTTAATATTTGTGGCTTCTTTGGTTATCTTTTTTCATAGGAAATGGTGCCACGGTGTTGGGAAAATGTGCTACATTTCTTCTTTGTAAATATTAAACTCCAATTTTTGGACATACAGTTCTAGCAAAAATAAGTCAAAGATGTAATGTCTATTTAAATACATTTGATCTAGCTGTTGGTGCTTAAATTAGATTCCAGGCTAAGCTGGAATCAACAGTGTATTAAAAACTTAAAAATTTATATGGTCCATCCTCTCCTTCATACACGGATACGAGATGGAAATGTGTGTGAAAACTTCTTCTTGCCACTTAAATACCGTGAGAAACACAACAACAAGCTTTTATGCATGGGCTTTAAAAGAAATACCTGCCATTAAACCTTTTATCGAGCGTATTTCTAATTTGCTGTGCTAAATGGATATAGTCACTGATAAACCCAGAGACAAGGTCTGCTTTTTAATTTGTTTATCACACCGTTCCTAGTTTTCCGCTAAAGAAAAGTACATTTTGTATATTTAAAAATATACGCTCATTAAACAAGTCTTTGAAAAACCTTAGCGCCCCCTCCCAGCTGCCTGCTGGGTTTCAACTCTTGAGTTTCAGGTCCTTGCACAACACCTAAGACGTGCAAAACTCTCTTTCTTCCTATTCTTGGCCGAGAACAGTCCTAAAAGATCTCCCTCCACGTCTCCACCCTAATTCCCTCTCTTCCTAGATTCCACCGGCGTCTCCCCTTCCCTCCGCCCCCCGCTCCGCCAGCCCACTCTGTCAGAGAACTTGTGTACAAACTGCGCGGCCGCCCTGAGCGCGAAGCTCGTGGCTCGAGAGGGGTGCGGTCAGCGCGGCGGGGGCGGGGCTCTGGGAGGACTGCTTCCTTCTCATAGGCTAGCCGTTCTGGCCAGGCCGGCCTCGGAGCCTCAGGATTCGCCCTCGCGCTGCCAGTCTGGCGGGCGGGCCACGCCCACCAGGAGTTGGGTAAAAGAGACGCGGGCGTCAAGTGTCAGTAGTCGCGGGGCAGGTACGCGCGTTCGTTGCTCGCTCGCGTCGGCCGGCGGTGGCGGGAGCGGGCTCCGGCGAGTGAGGAGAGAGCGCGGCGGGGCGGGGCGGGGGAAAGTGGCCGCCCGGAGGACGTTGGCGTTTGCGCGTGGCGGAGCGGAAGAGTTTTGCTTTCCGTGCGCGCCTTCGAAAGCCGTGCCCACCGCAGGCTGAGGGGTCCGCCCGGAGCCTCCCCTCCTCCGCCCGCGGCCCCGCGCGGAGCTCGCCGGCCCGAGCCAGCGTGCGCGAAGTAGGAAGCGCGCTCCACCCGCGTCCAGCCACCGGAGCCGCCCCCCGACTGCCTGCCCATGGCTACGCGGGTGCTATCCATGAGCGCCCGCCTGGGACCCGTGCCTCAGCCCCCGGCCCCGCAGGACGAGCCCGTGTTCGCGCAGCTCAAGCCCGTGCTGGGCGCCGCGAACCCGGCCCGCGACGCGGCGCTCTTCTCTGGGGAGGAGCTGAAGCACCCGCACCACCACCCGCAGGCGCCACCCGCGCACCCGCAGCCGCCGCAGCCCGCGCCGCCTCCCGCGCCGGGCCCGCGGCTGGCCCCCGAGGAGCTGGTCCAGGTAGGAAGAGCGGCGTCCCTCCCTGCCGGGGTTCGGGCGTGTCCCGCCGCTGCGACGCGCGGGCGACAGGGGCCGCTCCAGGCTGGGACGTGCGTGCGTCGAGGCTGCCCGGGAGCCAGAGCCGAGGGCGCAGCCCCTCCCTGCCCTCTCCTAGCCAGGGCACCCCATTTCGCAGGGGAGAAAGTCGATCTGAAGAGGGTGGGGATGGATCGGTCCTGGCCAAGTCCGTCTGGGAAAGGTCAAAGGGAAAGGGCACCTTTTTGTTTTTTGTTTTTGCATTTGGAGGACCAGACCTCGTACCTCACGCGCAAATTGAATACCGCCTTGCGCCTTCATCCCCCAATCCTGTGAGTGCACTGGCCTTGGAGGTTCCCCTCTGTCGCACGTCGACTGGGGTTAAGTGGAAGCGCACATCGGGGTGCTGGGAGGGGCCCTCCCCGAGGGGCGAGGGGGGGGTGGTTCCTATTTTCTTATCTGTTGGCTCGCTGACTGCTCTAGACGCGATCGGGGAGCTGCCTTTGGGAGGCCGAAAAAGCAAAGGTTGTATCGGAGTGCTTAGTATTGTTATTTTTACCTAAAGAGAAAGCTGGGGTGTTGTTTTCATGTGCGTGCGCGTAAATGTCCTCCCGGAGCCGCGTTGGAAGCTGGCAGTTGGCTTTTACACTTGCCCGGCAGCCGAATTAGAGCCACCGCCTGTGTCTTTCGCCCCCGCAAGGGGAGTCAGATAGCCCAGAAAAAACTTCCCGGGACTTTTAGACCGTCCCAAGGAAAAAAAAAAAAAATTGGAAACATACCCACACTCAAACAGCTGGAAGAGCTAAAATCAGAAACCACTAACCACCACGGGAGCGAAGTGCACGAAAGGGTTTACTTAGGTTTATTTCGAGGCGCTTCATGTAATAGCCCCTTGCTACATTGTCTATTTGCTGCTCGGCTCCTGCCGGCGGGGGGAGGCGGGGAGCGGGGGGGAGGGTCTGCGAGTGTCGCCGTGCTATGAATGGGCAGTGGCATTTGTCAGAGAGATGACTCACATGATTAGAGCGTTAATTTTATTTTTAAATCGTGTTTATCCGGGAAACCGTGTCTGTATCCTCACCGAAACGCTACAAGGTCCGATATGAAATGCTTTTGAACTTAAGTAGTAGCAAGAAATGACTGTACTAGTCACCGATTTAAGATGTCACCGCTAATAATTTTGTGAGCCATCTAGTTAGGATGTATTTTTTAAATTTTCTTTTCGGTGTTAAATGAGGAGTTAAGTTTGTGTGTTATACTAGGAGAGAAGAGAGCTGTAAAAAGGCTTAAGACTTGTTACAAGTTGGATCATATACTTAAAAAAAAAAGCTCCATTTGAAAACGATTTGGTTATTTCAGGTTATCAATTTTTTTTGCATAGGAGACACCAAGAGTATAAGGCTTGACTGAGCTTTTTACAGAGTAAGGGGGAATGTAGCATTGTCCCACTGAGGAGGACATGATAAATGTTTTGCTGATGACTGTGCTGGCCATACAGCAGCCTCTCCCCACCCACGGGCGCCTTAGCACCACTCTACCAAGGGAGTGATTTTCCCCTAGGTAATTAAAGATCTGTTTCAGATAGGGATATGAATAGGAACATTTCATTATCATATTAACCAATTACAGAATCTGCTGATTAAAATCAACATTTAGAACAGATGTTGAATGTGAACATGTTCTTTCAGTGGATACAATGTTTTGATCAAAATATTGTATTTAGGTTTCTATTGAATTGTAAACCAAAAAAAAGACACACCGAAATAGCTAAGGAATACATTTTATATTAGATATTTAAGCAACATCTATCCAAACAAAAAAACCCCACACAACCTCACAACTTTGCGATAATATATTTAAGGTTTGCTTCGTTAAAAAGCATACACACTTTAAAGACCTGTATGATATGAACATAATTGAAGTAGTTTGGCCATATTACATACAATGCTGTACTATAGTTGCAAACATAACTGTGTGATGGGCAGGGAATCCTGTTTGTATATGAGCAATAAGGTGTACAATATTCTTGCATCAGAAAGGAGTATGTTCTGTTTGCTTCCTTTTTTTCTTGATTTGCCTCATTCACTTTTTGTCCGCAGTTGATTGTGGGAGCAATTTTACCAAATACATGTTTTACAGAGTTTTGTAAGGTTTGTTGATCCAGTTATTACACAATTGACAAATAAACCTGCTATGTTTATAAGCAACATTAGAAGGAGTTTGCCCAAGTACCTTTCACAGGGATTGTTGGGGGAATTTTAGTAACCACCGTTTGTCCTTCCTGAGATGACGAATTAGGTCGATTAAGCATTTTTGTATTTTCTTTTTTCCAGACAAGATGTGAAATGGAGAAATATCTGACACCTCAGCTTCCTCCAGTTTCTATAATTCCAGAGCATAAAAAGTATAGACGAGACAGTGCCTCAGTCGTAGACCAGTTCTTCACTGACAGTGAAGGGTTACCTTACAGTATCAACATGAACGTCTTCCTCCCTGACATCACTCACCTGAGAACTGGCCTCTACAAATCCCAGAGACCGTGCGTAACACACATCAAGACAGAACCTGTTACCATTTTCAGCCACCAGAGTGAAACGACTGCCCCTCCTCCGGCCCCAACCCAGGCCCTCCCTGAGTTCACCAGTATATTCAGCTCACACCAGACCGCAGCTCCAGAGGTGAACAATATTTTCATCAAACAAGAACTTCCTACACCAGATCTTCATCTCTCTGTCCCCCCGCAGGGCCACCTGTACCAGCTACTGAATACACCGGATCTAGATATGCCCAGTTCTACAAACCAGACAGCAGTAATGGACACTCTAAATGTTTCTATGTCAGCCGCCATGGCAGGCCTTAACACACACACCTCTGCTGTTCCGCAGACTACGATGAAACAATTCCAGGGCATGCCCCCTTGCACATACACAATGCCAAGTCAGTTTCTTCCACAACAAGCCACTTACTTTCCCCCGTCACCACCAAGCTCAGAGCCTGGAAGTCCAGATAGACAAGCAGAGATGCTCCAGAATTTAACCCCACCTCCATCCTATGCTGCTACAATTGCTTCTAAACTGGCAATTCACAATCCAAATTTACCTGCCACCCTCCCTGTTAATTCGCAAAACATCCAACCTGTCAGATACAACAGAAGAAGTAACCCCGATTTGGAGAAACGACGCATCCACTACTGCGATTACCCTGGTATGTGATCTTACCTGGTTGAAGCATCACCTATTTAATGTTTGTGTCTGTGTTTTTTTTTCCAAACTCAGTTTTTGAAATTACATAGGACAGTAGTGCTTGACAATAAAAATCACATACTTTGTTCTTTTCATATCCCAGTCTCCGTGCCTTTCCCTGGTATGTACTGTTTAGTTGTCTACTGCTTATTTGAGAGTTTTTTTTTGTGTGTGTGTGTGTTGTTTTTTTTTTTTTAAGGCTAGACTAAATTATGGAAAACAGCTACTTACACTTTTTTCTTTAATATTAAGTAAAAATTAGAATTTTTAGTTATGCCAGAGTTATTTTAACATAACAATCTACAATCATCATAAATTAGAGCTTTTAATTCTAAATTAAGTACCCTGAAAAAAGATTACTTAAGTAAGGTAGGAGAAAATACAGTATGTAATGAAGTGGGGACTGAGTAAGGCTGCTATAAGAAGACTGTCTATACAGTCGATTTAAGGGTAGTTCATATATGCTCATTCTTGAGTGGCATACATGACCCAAAATATGAACTGATGATACTAATGAATATATTTGCAAGTTGCTGGCATGAGCTAGTTTATAAATAAAGCAAGGTATAATTTATATGGCATGCCATTCTAAATGAAAAAACAAAAACAAAAAACGAAACGTTAGGGGTATAGAAAATGGCAGTCATCTTGGATAATAGTTAACATTGTCAGCCCTGAAGCCATTAAAATTTTTAAATCACTAAAGTATATGTTACTAACTATAAAGCATCTACTGGGATATAAACACATTTCCCATTTGTAGCTTGGCTTATTATCTTCTTTCTGCTAAAGTGATACGTAACGCAAATCACTTTAATAAGGTAATAGGGGAGTGCTTTTTAAAACTGAAGCTTCATTTATCTAGCATGAGAAATTTCTTCTTTAAAGCCAGATTTTAAACACTGAATCATCAAATGTAAAGATTTCAAAGGATCTCTAAAATGACAAGCTGTTCCTCTCCTGCTTTATTTTAGGCTGCACAAAAGTTTATACGAAGTCTTCTCATTTAAAAGCTCACCTGAGGACTCATACTGGTATGTAATTTTCTTGTTAATTCTGTGAGTTGTGTAAATAGTGTAAGTGGTATTCATCCTTTTAAAAGCCAACACTTGTTTGATCTCTTCTTTCTTCTGTCAACTTTTATTTTTTTAATGGCCTACCTTTTCAGCCCTGGCTTGACTCAAAATTCAGTACAGTGAAAAAGTCTGGTTCCAGGAAGGCTGATGTTCCCTCACTAAGGCCTTGCCCTGTCACCTCACATAGAATTAATTACCTAAAAATATAAACAATGATGTTTACTAATGGATTTTAAAGCTTATAATGGCACTGCGATTTCTTATCATAAAGGGAAAAAATGGAACTAATTTTTTTCTTTAACATATCAGTTGGCTTCTATAAAGCTATATTAAACATTAAAAACTTGCCCATTTAGCATGTAAAGCAAAACTGCTTAATACATTATCTTTAGTTTTACCATTAGCTTAAAATATCAGTGTTGAGCATGTTTTATGTGCTTGATGAAAGGAAGGGCTGAAATTACAGAGTATTAAAATCAAACAGAGGATGGGGTCGTGGTTTAGAAGTTTTCTACACTCTACCCCAGCCCACATGCATTTAAGAGACTTGATTCTATCTTATATTTCATCCTTTTTCAAAATGTGCTTTATAAACATTTTATTTTGTCATATGTATATAATCACTTAAATGCTTCTTAATCTTAAAACTTTATATCAGAACCCATTTTAGAATGAAACCAAGTGGTATGCTTTCAAACCTCCAAATACCCAAAATATTTTCAAACATAAAGGTGGTTAGTAATTGTGTTTTTGATTAAAAGGATAGCACGAAAGGAAAGAACTTATATATAAAGTGATTCTGTTTTATTTTCTCATAAACAAAGCCTAACCTAAAGTTCAGAGGATAAGTTTGCTAATAAAAGCAATGACCTAGCAAAATGTTTTATTCCATCATTGCTATGGAAACCAAAGTATTCAACAGTTCCTTTGAATGGGTTGTTGGATTAGTGTAAGGACTTGAATCTCCCCAGGCTAGATGTTACTATGGAAATTGAGTTTTGATAAATGAAGTAGTTATCTCTAACTGCTGCATTAAAAAGTAAAAGCCTTTGAATGAAGGTCAGTTCTGAGGCTCACTACTGAGAGGAATATGACTGCAGACATTTTGTATGCCTGCTAGGTATTGCTTGATACTTACTAAAATCTACATAGTGTTGGCAACAACGTGGTAGATTCCAGGGCTTTCTGAGAAACTGCTTTTAAAGAAAAGACATCTCTTTTATGAATCAATGAAATTGATTGTTTTGGTTGGTCTGTCATTTTCATATATAGACAATTAGGCTGTATAAAGGAAAATATCCTATGTAATCAGCCCAAAGTAGAAATTACATTTGTAGTTGAACAAACTCCCATTAAATGTAGAATAAACTCAATCTAAAGTTTTCAAAGTACAAATGACAAGGCCCAGAACACATTCCATATAGAAATGCTAAAATATAATTTTGTGTACAATATATGTTGAGAAAGGAAACATTGAAAATGGGTTTTACCTTAATTTTTATTAAGGAAGTATAAGTATAAAACATTCGAACTATTGTGTGTGTGTGTGTTTTTGTTTTTTTTAAGTCCTTAAAAGGAGAGATAGGAGAGGAACATGTTTTTCATGAGGTTAAAGTCTCCTAATAAAAGATGGGTGCGATTGCATATAGCGATGTAATCAAGTGCTATTGCAGGGATGTAGTCAGAGCATATCTAAATGGCCTTGCAACCCCTGCAAGTCGGGGTTTAATGCTTTGAATGCTTATACCTGCAATTCTGGAACTTGACCTGCTGGCAAGGAAATTTAATAGTGGGTTGTCTTAACAAAGCTTGTACTAATAAAAACAAACTGAAAAGAGGACTGAAACCTAGTTTGGGTCCCTTGCATCAACTTTTTTTTTCACGTGATCGTAAACAGTGTAGCCATGGACATGTAATGAGTGAAACCATTTAATCCAGTTTAATAAAGTTTTGTTTGATAGTTTTTCAGAGCCTTGGGGAGGGTTTGTAACAGACTTGTTCATCTGGCTAAACCCGTTCTTGGGTAATCATAGAGCATTGAGGTTGTTTTCTCCTCATTTCTAGTTTCTAGACAATGCCTTTTAAAATTACCTTTCGCATTGTATCCTCACTACCCTGCCTGTTGTTTTTTTAATGAATGTATCTGAAGCCAGAAAGGTTTGGCTTTTTTGTTTTTTTTTTCCCTCCTTCTGCTCAGGCATTTCTAAAGTACTTCTCTCATTTAGAAGCTTTTCTTTTTCTCTCTGTCCTCCTTGCCCAATCTATATGGAAATGTTGTACTTCTATTTGACAATATAAAAGTTATTTTTTAAATGACTGCCATTTTGCAGGCAGAATGTGAAGCACCCTAGCATTTCTTTGGAATGAAATTATAAATGCTTTAAAATGTCAAGTTACCTTATGCTTTAAAAATGATTTAAGCAATTAAAACAACCTACATCTGAGTTCTATTGCTTATTCCGAATTTTCAGATTGTAAATGCTTCTTCATTTGCAAATTGAACATAAGGAAATAGTCTTTCCAAAACAAGACTTTTCAAAAACAATTTTGGATGAAAGAGTAGATATTTTCTTGAACCAGAAATATCATAGCATTCAAGTTTTTTCTAAGTTCATACCCTTTGGGTTTTTTTATTCAGAAAGAATAGACAAATAATACCAAGTTTCTATCTCTGTATGGTTAGACAAAATATCTGACTCCTTTTTAGGAAATAATATTTCACTTTTAAAAGCATGTTATGTCTTTATGTACATGATGACATACTTATGGACCTATAGAGATACCCCTTATATAGAGGTGTGTGGGTGGTTGTGTGTGTTACTTGTAACACCATGTCATGCCTCTGGTTAGACATAATCGAGGCTGCTTCTAGATAAGTGTCAAGAAGTGGTAAATTTCCAAATCAAAATATTTGTACTTTTAACAACATTTAAATGTTAACATTACTGAAATTTGTGTATACCTCAAGATGTATTCAAGGGGCTATACTCATTGCCACTGTTTAAAAGTTGCTCTGCATTATTACCTATTAAACATGCTAGGTATAAACTTTTATTTTAAAATATTGACAGTGTTGACAGTAGACATTTTTATTTTTTCCATTTTCCTGCTAAAAGAAATATTAAAAATGTTCTGGCCGAAACTGGTTTGGCTCAGTGGATAGAGCGTCAGCCTGCGGACTCGGGTCCTGGGTTCGATTCCGGTCGGGGGCATGTATCTTGGTTGCGGGCACATCCCCCAGTGTGGGGCGGGCAGGAGGCAGCTGATTGATGTTTCTAACTCTCTGTCCCTCTCCCTTCCTCTCTGTAAAAAAAATCAATAAAATATATTTAAAAAAATGTTTTGAAAATGAGTTTTTTGGTGTGGAAATGTAGAAAAAGGTGTGAACAGTTTTTAAAAATATAAAGGATTTCTCTTTCATAGAAAGCTATTTAGAACTAAAATCAGCATAAGGATATATATATGTGTGTATATATATATATATATATATATATATATAATATCTGGACTTAATGGAGATGAATGATACAGTTTGGATCTATGGATCAATATTGGTTAAATGTATAATTTGTGTAACTGGTAGAGGTTATAAGTTTTGCAGATTGAAATTTAGTGCCCAATGATTTTTTTAGTTTATATTTCAAAACTATGCAGGAAAAAGTATATTTAGCTTATAGTGTTAGATGTTACTAAAATATTTGTAAATTATTTTAATTTGTAGCTTTATTTTATATATTGACAATTTCAAGCTTATGTAAAAAAAAAAAGTAGTGGTTTAAAGAGACTTGCTGGTCTCACCTCTGGAAAGGTATTTATGAGTTTGAAAGCTTAGAAACAATTTCTTTGTAATGACTCTCACTGGGAAGATTAAACCTTTCTTCTAGGACTTGCTCTTTCATCTGAAAAACATTTACATAGGAAATTTTTGTTCTGCAATGATAAAGCTTGTCAGAGGTTAAGAAGTTTAATTTGATTGCATTTTTTACCAATCTTGCAGTGAATCTCTTTTCTTATAAACTAGTGGGAGAAGATCATTACTGAGTAGATTAAATAGAATTGCTGAAGTTGAGATAGAAACAGTCACCCAAGGTTTTTACTTTGCCAGATATTCTTAGTTCTATAGAATGTAGTAACTGTTTACTTGATGACCTACATCTTTTCTGGTGAAAGCTTAGAAACAAAGTAATGTCCTACTTTAGTAAAAGTATCTGTGTAGCAGCATTTTTATTCTGTCAACCTGTGTTATTTATATTCCAGGATCTCCAGCAATTCTGATTAAGGGTAGCTTATTGTTTTAGAAGTACCATGTCACTAATCATTAAAAAACATCAACCTTTCTAATGCCGCAATCCCAGATCTTAGGCGACCCTGCTAGCGGTTCTAATGTTTCCTGATGGTCTTAGGCGACCTTGCTTAGTAGAGCCTAAGACCATCGGAAAACACAGATATTTACATTACTATTCATTAACAGTAAAATTACAGTTACGAAATAGCAACGAAAATAATTTTATGGTTGGGAGTCACCACAACATGAGGAACTGTATTAAAGGGTCATGGCATTAGAAAGGTTGAGAACCCTCAGAAGAAGCAGCAGTAGCTTAGGAGCCTAGAGATTCATTCTGCTGGGATTATAGACTGACCTTTGACAGTTTATCCCTGTATCCAGCTCCCTTTAGGTTTGGCAGATTACTGTTCTTTGTTCCCAGGAGGAGTCCCCTCACTCTCTTTGACAAGCAGTAGGGCCTCCAGGATGTCTTAGTTTTCATCTAATGTATCTAATACTGTAAAAGAAAACTTGTTTATGTAGAGTTTATTTATTCCTGTACAACTGTTGTATGAATAATAACTGATTGTAAACAAGGCCTCCGGAAGAGGTAAAAAGCATGATTCTCACATAAACGCACATTTAGTCAGATTATCCTCCGTGGTCTGAGGCATTATAGAAAAAGCCCTATTTCAGGTGGGGCCATAAAAAAAGGATAACCCTATAGACTCACACTAGATGCTATCCTGTCTTACACTTTTCTTTCTTTTCATTAATGAAAATAACAGAGTTGGTCAGACTTCAGCCAAATATATGATTGTTCTAAAGAAGTATTAAGAGAAGTATGGCATTTACAGCCAGAATAGAAGCCAGTGTTTGTCCTTGAGGAACTTTCAAAGCTAGTTGAGGCAAAATATAGTTATTTGAGTCCTTCAGGCAGCAGTATAGATGCAAGTGAAATCAGTCATTCAAAGAGACTATAACTGATGCTGAGGGCCAGAAGAGATCTTTCCTAGGCTGTTCAGAGGTTTTCCGAAGAGTTAAAGGAGAATCAGATTTTAAAGAAAGAAGTAAATACAAATTGACAAACAGGGAGAAAGAAGGGATTTTCTGCTTTAAAGTATCTCTTAAAGTAATCAGTTCATTTAAAGTTGGGGACATTATTAATAGGGATACTATATCTATTAAATATTAGATGTATTTTTTTAAATTATTGGCATTGACATATAAAATTAAGAATTAATGAGCTTAAATCATCCTACTTTATCCTTTTTTAGATATCTAATATCTAATATTTATGAATTTCTTTAATTTTGGGATTGTTTTTTATTTCTTTACCTTTTATTTAAATCTATAGAGACTGTTTCAGACTCATTCCTTAAGTTTCTAATTATTGCAAAAAATGTAATTACTAAGTTGCTTGAAAATATTTTCCTCCTGAAATATGAGCTTGTTTTAAGACTCATATTTTAAGTACTAATTATTAAAATGATTTATTTCACTTTAACAGTTTGCTTTAAGTCTCAAAATAGGATATGGATTTTAAGTTCCTTGAAGCCGGAGACCAAGACTTATTTGTTGCAAGTCATTTAGTACAGGTTACACTCTTATTTATTAAACATTAGCTTTAATTCTGATGGTTTTAGCTTTTATCAGATGTGATTGATTTGGATAATCTTTAAGCTTTCAGAAAGAAAATCAGGTGTGTAAATTTGCTGTAATAAACTTCAAAACAACAACACACTATTGATTGCAGAGAGGAAGGGAGATGGAGAGATAGAAACTTCAATGATGAGAAATAATCATGGATCGGCTGCTTCCTGTATGTCCCACACTGGGGGTGGAGCTCACAACCCAGACACATCCTCTCACTGGGAATCGAAACATGGCCACCTGGTTCATAGATCAATGGTCAACCACTGAGCCATTCTGGCTGGACTGCTATAATAAAACTTTAAAAGTCACAAAATAACTAAAAATATTTTCATCTTATTCTACATTCTAGTCAAAGGCTTTGGTATGAGTCTGTTGAATATATTCATCAGAGCAGAGAAATCTCCCATTCTGTTATGCTAGGTTCAGATGTCATTTTTCACCTGTTAATCAGAGGGAAAAAAAAATAAGAATTTTTTAGTTCATCACTAAAGATTTTTCAAATACTACACAAACATACTTGTGTGGCTAACCCACTGAAATTCACTTAGCCTGGGATAAAGGGGAACCATCCTAACATATAAAAGGCCAGGGGCCGTCAAAACTGAAACAGATGGACGGACAACTGAACACAGGCTGCGTCAGGTGACCAGGCCGGCAGGCGGGTAATTGGAAGTGATCAGGCTGGCTGAGGGAAGGGGATCAGTGAGGAGCAGGCAGGCAGGTAGGCAGGTGAGCAGTTAGAAACCAGCAGTCCCGGATTGTAACAGGGATGTCTGACTGCTGGTTTAGGCCCAATCGGACATCTCCTGAGGGGTTCTTGATTGGAGAGGGTGCAGGTTGGGCTGAGGGGACACCCGTGCATGAATTTTGTGCACTGGGCCTCTAGTTGTTAGATAATATTGGGATTGTCAGTGCCATCACAGGTCAGTTTTTAGCACTCAGTGCTTCAGATAGTCTGGGTTAATGCCTACTCGGAGTCCCTTAAACTAAACTGTTCCTTAACCGACCTTCAGAAGTGGCTTTGAAATCTTTAAATAAATTTGAACACTATCTAGATGTTCTTTAAATCACTCATATAGAGTATTAATGTTTGCTAATGGAGGGTTTAAGAAGGACATTAGAGATTAAGTGGCAGGCTAGGATTCTTAATGTGGAGCTCATCATTTTGCTTCTAACTCTGGAGCTATTGTGAGAAGTGCCTAACTCTGGAATATGTGCCCATGGATGTTTGTGCCTGTGCCTGGTCTTATTTTTGCTTAACATTTTTTTTATAAAATATATTAATTGACATTATTAGTATGGATAGGGTATATTGTTTATCTTGGAGTTAAAAAAAAAAGATTAACAAAAATAGTCCTAGTAATTTTAAAATAGAATGAGAGAATGCATACTTTATTTGAGATAAAGTGGAAGCTTGTTTTCCAGGCTGTACAAACTTGTCACTTTTTTCTCTTTGCCTTTGGAAAGTTTCACATTAACAACATGAGAACTTAAAAATAACATTGATGTTGAAAGAGCTTAACTAAATATTTTAAATTGGTGGTATTGGAAAAGGATTCTGTAAAAATCCAATTAAACTTTTGAAAGTTCTATCCTGTTGAAATAACTTAAAGGAAGTCAGTTTGGTTTCCCAGAAGTACTGTGCATAGTGTTTCTGGCTGAGGAAGAAAGGCACAAATTGGCTATTTGGCCAGAAATTGGGTACCAGCTTCCTCTACAGTGTTTTACTTGAGCAGTGTTGACACTTGAACAAATCCCATAGAAACTGCCCAAGTGGGGAACAGTTGTCCTTGCTTTTATAGTCAAGACTTAGTCCCATAACTAATGTCCCAGACACTGGTAGTATTCTTGGCTGAACAACCTATAGATGTGCATAAATTGGGAGCAAAATCCCAAATATTTTAGGAAGTTTAATAGCTACCATTTTCTAACCAATCAGTAAAGTAAACTTTAAAAAAGTTTGGTACAGTTTATTGCTTTATAGCCAATAAAAAATAGTGAACAAAAAGAGTCTAGTGTCCCTTGTTTCTTAAACTCTGAAAAATCAGAATGATTTTTAAAATTAGGGCACTTGAGGAATTTTTTTCCTTGCCTCAAACAGCAGCAATAATTTGCTATTAAATGACAGGCATTTAACCAACGTGTTTGTTTTTGTGACTTTATTTTTCATGACGAACAAAAATACGTGTGCAAAAAGGTAAATTTTTTTTGGTATTTGATTTACATCTACAAGAGTGATAGCTCCCTTTACCTCTTGTATTAAAACATATCTATGAAGTAAACAGATTAAATGTGATTGTGATTATAAGTGAAAGAAAAGTAGTTTATTTTTTTATGTTACTTAAAAGGTTTGAGTGTAGTAGCTTAAAATCTTAGAATTTACTATAAGGAAAAAAAACAGTTCAGGAATTGTGATGTCTATTTTACAAATAGAGTGATAGGAACCAAAAAGAGAATTTAAAAAATAAAAATAGTTTTGTCTTGGTTCAGAGCCAGAGAAGAGGAGACAGGAAAGGTGGCTTGGGGATGCATACCATAAAGAGTTGAAAAAGAAATCTCATGGGAAATAATTGGTACAAATTTCACAGAGCCATGCTGGCCCTTTCTTCTTGTCCTTATGGAATTTTGTTTGAGAATCAGATTGGTTATCAGAATAGCAAAACCATATTCACAAGCTGTAGTAGAAATCTCAGTTGATGTGGGGATTGTCTTTTAAAATTTGGACACAGTTGAGTAACCTTACAACTTCCTGAATATGATACTGCTAAATCAGGCAGAAAGATGGTTGAGTTTCATGGTGACAGTATTCAAAGCAACTCTGAGGTTTTTCTCTTTTAGAAAAAAAAAAAAACATTTAAAAAGGAATTTTAGAGCGTGGCTATTCAGAGTTTTAAAAATGCATCCATATACAACTCAGCTATAAACCAACAATACTTTAATATATAAATTTATCTCACAAGCTCTCATGTTAAACTAACATTCATAGGAAATTATAATGATAAAGCATACCATATAGGAACTACTAGTAATGTTCAGTGGGAGATACTTGGGTTTTAGGATTTATTTAGGGGGCCTTATTATCTCAAATAGGATTAATTCTAAAACTGGGAGTTAAAACTGTATTATAAATACTAAATAATTTTAAAAGATTAGCAATTTTACATAACATTAAGAGTAATACAAATTGCCATGGAGTGGCAGCTCAGTTATCAATTATAGTAAAGAGAGCTGTGAAAGAATAGGTAGATTGAATGATTAGGGACTTTTAAAAGTATATATTAACACATGTAAGCTCCATGAAGCCAGGCATTTTTGTTTTGCTGCTGTGGTATTCCAAGAATTCAGGGCAGAGCCAACCATATAGTAGGAACTTGACAAATCATGTATAAGAATGGACAGTGCTTTACAAAGAAGGAAGAATGTATGAATCAGCAAGTATTAGAATTATTATGGTTGTTTTATGACTACCTATGTGAAATGGTCAGTACAAGACTGATCTGGTTGAAGAGTTTATTAAATATCAAATGCTGCATAAAGCTTTAACACCATTGAACTTGAAACTTTTGGTTCTGCTTCCTTGTGTATGTGTCACTGTGGATTTCTAAAAGCAAGTGCCCTAATACCCATTTTGGAGGCTGTGTGTTCAAGGGAACTGTCTTATATGCTGGCAGTTTTAGTCTGGCTAATTGAGAAACATTGAGGATCAGTCTGTGAAGTAAAGGGTTGCAGTTGTGGGACCTTAAATTCATTGTATTGGTGATCTGAGAAGTATCCTCCCTCTTCCGTACCGCCTTTAATTTTTTCCTCTCTTGGTCAACTTAGAGCCATTAGTCCTATACTCACTTAATGTGGGCTTTATAGACATTGTGTTCCCATAGTAATGATAAAGCCACTTAAGCTATCTAGCTATTTTTGTGGATTTACATATACAGGAGCAGTGATTCAACTTGCACATTTAAAATTGCAAGTTTTTCATGCTTTACTTTTTCTTTATATAATCAAGTGAAGTAGCTTTCTATGAAGCACTGACACTGTTCACTAGATGACTTTGAGAGAAGTGATCCCATAACAGAATTCCTGAACTTTCCTTCTCTTTGGACCATGATTTCTTTTTTTTAATTTATTTTCAGGCAGGATCTATGATGTTTGTCTTAATAAGCAGAGCACCTCATCTCTTCTCTTTGTTCATTGTCACAGGTGAGAAGCCATACAAATGCACCTGGGAAGGCTGTGACTGGAGGTTCGCACGCTCTGATGAGCTCACGCGCCACTATCGGAAGCATACCGGGGCTAAGCCGTTCCAGTGCGGGGTGTGCAACCGCAGCTTCTCCCGCTCTGACCACCTGGCCTTGCACATGAAGAGGCACCAGAACTGAACTGTGAGGGCCTGTGTGCCTATGCAATCACACTGATGGTCTGCAGTTCACTTGGCAAAATTTTAACTACAAACTTAACTATATATATATAAAAAAGCAAAAGCAAAAAACTGGAAATGTATATTTTGTATATTTGAGAAAACGGAGTACATTGTATTAATGCCAAAGTGTTTGGTCCTTTTAGGAATCTGGAATGCTTGCTGTAATGTATATGGCTTTACTCAAGCAGATTTCATCTCAGCGTGGGTAGGGAGATGGGGATGCAATGTTGTTTGCAGCATTTTTACCTAAGCACCATCATTTAAGGTGACAGTGTTTAGTAAACAAGTCAGTCGGCAGGCACAGGAAGAAAGCTGGATTGTATGTCAAGATTTTACTTGACATCAAGTTGTTTTCAATAATAGAATAATTCCTTAGAGGTACACAGTGTACCTGGCAATTCACAAATAGCCATTGAACAAATAAGTGTGTTTTTTTTTGTGTTTTTTTTTTATGAGTTGCCTATATTTGCTATTCAAAATTTTGTAAATATGCAAATCAGCTTTATAGGTTTATTACAAGTTTTCTAAGATTCTTTCGGGGAGAAATCATAAGTAATTTGAAAATAACCATGAGTACATTTACAGTTAGAATTTTGTTGTAAGATACCTCTTAAAACCTTATCAAATTCATTTCTTTAGGGGGAAAGATAATCATCATTCAAATGAACTTAAAAAGCAGATTTAATGCACTGATTAAAATGGGATTTATTTTAAATATGAAAGAGTTTTATATGAATTGTGAACTCAAGAGCTTAAAGATAGTTACAATATATGAAAGTTAAACCTCTTGAAATAAGCTAAACAGTATCATTTTACAGGAGGAGGACTTATGTAGTTTTCACATGGCAATGTTGAATTTATGATGCAGTTTTCATGTATGAAAACGTTGAATTTATGATACAGTTTTCATATACTGAATTATTTGTTCATGCAGTACTGTTGGTTAAATGCCAGTTTAAGTGGATTTTGCATGTAATATACAGTGACACAGTAATTTTACCTAAATTACAGTGCAGTTTAGTTAATCTATTGTTCATATTGACTCAGTGTCTACTTTTAATTACAAATGACATGTTGAAAACTTAAGGAAGCAAGTGCTGCATATATGCAATATAAAATAGTAATGTGATGCTGATGCTATTAACCAAAGGGCAGAATAATAAATAAGCAAAATGCCAAAAGGGGTCTTAATTGAAATGAAATTTTAATTTTGTTTTTAAAATATTGTTTATCTTTATTTATTTTGTGGTAAATAGTAAGTTTTTTTAGAAAATTTTCATAACTTGCTAAATTATAGTTTTGTTTGTTAGAAAAGTTGCTCTTAAAACGTGTAAATAGATGACAAGTGGTGTAAATATTTTGTAAGCGGCTTCAAAATGTTTATACGTGGAACATACCTACATAAAAAGCTAAAATCGGTTGCTGTTTTGCTTCTTTTTCCCTCTTATTTTTGTATTGTGGTCATTTCCTATGCAAATAATGGAGCAAACAGCTGTATAGTTGTAGAATTTTTTGAGAGAATGAGATGTTTATATATTAATGACAATTTTTTTTGGAAAATAAAAAGTGCCTAAAAGATTCATGTTGTGCCTTCTTCACCTACAATAGCAAAACTGACAAATTTTTAAAAACAAAAACTAGCAAATTACATTTCCAAAATTACTTAAAGCAGCAGTCACCAACCGATGGTCTGCGGACCACTGGTGGTCTATGAGGTCCAAAAGGTTGGTGACCACTGGTTTAAAGGGTCTGTTTATCAGCAGTTAATTACAAAACGTTTTCTACATTGAACAAATACCTGCCTTTGTTTAAGACAAAAGAAAGGAATTTGTTCTATCAATGTAATCTATAATTAGAGGTATAAAGGGAGGCATAATTCATGAATTCCGGTGTTTTGTTTTTTTGTTTTGTTTTTCTGGTTAATACCCTTGATTTGATGTGATAAAAATGGAACCTTGGTCTTCCTTCTAAAATCATTTAATCCCAGCTGAATGATGGGAAACAAGACAAATCCCAATTAAATCACCATTCTACAAAATGCCTACCCAGTCTGGCCAGTGTGGCTCAGTTGGCTTCAGCTCAGTTCCCATGAGCCAGAATATCTGGTTCTATTCCCAATCAGAGCAAATGGCTGGGTTGCAGGTTTGATCCTCAGAGTGCCCTACCCCCGCCCCACCATTGAGGTTTCTTTAATAAACAAAACCTATCCAGTACTCAACTATCAATATCATGAAAAATAAGAAAAAAATCAAAGAATCTGTCAGCAGGAGAAGCTTAAGGAAACATGACAGCTAAATAAGATGTGTAAATTATATGGGATTCTGGCACAGAAAAAGCACTTAAGGAAAAAACAGGAAATTGAATAAAATATGGAATTTAATGTTTATTTTTAATTTTTTTTTTTGTTATTCCTCACCTGAGGATATTTTTTTCATTGATTTTTAGAGAGTGGAAGGGACAAAGACACATTGGTTACCTCCTGCATGTGCCCAACTAGGGCCGGGAACTGAGGTACACCTTAACTAGAATTGAACCCAGGACCCTTCTGTATGTAGGCCAGGGATGGAATTTAACATTTCAATATTGGTTTACTGTTTATGACAAATGCATCACACTAATATAAACTCCTTGAGGCCCAATGCACAAAATTTGTGCACTGGAGGGGGGTTCCTAAAGCCTGGCTTGCATCGTCTGGCAATCCAGGACACTGGCTACTAATTGCTTACCTGCCTGATGGCCCTTAACCACACTGCCTGCCTGCCTCATCACCCCTACCTACTAGCCTGCCTGCCTCATCACCCCTAACCACCTCTGCCTGACTGCTTGATTGCCCCTCACTGCTCACCTGCCTGCCTGATCTCTCCTAGCTGCCTTTGTCTCAGCCCCTGCTGCCATGGCTTCATCCAGAAGGATGTCCAGAAGTTTGGCTTGGCAGTGTAATTACCTTATTATGCTTTTATTATTATAGATAATAGAGAATAGGGAGGGATATAACAGAAATTCCATTTTATCTTTGCAGTAATTCTGTATATCTAAACTTACAGAATAAACTTTTTATTTGTTTAAAAATATTTTTTTTTGATGTCTGAGAGAGGAAGGGAGAGGGAAAGAAGAGATGGAAACATCAGTGATGAGAGAGAATCATTGATCTGCTGCCTACTGCATGCCCCCTACTAGGGATCAAGCCTGAAACCTAGGAATATGCCCTTGACTGGAATTGAACTCAGGACCCTTCAGTCCACAGGCCAACACTCTATCCACTGCACCAAATCAGTTAGAATTCTTTTTAGAAGCTAAGAATCAGTATGACTGTTATATATCATATATTTTCAATAAATGGGAAAATCTTTGATGTTGGAGCTGAAGTGAAACTTTCAGTTATGTAATATGGCATCATAAGTTTATCCAGACTCTTTTTTTACTTTAAATTTTTTATTGTTTAAAATAGTACATGTTTCCTTTTCCCCCATTGACCTCTTCCTGGCCACTCCCTCGCCCAAGCACATGCCCTCATCTCCCTACTGTCTGTGTCCTTTGGTTATGCTCATAGGCATGCATACAAGTCCTTTGGTTGATCTCTTACTCCTCCCTGGCCCCTGCCACCTTCCCTCTTAATTTGGAAGGTCTGTTTGATGCTTCTATGTCTCTGGCTCTATTTTATTTCATCAGTTTATGTTATTCATTATATTCCACAAATGAGTGAGACCATGTGATATTTATCTTCCTCCAACTGGCTTATTTCTCTTAACATAATGCTCTCCAGGACCACCATGCTGTTGCAAATGGTAGAAGTTCCTTCTTTTTTATAGCAGCATAGTATTTCATTGTGTAGATGTACTGTAGTTTTTAAATCCATCTGCTGATCGGCACTTTCACTGTTTCCAAATCTTAGCTATTGTATATCTATCTTCTTGAATCTTCATTCTTCCCTGTCATTTTAAGTTAATATCTAGCTCAAGAATATAATACAAATCACTTCCTAGCCAGAATTTCTCATTGAGAGGAAAACTTTTATAATTTTTTTTGGCTTAAATTTATTTCTAGAAATTGAAATAGGGAGGCTATAGATTTTTTTTTTAGCATCTCCGAATATATGTCCAGTAATAAATCAGGGGTGTATCAGTATTCAGTTGTAATTGATAATTCTATGAGTTACAAAATTTTCTTGTGAATAGCAACTTTCACTCTTATTTTGGTTCCCAGCACTTAATTGTATTAATCTTCCTAAAACTTAAATATTATTTTACTCCAGGTTACAGAATACAGATGTTTTGAGTCCTCTTTCCCTCTCTTTTGCAGGCTTCCCTTTCTCTCCTCTTGTCTGCTACCTGCTTAAATCCTTGTCTGCTCAAACTCCAGACCCTCTGTCTTTATTAACCACACTCATTAGAACTTCTTTTATATTTGGAGACATGATAATTTAGCATTTGAATTATTTTCTACCATAAGTGTTTTTCTTATTTTTCTTTTCTTCTTTTTAATTTATCTTTATTGTTGGAAGTATTACAGATGTCTTCTCCCCCCACATTAGCCCCCTCCACTCTGCAACTGCCCCACCCCACCCAACCCCACCTTCACTGTATTATTATCTGTGTCCATGGGTTATGTATCTATGCATGTATGTGTTTTTCTTCCTCAGATTGTCAACTCCTTGAAAGAAACATCACTTCTTAGATTGCCATTGTATTTCTTGCTCTTATTGATAAAGTAGATGTCAAAAAATAATTACATGCTGTATGAAATGGCTTAAGCTCAGCAGAAATGGAATCAACCTAACTTTCCTTTTCACTATAGCAACACTATAACATGTTGCTATAATGTTGGTGTTAGATTGTTGATAAGATGTGTGTGAAACAGATTATAAGGTGAGCAAACAGATAATGCCTTGTGAATTTTTAAACATTATTAGGGTGTTTTCAAGGGGAAATTATTTTAGACAACTATGACTAATACCCTTCAACTCTGCAAATAATGTAATTGCTGATTATTAGCCCATCCATTAAATGAATATTTGGTTTCAAACATATTATGATCAGCCTCATAATAAACAAGCTATTCCAACTGGATGAAAATTGATAATACATCAGGTTCCAATTGGCCAGAAGGCAATCCTGTGGCTTGATTTCAGGTAAGTAATGCTCTGAGTTTCGTTCAATTAAGTTCTCATCTCCACTTCCCAGTTACCTTGTTTTTTGTTTTGCTTAATTTTGTCATTTTTATTCTGCTGTTGCAGCTTGTGTTAAGTGCATCATTTCATGACGTTCAATTAGAGAATCCTAGATAAGCATGACTTGGCCTGCTTACATAAAAATGTTCCTCAAAATCTAGTTAGATTCCTTTTTCTATCTGCAACTAAACCCACCAGAGCTTTTGGGATTAATTTGTGGGCCATAACATAACAAAGAAGGGCTTTACTCTCCATTACTAGATCTGGTCTCTACTTTGAAGTTAACTAAATTCTGTCTTTGGTTAGATTCTTCACTGCAGTGTTAAACTAATCAACATGAAACCTTTTTTTTTTTTTTAACTCACACCAACATTCAGGTGACAAAACCTGACAATTGAATAATTTATCTTCACAGTGACTATTAAAAAATATATAGATAGATAGATATAGATATAGATATAGATATAGATTATATGTATTGCATGAGAGCTGTGTGTGATTGGAAGAGTTTGTTACATGAAAACTCTATTTATTTATTTTGTAAATCAGCAATCTTTATCACCCATGAAAGCATTTGGAGCTAGAGAAATGGTAATATTCTTGAATATAAAGGTAAAAAGGTTAATGCTATTTGAAAAAGACATTTGAATGATGACATATATGAAAGGAAGCACATATAAACTTCTAGGTAAAAATGTTAGATTACATGCATCTAGTTTTGCAGCTTCCTAAAACCCAACTGAAATAAAAGGGTTACCCCCCAACCCCCGCCACTTCCAAGGCATAATAAATCTGTGAGGAGCACAGAAAAATAGAAACACCAACAGATTTGTGGGAGCTGGAAAGAGCTAGATAGAAGAAGCAACAAACTGAGCGGAACTGACAAAGCAGAATCCTAGAATAGTAGTGGAGAAAACCAGGAACTAATCTAATTCTAACTCCCACAGATATCCCAAAAGATCTCAAGAATTTATAGCATCAAGTACTTCTAGAAGTGGAGCTAAACTACAATTTTTTTAAAACAATTTGTCTAAGACATTTTTAATACCTTAGTTTTCCTCCTCCTTCCCCCTTTCTGCCATCTACTCCACCAACACATACACACTTTGAGTAGGGAATCATCAGCTAGTCCCCACTCCAACAGAAGAATAAAAATTGATACGCTTGTTCTTTGGAAAGGGTAAAGACAGAGGGTCTCTAAATTAATAGATGACAGGTTCAATTGAGGGCAGTAATGCCAAACAGAAAATAGGAGGATTGAATGAATGTGCATATTAGTTGCTGAAACCCATTTCTCTAGTGTTCTCCATTTAGTTCCTCGAATGCTGGAAGAAAGCCTTTATCTTTCTGGTGGAAGGCTGGAAAAGTCTTCAGAATGGACCATTCCAAGAGGAAAGATCTAAATATACTGAAAATCTCAAGTTCTCCAATAGTATGGCCCAGTCAGAACATTCATAGAAATCCACAGATGATTAATCTCACACATATGTTCTGAGCTTCTAATCTGTGACTCCTAAATATTAAATATTAATAGGTAACCAAGAATTACCAGATATCTGAGGACACCATCTAAAATGAAACAGAGAAAACAGAGAAAAGCAACTTGGAGAAAAAAGACTATATAAGGTGGGTAAAAAGTCCAGAACTAACCCAAGGCCAAAACTAACCTATTAATAGCTTCAGTAATATAGGAAAGGTATTACAGCTATGAAACAAACAGGATGCTTTAAATATGCAGAAAAAAATTAACATTGACAATATGAGCAGAAATGAAAGAACAAAAGTAAACAGAGAAGTGCAAAAGAAGAAAAGAAAATTAGTATTCCAGTTGAAGAGGTCCATTCTTTAAACAGAAGTTTCAGAAAATAGAAAAAATGAGGGTATAAAAAGAAATTAAGAAAATAATTTATAGAATGCTTTAAACCAAAGGATATGAATTTCAAAAAAAGTTTTGTAAATTACACTGGTTAATAAACCAGTGTAAATAGACCCACATCAGTATGAAATTTCAAACCCTGGGACCTGAAAGAAATTCAAATAACTCCCAGAGAGAAAAGATAGTCATACATAAAGGAAGCTCAGTTGCTTCAGACTTTTCATCAGTGATATTGAAATCTAGAAGACAGTGGAAAAAATACCTATAGAATTCTCAAGAAAAATGACTTTTAGTCTGTAATTTTATACCCAGCCACAGTATATCAACCAAGTGTGAGGAGGAAAGAATAAGACTTTTTTTTTTTTAACATGCATGGTCTCAATATTTTTACATTTTTACCTTTCAGAAAGCTACTGAAGCCTGCACTTCACCAGAATGAGAGAGTAAGTCAAGAAAGAGGAAGACATTGGTTAATGGATATAGAACCCTGCACAGATGAGAGGTGAAGCTGAATCTTCAGGATAATGCTCCAAGCAGAATAAAAAAGACAGTGTATACCAGACATCAAGGACAACCTTTCAGGCAAGAACAAATTAAAAACCTCCAGAAGAAATTTGCCTGGCCAGTGCTCAATGGTTGAACATAGACCTATGAATCAAGAGGTCACGGTTTGATTCCCCATCAGAGCACATGCTCATGTGACCGGCTCAATCCCCAGTACAGGTCATGTAGGAGGCAACTAACCTATGATTCTCTCTAATCATTAATGTTTCTATCTCTCTCTCCCTCTCCCTTCCTCTCTGAAATAAAAAACAAATTTAATCTGTAGAAGAATATTCTTTAGGATTATGAAATTGATGGAATACCTGATACATGTGCATGTCTTTCAAGACGATTTAGAATGCAGTTGGCAAACTGTAGCCCCAAATCCAGAACTAATCCAAGGTTTGAAACTTCCCTGCCTGTAAATTACAAGGGATTTTTACATTTTTAAAAAGTTGGAAAAAAATATGCAGCAGAAACTGTATATGACCCATAAAGCCTAAAATATTTACAATCTGTCTTTTTTATAGAAAAATTTTCTGACCCCTGATTTAGACAACTGGTAAATATTGGGGTGTTACAGATTTATGTATGGAAATCCAAACAAAACAAACAAAACAAAAACCCCCCCACACACACACAAAAAAAAAACCTCAAAATTATTCCATGTAAAACAAAAAGTTGTACAACTGAAGAGATGACAATACTAAGTGTTATGTAGAAATATGGAGGCAAATACTGAAGAAAGGCTACAATAATTGAATATAGATGTCTCTAAGGATAGAGTAATAGTAGAAGAAAGGTGAGATTATTGATTTTACATTAAAAAGCCTTGGAGAGGTATTTACCTTTTTAAACCACTTATGTCCATAATTTTAATAAAAACAAACAGGAGGAAGAGGAGGGGAAGAAGGCCAATAAGCTCATAAAGAGTTAAATGCAATCTCCATAGTTCTCTTAAATTGCTGGATAATTTGCAATGGTCAACTCTGTACCTCCCCTGGTATCATATCACCTTTGATAGTTTGTATGAGAGCAGGCTCAGTTTCTAACATGAAGCTCAGCATACAGCACAAGTGAAAACTGGAGAAGTGCAGGTTTAAGAGTTAGGTACAATGATATTTAGAGTTTAAAAGCAATCTGCTTTGGGAACTAATACAGTAAGTCCTCAATGTTATAGTTCTTTATAGACTTTATGTGAACTAAGGTACAATGAAAACCATTTTTACTGAGGATAATGGATACAAACTAGAGGTAAGTTCCTGCAATATATGTCTGTTCACAAAATCATCACCAAACATCTAAATAAGGATCCCAAACACTTCTAATAGGAAACATTGAAATAAAGTTGAGCTATTAAATTCTCTATACATGTGTCAATATTAAAGACAGAGAAGATCCTTATTTTCTAACCCGCCTATTCTAGTTCATTGTTGTGAGTGGCCAAAGCCTAATCCAGAAACTTGGCACAAGGTGGGCATCCACCTTGGACAGGATACCCTTCCATCTCAGGTCTATCTCACCCACACCCACTATCAGCCTGGGATAAGTTAGATTGCCATTTCACTTACCGTGCACATCTTTGGGATGTGGGAGTAAATGGAAGGAGCTAGAGAAAACCCAGTGAACTTGGGAGGAGTGTGCAAACAGACAGTGGCCCTGGCTCTGAGAATCAATTTTCTGCCACTCCCTTACCCCCACATCAACATTATAATGAAATGACATTAAACAAAACAACTTTATTCGTTGGCCTGCTGAATTGAGGTCTATGGTTTATAAAGTACAGAAATAAACATGATGTTATCTTTTAGAGAGAAACCAAGATGGCAGCATAGGTAAACACCTAAAATGCTGCCTCACACAACAATTTCAAAACTACAACTAAAAGACAAAATGGACACTATCCAGAACCACAGGAAAGCTGGCTGAATGGAAATTCTACAACTAGAAGGAAAGAGAAAAGCACATTGAGATTCAGAGGAGCTGCAAAAGGCTGAGGTACGGAGACGCACTTGCGCAGAGAGGACTGATTGCTGAATGCACAGGAAGCTGAGTGTGCCACTGGCTTTCTAAAGCAGGAAGAGGGAGTTGGAAGCTTCTGACTGTACTGAACTCCAGTTCTGGGCGAGTTACGGGGAACCCAGATTCATTCGGGGAGAAACTGGACTGTTTGGCTGAGGGCGAAAGTTGAGGGAGGCTCTCTCTCAGAGGAGCTTACAGCAATTACTGAGGGACACTGAGACCCAGGGGACTCATAGGGCAGGGCTGACTGGAAGCCAAGGCTGTCTGCCCCTCTCTGAGACTCTGCTCCTTCCAAGCTGAGCACAGAGGCTTTTGCAAGTCTTGTCCCAAAAGGGTGTGTCCAGCAGAGAAGTTCTCTTAGCATAGAGCTTATCCTCAGAGCCAATTGGCCTGGAAATCAATTCCTCCCAGTGATACCAACAATAATCAAGACTTAACTACAACAAGGCTATGCACACAGTCCACAAAGGGGTTCACCAAGAGTGTCCACCTCAGGCAACCGGGGAGGCTGAACCACTAGGCCTTATAGGACTCCTAGCACACAAAGCTACTCTACCAACTCAGGGAAGCAGCAAAAATGCAGAGACAAAGAAACAGATCACAAATAAAAGAAATGGAGGAAAACAAAGGACTGGATATAGAGTTCAAAACCACAGTTATAAGGTTTTTCAAGAATTTCCTAGAAAAGGTCAATAAGTTTAATGAAACACAAGAAGAGATGAAAAAGGACCAACTAGAAATTAAACATACACTGACTGAAATAAAAAATATTATACAGAGTCCTAACAGCAGACTAGAGGAACACAAGAATCAAGTCAAAGAAGCAGAAAACTCTCAACTGGAAAAGCAAAAAAGAAAAAAGAATCCCAAAATTTGAAGATAGTATAAGGAGCCTCTAGGACAACTTCAAGCATACTAACATAAGAATTATGGGGGGGCCAGAAGAAGAGAGACAGCAAGATATTAAAAACCTATTTGAAGAAATAATGACTGAAAACTTCCCCCACCTGGTGAAAGAAATAGACTTACAAGTCCATGAAGCACAGAGAACCCCAAACAAAAGGAATCCAAAGAGGACCACACCAACACACATCATAATTAAAATGCCAAGAGCAAAAGACAAAGAGAGCATATTAAAAGTAGCAAGAGAAAAACAGTTAGTTACCTACAAGGGAGCACCCATATTGTCAGCTGATTTCTCAACAGAACCTATGCAGACCAGATGGGAGTAACAAGAAATATTTAAAGTGATGAATAGCAAGAACCTACAACCTACTCTACCCAGCAAAGCTATCATTCAGAATTGAAGGTCAGATAAAGAGCTTAACAGATAAGAAAAAGCTAAAGGAGTTCATCAGCACCAAACCAGTATTATATGAAATGCTGAAAGGTATTCTTTAAGAAAAGGAAGAAGAAGAAAAAGGTAAAGATAAAAATTATGAACAACAAATATGTATCTATCAACAGGTGAATCTAGAAATCAAGTGAATTGAAAATCTGATGAACAGAATAAACTGGTGAATATAATAGAATCAGGGGCATAGAAAGGCAGTGGACTGACCATTCTCAGGGGGAAAGGGATGAGAGGAGTGCAGGGGGAGACTGGACAAAAATCATACACCTATGGATGAGGACAATGTAGGGGAAGTAAGGGCAGAGGATGGGTTGGGAGCTGGGTGGAGGGGAGCTATGGGGGGAGGGGAAGAGTAACAATTATAATAATCTGAACAATAATGATTTATTAAAAAAAAAAATGAGACAAAACAACCGTGACCAGTTTTGCTCAGTGGATAGAGCAACAGCCTGCAGCTGATAGATGCTCTCTCTCATCAATGTTTCTCTCTATTCTTCTCCCTTCTTCTCCATAAAAAATCAATATGATATATATTTTTAAAAATGACACAAAACAGCCCTGACCAGTTTGGCTCAGTGGATATAGTGTCGGCCTGAGGACTCAAGGGTCCCAGGTTCAATTCCAGTCAAGGACATGTACCTTGGTTGGGGGAACATACCTAGTAGGGTGTGTGCAGGAGGCAGTTGATCGATGTTTCTCTCTCATTGATATTTCTAATTCTCTATCCCTCTCCCTTTCTCTCTGTAAAAAATCAATAAAACATGTATTATTTAAAAAATGACACAAAACAGTAAACAAAAACTAACAACCACATGATTTTCTGTCAAACACAAAAGGCTTTGCAAATGTTAAATATTGTTGCAAATGTAAGTATTATTTCAAATGTAAGTATTGTTGCAAATGTTAGCAACTCCTCTGAGTTTTCATTGCCTCTGGGTTCTCAATTCCCTTGCACTTACCATTCTCCAGGTGAATTAGCCAGGAGTTCCTCAGCCACCTGTCTTCTTTTGCCTTTCACCAGGCTTACAGGAGGTGGTAGATAGACAGAGGTTTTATAGGATTGCTGTACCAGATTACTTTGGTCGTCATTGTTATAGCAACTCAGGAATGTTTCTAGTTCACTAACCTGATTCCCCCACAATTCTTCACAAATTCTACAGAAATAGAAGTTTTAATCACCTACATTTATAACTGTAGCATCTTTGGAGATACATGCTGGATGTCTTAAATGCTGTTTTGGTCATTGTAAAAATATCTACCAAATGAGAAGATTATTATAAAATGGAAAGGGCCAATGGAACCACAAAAATCATCTCCCATACCTATCAGAATGTGAAGTATTTATTTGTTGAAAGATGTGTTAAGTTTCTTGCCTTGACAATGTGATTCTTATGAAATTAGTTTTGGCTAAAAAATTAAACAAATGGAAAGATTTTGTTTAATACCATGTTTTTAAAAACTGCTTATAATTCTGGAATGGCTTCAGATAAGCTTGGTTTGAAAATTAAAAATGAGCCAAATGAAAAGTAAAGCCACTCTCTTGGGGAAAATAAAAAGGAACTGAATATTATAATCTATACTAATGAAAGGGTAATATGCTAATTAGACCAGGTTGACTGAGATGATCAGGCAGGCAGACAGAGGGTGATCAGGCAGGCAGGAAGGTGAGCAGTTAGGAGCCAGTGGTCCCAGAATTCGAAAGGGATGTCTGCAGAATCAGGCCTAAACCAGCAGTCAGACATCCCCTGAGGGGTTCTGGATTGGAGAGGGTGCAGGCCAGGCTGAGGTACACCCCCTGCCCCTTGCATGAATTTCACGTAATGGGCATCTAGTGTTAGGTATAAACTGCTTAGATCTTCTAGGCAATTTTTTTTTGCAAATGCAATCCCCCCCTCCGTGCCCCACCTCCCCGCCAATGTATTTAGAGCAAAGATGATTTCATTGTCTTATGGGACTTGTATTACATTTGAAAATTATAGCCAAAAGAACTTATACTATTGCAGGGTTTCTGCATTTTACATGAAGTAGTACAATATTAACTGTGGATTGTGAAAAGTTAAAGTTGTATGTTGTAATTGCTAGAGAAACTAGTAAGAAAATAGAGCTATAACTAAAAAACAAAAAATTGTAGGTGAATTAAAGTATAGTTCTAAACATTTTTTTTTTCTAAATAATTAAAAAGAAGGCAGGAAACTAGGAAAAGAGGAACAACAACAACAACAACAAACAGTGGAGACAGACAAAACACAAATAGTAAAATGGTGGACCTAAATCTACCTTTGTCAACTGTTACATCTAATGTTAACAGACTGAGAAGCTACAAGGAGAAATCCCCCCCACACACCTTTTTTTCTTGTCAATCCTCACCCAAGGATATTTTTTTATTGATTTTTTAAGAGAAAGTAGAAGGGAGGGGAGGGAGGGGAAGGAGGAGGGAAAGAGAAAGAGAGAGAGGGAGAGAGAGAGAGAGAGAGAGAGAGAGAGAGAGGCATTCATGTGAAAGAAAAACATCGATTGATTGCCTCCCACACATGCCCTGACTAAAGAGGAATTGAATCTGCAACCCAGGTATGTGCCCTTGAGTAGGAATTGAACCCAAATTAACCTGGAGTCAGGTGATTAGACACAATATTGTAAGTTTGATGGTTACAGCCACAGCCAGGGAATATGTTGAAAACCAGGCAGTTTGTCATACATAATCAACATATATTATATGCCAAGGTACTGTCCTTGGTCCTTTAACACACATCCTATCTAATAAAAGAGTAATATGCAAATTGACCATCACTCCAAGGCACAAGATGGCTGCCCTCATGTGGTCACAAGATCCTGCCCCTATGTGGACACAAGATGGCCACCAAAAGATGGCCAGCATGGGAGGGCAGTTGGGGGCAACCAGACTCGCAGGGGAGGACAGTTAGGGGCAATCAGGCTGCCCAGGGAGCAGTTAGGTGTCAATCAGGCTGGCAGGGGAGTGGTTAGGGGGTGGTCAAGTTGGCAGGCAGAAGCGGAACAACAACAGGAAGGCAGGCAAGCAAGTAGTTGTGAGCCAGTAGTACTGGATTGTGCGAAGGTATTCAGACATTTCTCAAGGGGTCCCAGATTAGGGAGGGTGCAGAATGGGCTAAAGGACACAACCCACCCCCTCTAGTTAATCCTATAATGTGCTTATTATTATACCAGTTTTTATATGAGGAAAATAAAGGTTAACTGGCTTGTTTTTCCTCATGGAAACATAGCAAGACACAAGGATGGGTATTCTGATTTCAAGTTCTTGACTCCACAATAGCATACCTGTCTTAAGTTAGGAGACTCACTCTAAGCAGAGGGTAGCCTATCAGGATCAAAGAATTAAGGAAACTGGACATGAGGTAACTGTCAGCTCTTCTAGAGGGCTCCCACCCTCCCCTGGGGACAGGAGTCAGTGGTTTCGGGTGCAGCATGCCTGGGCCTGCTGAGAGCAGCAGGTGAGCCCTGATAAGAAGCTCTTAGAGAGAAGCACAGATCCTGACTGTGCCTTAGAAAAAACTTGGGAGGATCAGAGCTATTGTATGTAGGAACAGACCCCAGAGCTTGGGTGGGCCCCAAAGGAGCGCTTTGTCTGCTGACTTGAAAAAAAAATCTCATCCAAACTGGAGAATACAGGTCATTGTAGGAACAGAATGACAAGTGCATTCCTTGAGATTATATCTAAAAGGAGACAAGAATAACGGGAAGATGGGGGTGTTCTCAGCCTTTGATCTTGTCTACCTGGCTGTCCACTCCTCCTTTTGGAGACTTCCTGAGGCAGGAAATGGTGACATCACCATGTGTTCATCAGCACTCTCTAGTTCTGAGTCACCAAGGCTGTTAGCATAGCTAGCCATATGATTTCCAGGTAGATACTGGCTCCCCTTTAAGGGCTTAGCACTGTACTCAGCGACTCTCACTCAGGGAACTGCCAGTGTTCCATTCAGTTGAGATTTCCTCCTTGGAATGTCACTCAGGGTCCTTGGAAGAAGGATCTTCTTTTATTAACATTACCCTATATTAACTAACTCTACATTGGGGGAAAGGGCATAAAAATAGACAGTGGAATAAATTACAGTTAATTTTAACCATTCCTCATTGTTGAACATCAATGCAGTTTCCAATTATTTGTTATTCCAAACAGTGTCAAAGGAAACATCTTTCCACATAAATGTGTGCATGTGGACAAGTGTTTCTTATAGGATAGATCTGTGGATGTGGAACTGAAGAGTCCTTTCATTTAATTTAATGCTTATATTTGTGTCATTTTAATTTATCAAATTAAAAACCTTTTTATGATTGAAATTTTGCAACACATAGAAAAGTAGAGAGAACAATTATCAACTCATAGCCAACTCACAGCCTTAATTTACCTATACTCCCACCCTTTCCCTGTCTTCCTCCCTTTGAAAGAATAATCCCCTTGATTATTTTTTTTATTTTTATTTTTTAATGTATTTTATTGATTTTTTACAGAGAGGAATTGAGAGGGATAGAAAGCTAGAAACATTGATGAGAGAGAAACATCGATCAGCAGCCTCCTGAACACCTCCCACTGGGAAGTGCCTGCAACCAAGGTACATGCACTTGACCAGAATCGAACCTGAGATTCTTCAGTCTGCAGACCAATGCTCTATCCACTGAGCCAAATCAGCTAGGGCCCCTTGATTACTTTAAAGCAAATATGAGACATATCATTTCATTTGTAACTATTTCAGTATGTAGCCCTTAAAGGTTATTAAAAAACAACACACAATGTCATTTCATACATCAAAATTAATAATTTTTCAATATCATCCAGATAGCATTTTAAATCTGAATAGCTTTTCAAAAATTGTCCTTAAAATATATGAAATTTATATATATAAATTCAAATATATATACATGTATATATAAGTATGTGTGTGTGTGTGTGTGAATATATATATGTATGTATGTGTGTGTGTGTGTGTGTGTATGAATTTACTCTTCCACCAACAGTGCTGCTCTTAGGAGCAGAATTCTGGAGGGAAAGGCAAGGTACAAGGGAAGGAACTTGCATTAGCCGATGTTGAAACATGAAGAACCACACTAAGAAATGGCACTGTAGTAAGAGAGGAAGCTGAACCCACCAGTGATCTATGAGCACTCATCCATTTAATTCCTCTGAAGAACAGTCTTGAATAACAGACATCAAAAGGCAGCTGTGCTTTTCTCAGAATAAAACAGCTGAGCTAAACAACCACAACCAAACAGCTGTACTGCCTTTGGATTTAGTGTTACATTAAAATTAGATGTTTTCTTCCTCCAGCCTTTTTTTTCCCCAGTAAAACATTTGAAGAGTTTTATTTCAGACATAAATGTTATGCTCACATCATTTGCACACAGCTCACAGTAAAATGTTAGTTATTATGGAAATTTGACTGATAGCATTGTCACTTATAAGTATAGCCTCTCTCTATTGTTTTCATTATTTAGTACTACTTAATTATTTAGAATTTGCCTGTGTACAATGAATACCATTTATGACCCAGAAGTGGAGGTTCTGCTGCAAATTTTTCAGATATTTTATCTGTAAAATATATGAAAATATTCTGTTACTTAAAAAAAAATACTTAAACATGATTTTTAAAATGTATTATTCCTTTCCTTTATGGAAAAGTTAATGATTATCTAATAATCTAAACTGAATGGAACAATGCAGACAAAGAAGAAAACATGGGTTTAATTCTCCTTACAATAAGCCTATGACATCCCCTATCCCCAAAGAAAAAATGATACTATTCATTAAATTCTCACATTTCAAAATATTACATGTTCATTATAGAAAATACTAGAGGCCTGGTGCACAAAATTCGTGTATGGAGGTGTGTGTCCTCAGCCCAGCCTACACCCTCTCCAATCTGGGACCCCTCGAGGGATGCCAACTGGCCTCTCACAATCCAGGACTGTTGGCTCCCAACTGCTTGCCTGCCCATAGCTGCTTCTGCCTGCCAGCCTGATCACCCCTTAACCACTCCCCTGCCAGCCTGATTGAAGCCTAACTGCTCCCCTGAGAGCCTGGTCACCCCTAACTGCCCTCCCCTGCAGGTCTGGTCACCCCCAACTGCTCTCCTCTGTAGGCTGGGTCACCTGCCAACTACCCTTCCCTGCAGTCCCAGTTGCCCCCAATTTCCCTCCTCTGCCAGCCTGGTCACCCCTAATTGCCCTCCCCTGAGGACTTGATCACCACCAACTGCCCTCCCTTTCAGACCTGGTCCCTCCCAACTGTCCTGCCCTGCTGGCCATCTTGTGGCAGCCATCTTGTGTCCACAGGGGGGCATCCATCTTTGCTCACATGGAGGCAGTCATCTTGTGTGTTGAAATGATGGTCAATTTGCATATTACTCTTTTATTAGATAGGATAGTTAAGTTGAAAGAGTGAAAATAAATTCCTATAGTTCTAACATGTGTTTTTTCAGAGATTAAATTGGTATTCTCCTACTATAGGCACCATTCAGAGATAAACTATGTCCTGCCATTCAAAAATCCATTTTGCAACCTCAGAGGTTATGCTTTACATTCTTTTCTGTATTCTTCTTTTTTTCCTACTTAGGTTATAATTTTTCCACATCATTAAACATTTTTTTAAAAATATATTTTATTGACTTTTTACAGAGAGGAAGGGAGAGGGATAGAAAGTCAGAAACATCCACGAGAGAGAGATATTGATCAGCCGCCTCCCGCACACCCCCTACTGGAGTTGTGCCTGCTAGCAAGGTACATGCCCTCGACCGGAATCAAACCGGGGACCTTTCAGTCCGCAGGCCGATGTTCTATCCACTGAGCCAAACCAGTCTCGGCTAAACATTTTTCATGATCTAGTTTATTCTTACATTATTGATGATTATTTTTTAAAATTATTTATTTATTTTAAATTAAATCTTTATTATTCAGATTATTACATTTGTTTCTCTTTTTTCCCCTCCATAGCACCCCTCCACCCAGCTCCCATCCTTCCCTCTGCCCTTACCTCCCTCCCATTGACCTCATCCATAAGTGTATGATTTTTGTCCAGTCTCTCCCTGTACACCCCTCACCCCTTTCCCTCTGAGAATTATCAGTCCACTCCCTTTCTGTGCTCCTGATTCTATTATATTCATCAGTTTATTCTTTTGATCAAATTTTTAATTCACTTAATTTTTAGATACACTTGTTGATAGATATGTATTTGTTGTTCATAATTTAATGGCTTTTACCTTTTTCTTCTTCCTCTTCTAAAGGAGTACCTTTAAGCATTTCATATAATACTGGTTTGGAGTTGATGAACTCCTTTAGCTTTTTCTTCTCTGAGGAAGCTCTTTATCGGCCCTTCAATTCTGAATGATAGCTTTGCTGGATAGATTATTCTTGGTTGTAGGTTCTTGCTATTCATCACATTGAATATTTCTTGCCACTCCTGTCTGGCCTGCATCGTTTCTGTTGAGAAATCAGCTGACAGTCATATGGGTGCTCCCTTGTAGGTAATGAACTGTTTTTCTCTTACTGCTTTTAATATTCTCTCTTTGTCTTTTGCTCTTGGTATTTTAGTTATGATGTGTCTTGGTGTGGTCCTTTTTGAATTCCTTTTATATGGGGTTCTGTGTGCTTTCTGGACTTATAAGTCTAATTTCCCACATCTGACTTCTAAGTCAGATGTGGGAAATTTTCAGTCATTATTTCTTTAAATAGGTTTTCAGTATCTTGCTCTCTATCTTCTTCTGGCACCCCCACAATTCTGATGTTGGTACGCTTGAAGCTGTCCCAGAGGCTCCTTACATTATCTTCACATTTTTGGATTCTTTTCTCTTCTTGCTTTTCCAGTTGAATGTTGTCTGCTTCTTTATATTTCAAATTTTTGACTTGATTCTTGCCTTCCTCTAGTCTGCTGTTAGGACTCTGTATAATATTTTTTATTTCAGTCAGTGTCTCTAGTTGGTCCTTTTTCATCTCCTCTAGGCTCTCGCTAATTTTATCCAACTTTTCTAGCATATTCTGAAAAACCTTATAACTGTGGTTTTGAACGCTATATCCAGTCACTTTTTCCCCTCCATTTCTTTTGTTTGTGACCCCTTCCCTTGTCTCAGCATTTTCACTATGCCAGGGGAACTTCTGTGTTTGATTCAGCCTTATAATACCAGACTTGCAAAACCGAAGAAGCCTCTTTTGAGCTTGGGATGGGTGGAGTCTCAGGGCTTAAGGGACCGCCTTGCCTTCCATTTGGCCCTGCCCTCCATGGCCCCTGAGTCTCACATGACTGGGTAATCGCTGGAGCGGTTCTTGTGCGCCCACGCCCAACGTGCCTCTAAACGGCTGTCTTTTCCGGCTCCCCTGCACACCAGGACCACACGAGTCTAGGTCCCCAGGGTTTCACCTGAAACAGGAGCTTAATGGAGTCAGAAGTGGCACAGTTGGGAGGGTCCATCTCCAGTCCACTCTCGAGAGCCAGAGACACAATCAGCAATCTGTCCTCTAAGCAGTGCTGTGCACGCCACCAGCCATCCAATCCTTTGCGACTCCCCTAAATTTCCGTGCACCTCTCCCCTTTCACAGTCCATACTCCCCCCGTACAAGTTTCGGCTGGATCTGGGGTTTAGTGTCGTAAGATAAGGGGTTCAATGCTTGTGGGAATCTTTGTTTCCCTCCTGCCAGAGAAAACCAGCCAGGTACTCTGGCACCCGCTTTCTCCACAAGCACATCTCCGTACCTCAGCCTTTTGCAGCTCCTCTGGGTCTCCGTGAGCCCCTCTCCTTCCCTCTAGCTGTAGAACTTCCACTCAGCCTACTTTCCTGTGGTTCTGGCTGATGTCCGGTCTGTCTTTCAGTTGTAGTTTTGAAATTGTTTTGCGAGGCAGCAGTGTAGGTGTTTACCTATGCCGCCATATTGGATTCTCCAATGATTATTCATTGTATTATTTTTCACATGAGCAACTGTAAACCTACTTTTGCCCCACACTGTATTGTGGACTGATATTGTAAAAAAAATGTGACAAAAATGAGAGGAATGGAATATTAATAAAAAACTTTAAGAAAATGTTAGAATATTTAATAGAAAAATGAAACACCAGCCATACATTTTTATTATTAGATGTGATAGATATAAAATTATTCTGTGAAAATTTTATATAAATTTCTGAGTGTTTATTCTTGACATTTGCATTGTTATTATCACATGCCAATGATAATTCCATGGACTACATTTCTTTAAAAATTGAATTTATTGGGATGACATAGGTTAATACAACCATACAGGTTTCAAGGGTACAACTAAGTAGCACATCATTTTCACACTGCATAGTGCACTCCCTTCTCAGTCAAGTCTCTTTACCACTATTTATCCTACTTTTCTTACTTCCCTCTCCCCACCCCACTTTCCCACTGACAATCATCATACTGTTGTCTGTGTCTATGTTTTTTTAAAATAAATCTTTATTGTTCAGATTATTACAGTTGTTCTTCTTTTTCCTCTCCATAGCTCCCCCCACCTGGAACCCACCCCCCCCATGCCCTTATCCCCCACCCACTGTCCTCATCCATAGGTGTATGATTTTTGTCCAGTCTCCCCCTACATCCCCCTCATCCCTTTCCCCTGAGAATGGTCAGTCTAATCCCTTTCTATGCCTCTGATTCTATTATATTCATCAGTTTATTCTATTTATCAGATTTTTTATTCACTTGATTTTTAGATTCACTTGTTGATATATATGTATTTGTTGTTCATAATTTTTATCTTTACCTTTTTCTTCTTCTTCCTCTTCTTAAAGAATGCCTTTCAGCATTTCATATAATACTGGTTTGGTGTTGATGGATACCTTTAGTTTTTCTTATCTGTGAAGCTCTTTATCCTTCAATTCTGCATGATAGCTTTACTGGGTAGAGTAATCTTGGTTGTAGGTTCTTGATATTCATCACTTTAAATATTTCTTGCCATTTCCATCTGGCCTGCATAGTGTCTGTTGAGAAATTAGCTGACAATCATATGGGTGCTCCCTTGTAGGTAACTGTTTTTCTCTTGCTGCTTTTAATATGCTCTCTTTGTCTTTTGCTCTTGGCATTTAATTATGATGTGTGTTGGTGTGGTACTCTTTGGATTCCTTTTCTTTGGGATTCTCTGTGCTTCATGGACTTGTAAGTCTATTTCTTTCACCAGGTAGGTGAAGTTTTCTGTTATTATTTCTTCAAATAGGTTTTTAATATCTTGCTCTCTTTCTTCTTCTGGCACCCTCCCCTCCCCCTGCCACCTATAATTTGGATGTTGGTACACTTGAAGTTGTCCCTAAGGCTCCTTAAACTATCTCCATATTTTTGGATTCTTTTTGCTTTTTGCTTTTCTGATTGGGTGTTTTTGCTTCTTTGTATTTCAAAACTTTGACTTGGTTCTTGCAATCTTGCTGTTGGATCTCTGTATATTATTCTTTATTTCAGTCAGTGTATGCTTAATTTCTAGTTGGTCCTTTTTCATATCCTCGAGGGTCTCACTAAATTCATTAGCAGTTTCTAGAAAATTCTTGAGTAACATTATAACCATGGTTTTGAACTCTATATCCTCCATTTCTTTTATTTGTGACGTGTTTCTTTGTCTCTCCATTTTGGCTGCTTCCCTGTGTGGATAGAGTGGCTTTGTGTGCTAGGTGTCCTATAGTGCCCAGTGGCTCAGCCTGCCCAGTTACCTGAGGTGGACACTCTTGGTGAACCCCTTTGTGGGCTGTGTGCACAGTTGTAGTTAAGCCTTGATTGTTGTTGGTATAACTGGGAGGAATTGACCTCCAGGCCAAATGGCTGTGAGGATTAGCTGTGTCTATAATGGGAGAACTTCTGTGCTGGAGACACCCTTATGAGAAAAGATTTGCTTTAGTGGGGCTTTGGTGCTCATTGAGTCTGCCCCCTGAATCTGTCCCTGATGGATCTGAGGAGTTGTAATCTGGATGGTCCCATTCTGACCACTGGGTACACTGGCTCTTGGATCTCCAAGGAGGTGCTAATTTAGCCTTTGCCTGAGGACATCCAGTAGGAGCTACAGAGAGATTTGTAGATTCCTCTTCTTTGTTTGAGTTTTGTAGGTACCCAGATGAGGCCCAGCTGTGAAGTAATGCAAGCTGCTGTGCGGCCTTGGACCTTCTTTTGGATGTTCGGGAACTCTCTGACTCAGCAGCCATTTGTTAGGTAATTTTAGATATCAAAGGACCAGGCCTTTCGTATGCAAAAGCCTTTGCACTCAGCTTCAGTGGGGTGGGATCTAAGGGCAAAGCAAACATCATCCCTGCCCTAAATTCCCCAGCTCTCAGTATCCCTAGGTCAGTGTTTCTCAACCTGTGGGTTGCGACCCCTTTGGGGGTCGAACGACACATTCACAGGGGTCGCCTAAGACCATCGGAAAACACAGGTATTTACATTATAATTCATAACAATAGCAAAGTTAGAGTTATGAAGTATGGTTGGGGATCAACACAACATGAGGAACTGTATGAAAGGGTCGCGGCATTAGAAAGGTTGAGAACCACTGCCGTAGGTAATCACTGCAAGCACCTCTGAGAGAAAGCTGCCCTCCAGTTTTGCCCAATGCCAGACAGTCCAGTTTCTCCCAGTATGAGTCTGGGACCCCAGAGTCTCGCCCGGAATTGGAGTTCAGAGCAGTTGGGAGCTTGTGTCTCCCTCTTGATTGAGAAAGACAACTGTGCACTCAATTGCCAGCCCTTTCTGTGTATGTGTGCCTCCGTACCTCTGAACTCTGCTTCCCCACCTCCTCCGAGTCTTGGTGTGTTTTTCTCTTTCCTTCTAGTTGTAGAATTATCCACTCAGCCAGCCTTCCTGTGGTTCTGGATGATGTTTGTTTTGTCTTTTAGTTGTATTTTTGAAGCAAGTTCAGGTGTTTACCTATGCAGACATATTGGTTTCTCCCCCTGCCCTTTTTTCCCCCCTCAATTTCTTCACCTTTTTCACCCAGTCCCCCAAGTCTCCCTGCTCTGAAAGCTATCTGCCTATTCTCTGTATCTATAAGTTTCTTTTTATTTTGTTTGTTAGTTCCCCTTAAGATCAAGAAAAAGATAGGAATGTCTGCTTTCACTACTCTTATTAAACAATAGAGGTCTAGTGCACAAAATTCTTGCACTGGGAATGGGGGAAGACAGGGGTCCTTCAGCCCAGCCTGTGCCTTCTTCCAGTCTGGGAGCCCTATAGAGGGAGGCCCCACGCATCTGCCATAGTGCTGCCGCTGGTTAGCCTGGGCCTTCCTCTTTGGGGCAATCAATCACCCCAAAGAAGTAAGCCCTGCCTACCCATTGAAGCTCACTGGGCTGGTCGGTGGCCTGGACCTCCCTCTTTGGGGCAATTGCAGAGTCCCTGATTGATTGCCCCACTTTACTCTGGGCTTTGTTTATTATTCTTTTCTTTTCTTTCTTTTTTTTTTTTAATTTTGTTTAAATTGATCTCAGAGAGGAAAGGAGAAGGAGAGAAAGCTAGAAAGATCAATTATGAGAGAGAATCATTGATCAGCTGCCTCCTACACACCCACACTAGGCACTGAGCCACAACTCTGGCATATGCTCTGATCAGGAATTGGACCATGACCTTCTGATTTATAGGTCAATGCTCAACTACTGAGCTTTTCCAGACAGGCTGTTATTCTTTTTCTAGTTCTGTTAGGTTGAGGGTCAGATTGTTTATTTGAAATAATTTTTCTTGCTTCTTGAGGTAGGTCTGTAATGCTGTGAATTTCCCTCTTAGGGCTGCTTTCATTGTGTCCCATACATTTGGGGTTCATTTTTATTGGTTAATAACATGCTGTTTAGCCTCCATGTGTTTGGAATGTTTTAATCTTTTTTATAGTAATTAATTTCTAGTTTTATACTATTGTAGTCAGAGAAGATGCTTGATATGATTTCAATCTTCTTGAATGTATTAAGATTTGTTTTGGAATCCAAGATGGTGGCATAGGTAAACACCTACACTGCTGCCTCGCACAACAATTTCAAAACTACAACTAAAAGACAGAACAGACATCATCCAGAACCACAGGAAAGCTGGCCGAGTGTAAGTTCTACAGCTAGAAGGAAAGAGAGGGGCTCACAGAAACCCAGAGGAGCTGAAAAAAGCCGAGGTACAGAGACCAACAAGTGAATCTAAAAATTAAGTGAATTAAAAATTTCATCAACAGAATAAACTGGTGACTATAATAGAATCAGGAGCACAGAAAAGGAGTGGACTGATAATTCTCAGGGGGGAAGGGGTGAGGGGTATACAGGGAGAGACTGGACAAAAATCATACACCTATGGATGAGATCAATGGGAGGGAGCTAAGGGCAGAGGGAGGGGAGGGAGCTGTGTGGAGCGGTGCTATGGAGGGGAAAAAAAGAGAAACAAATGTAATAATCTGAATAATAAAGAGTTAATTAAAAAAAAAAGATTTGTTTTGTTTCCTAACGTGTGGTCTATCCTAAAGAATGTTCCATATGCCCTTGGAAAGACTATATACTCTGCTACTTTGGGATAAAATATTCTCTAAATACCAACTGAATCCATCAGGTCCAGTGTGTTGTATAAGATTGCTGTTGCCTTGTTGATTTTTTTGTATGGAAGATCTATCCATTGATTTCAGAGTGGTGTTAAGATTTCATACTATGACTGTATTACTATCGATCTCTCCTTTTATATTCACCAAGATTGTCTATATATATTTAGGTGCTCCTATTTGGGTACATATACATTTCCAAGGATTATATCCTCTTGTTGGATTTCATTCCTTTAGTATTTATTATGTAATGTCCTCTTTTGTCTCTTATGGCCTTTGATGTGAAATCTCTTCTGTCTGATATAAGTATTGCTACCCCAGATTTTTTTTTTTCCATTCCATTTGCATGGAATATCTTTTTCTATCCTTCCACTTTCAGTCTGTGTATATCTTTTGTTCTGAGATGGGTCTCTTGTAGACAGCATATATGTGGGTCATGTTTTCTTTTCTTTCTTTATTTTTTTAAGTTTGCATAGTGCTTTTTTATTTTATTGATTGAGAGAAAGAGAGAGAGAGAGAGAAAGAAAGAGAGAGAGAGAGAGAGAGAGAGAGAAAAATCAGTTCATTATTTCACCATTTATTCACTCATTGGTTGATTCCTGTATGTGCCCTGGCATGGAAATGAACCCCAACCTTGATGTATTGGGACCCTCAACCCTTTGATGCACAGGCTGATGCTCTAACCAGGGCCTCATCTTAAACTTTTTATGAAATTGCTAAACTGTTTTTCAAAGTGGTTATGTCATTTTATATTCTCACCAGAAGTGAATGAGAATTCCAGTTACTCCATGTCCTTGTCAACACTTGTTTGGTGTGTCTTTCAAATTTTAGCCATTCTATTAGATGTGAACTGGTATCTCATTGTGGTTTTAATTTACATTTCCAGAATGGTTATTGATGTTAGTATCTTTTCCTGTGCTTGTTTGTATCAGTATAACTTCATTGGTGAAGTGTCTGTTCAAACCTTTTGCCTATTAAAAAAAATAGATTTTGCCAAAACCAGTTTGGCTCAGTGGTTAGAGCATTGGCCTGTGGACTGAGGAGTCCTGAGTTTGATTCCTGTCAAGGGCATGTACCTTGGTTGTGGGTGCATCTTCAGTGGGGGGTAGGGTGGGGTGCAGGAGGCAGCTGATCTATGTTTCTCATCAATATTTTTGACTTTTTATCCCTTTCCCTTCCTCTCTGTAAAAAAAAAATCAATAAAATATATTTAAAAAAATAAAAAAAATGGATTGTTCTTTTTAGTATTGGGTTCAATTCTTAATATACAAGTCCTTTATCAGATATATACTTTGCAAATTTTTCTCTCAATCAGTGCTTTTTCATTTCATTCTTCTAACATGTCTTTCTTTTTAAAAAAAATTTTAAATTTTTATTTATTTAAGAGAGGAAGGCAGGGGAAGATAGAGATAGAAACATCAATGATGAGAGAGAATCATTGATTGGCTGCCTCCTGCAGGCCCCGTACTGGGGATTGAGCCTGCAACCTAGACATGTGCCCTTGACTGGAATCAAATCCAGGATCCTTCAGTCCACAGGCCGACATTCTATCCACTGAAACAAATCAGCTAGGGGGGGCTTAATCATAAGGAACAATAACAGCTTGTAATTATTGGAATCGGGAGTCTAGGTCAGTGGTTGGCAAATTCATTAGTCAACAGAGCGGCAAACTGCGGCTTGAGAGGTGCATGTGGCTCAGTTTGCTGACCACTGGGCTAGGGCATAACATGTCTTTCAAAGAGTAGGAAATTTGAATTTTAATGATGAATTTTGAAAGTCATAATTGGTTCTAGAGGCTAGCCACCACTAGAAAAGAAGCCAATTTATGAATGAAAAAATAAGAACAAAATAATTCAGGAAGTATCTGGTGTTGTGAAGTTTCATCACCAACCACAGATCAGGGAACAGATAGCATAGCTGTTTTTATGAAGAGAGAACTTATAGAATCTGTGTCAAGACCAGTGACCAGAACCCCAACCCTCATCAGCTGTCTCATATTGTTTGGTGTTAACTTTGGTAGATAAGTTATAAGACTGTAGAGAATTTATGTGCTTAAAGCATTGGTTTAGAAATTTAAAACGTCTGAAAATACTCCTAGCATTTGGCTTATATAATTGAGGATGACCATAAAATAAGCCACTGTATTAGTTTGCTGGGTCTGCCAAAGGCAAGTATCACAAAAACAAGATACTTATTTTCTCACAATTATGGAGGCTATAAATCCAAGATTAAGGAGTCAGCAAAGTTACTTCTTGGCTTGTAGATGACTATATTCACATTAACACAGTCTTCCTTTTGTGTATGTTTGTATATTAATATCTTTGTATAAAGACATCAATCACATTGGATTAGAGGTCACCTTAACGATCTCATTTATCCTTAATTACTTCTTTAAAGTTGGTATCTCTAGTCACATTCTTAAGTATTCTCTCTAGAGATTCAAACTGCATGACATTGGCCATAGTCTACCTCACCAATAGGTAAGCTTTCCGAGAAAAAGCTCTTTGTGAACTGTGAGTCATTCTTCCCTTTTGTTAGTTATTGATCCCTGAAGAAGTTAAGCAACACCTTACCCGGCTGTAGAAAGAAGATAATAATAGTACTTGCCTTATAAAGTTATTGTGGGGCATTAAAGAGATAATGAATGACCTTAGAACAGTGCCTTACACTTCGTAAGGGATAAAAAATGTTAGCTATTGTTATTTATTCATGAAATGTATACTGAATTCTGGCTTTGAACTAAGAAAGCACTGTGCAAGGTGACATGGGTGAGCCAAAGATAGATAAGTCATGGATACAAATCAAAGAAATGTTAATATATCAATAGTATTAATAGCTACCACTTATTGAATAACTCCTTTGGGTCAGCTTCTATACTAGGAGCCTTATATTTATTATTTTGTTTATCCTTCAAAAGTATCTTGTATAATAGGTCTTACTTGGCCCATTTTTATAGAAGAGGAAACAGAATTCTTGGGGTAAGTGAAATGACATAAATAAGCTAGTTAGTCATGCATATGAGATTTATACTAGACCCACTTGATGTCTAAATTTCACCTTTCTCTGTGAGTTTATGGCCAGGGAGAGATAATTTTCAGGTATTAAAAAACATACTACCAAGGGAACAATGCTGTGTGGCTTAGGAGAGATATTGATAAATTGTTATAGGGATTAGAGTAATAAGAAGAGATTTTTCCCTTTGGCGTTTTAGGGAAAACCCATAGACCTGATAAGATTTAAACTGAATTTGCATGTGTGGAATTGGTAGGGCTGGGAGTGGGAATGTTCCTGGCTATAAGAACAAAAAGAATAAAAAATGAAAAAAAGCCCATACAACAGGAAATTGTGGTTTTTAATTGAGGAACAAGGGGGAGTTTGGTTTGACTAGAATCATGAGGGAAACCCTCATCAGCTCTAGCTTGAACCATTGCTTCTTTGTTCTCCTTTTAACTTGCTTTCTTTCTCTCTTCCTTCAGTAGACTTGCCCCCCATTGTACTGTCTGCATTATTGGGAGATAGATGATCTTTCTAAATCTGATCATGTTGCTCCCCTGCACAAAATTCTTCAATGTTTCTCCATTACCAAATGATAAACATCTAAACTTTAGAGCCTTCCTGATATGTCCCTTACTGAAAACCACTTTGATTTAGTAGTCAAGAGTTAAATCAGGCACTCAAAACCTACTTACCAGTACTGGGAGACTGTGGGTCCTTGGAGAAGGAAGAGTCTGGGCTTTTTTAGAGAATCCCTCCCAAGATCCCTGGTTCCTGCATCTGGCTGGGTGTCACCATCAGAAAAACCAGTTGAACATCCATTCCTGATGCCATTCAACCTCACTCACCCCGAATTTGGGGTGGATAGGAATGAAGCAGGTCAGCGTGAGGCCCAGGAATTTGAATTGTATTAAATGTCTAAGTGATTCCGACATCCAGACAGGTAGCTGAAACATTTGATATAAATCTCTTCCAGGGTAAGCAAAGGGTGACGGGAGATGTTCACAATGGTAGAGACTGAGGGGAGGGAGAAGGAACCTCCAGGTTTAGCTTAGTCTGAATCTGACCTTCATGGTTATCTAATGCATTTTTACTTTTATATCTGTTTATTGTTGTTTTTTTTTAAATACAGAATTTTATTTAGAACCTGTTTAAAGTAGAAAAAGAAAACAAACAAAAAAACTCTGTCAAGAAAGACTAAATGGAAAATGGGTTCCCAATAAAATGGAAAAGTTTAAAAGGCTAATGTTATTTGAACGATGGCTAGTTACATGCGTTTTTGGCATTGTTAATCACTGAATCTGGGTTTTCCTCTGAATTCCTTATGCAGCAGGCACTAATGAACAATTCATAATAAAATACTTGCTTTCTACACACATTTTAGGACAAATTACCACCAGAAACAAATCAATACAAATACATCAGGATGGAACAATCTCACTTGTAGGTGATACACATTTTGCAGAATTCTGCCAAACATAACTGAGTAGGCTGTGGGTAAAGCATACTTTCATCTTTATATTCTACATTTAAAAAATGCTTTTCATGGTTAATACATAGAGGGAATCTGGAGGTCTTAGGACTTGCTATTGCATTTATAATAAAAGCTGGAATTTCCATGGAAACTAACAGACCTGGATTCTTTTATCTTACAATCCTAGAATTGTTAGGCATCTTAAAGGTCATTTAGTGGGACATGCAAATTTTGAAGAGGAGCTTAGATAGCTAAAGGACGATGAGATCCAGATTCAGTAGGCATGGGATTGTGGTGAGCCGCTCAAGTCCAGCTTTCCCTGAGGCTTCCTTTCCCCAGCACTGATAGCTGGGAGATCAGAGTTGCAAAGAGTAAAGGTTGAAGGAAGTTCTGGAGGCTGCATACTGAAAAAAGAAGGGAGATAGGATTGTACTCGGAGAGCAGAGGGCCTGGAACAGGACCATGCCAGGGAGCAATCTTTCAGTGTAATCAAACACAAAGGAATTCATTTACTCTCTAACCAAACATTCATTAGTTGACACCAGCCGAACTTCCTGCCCTCAGAAAGCTCTCAATCTAGTAGACAGAGAAATATACATTACAATAGAGAGTGATAAGTCCAACAATAGAGGCAGATACTAGTAAGAATATGCTAAAACACTACTGCCCCAAATTCTCTTTCCCAATCTTTTTAAATGCCAGTAATATTTCTTTTGTGTTTCTTTGAAGACGGAAGTATTTCTCTCAATGGGAGGACGTGACAAATGATTACACTTTGCCTTCATTTTCTTCATCCACTTCCCCTATAATTGCTACACTATTATTGGGCACTGAGGACCAAAGGTCTTTTATTGCTGTGATATAAAATAACTATGTAAAAGTAGATTTTAAGATGTTTTGGGGATGAACTGAATAAGAAGAAAAAAAATTATGAAACAGATAGAAGGTGTTCCGGGTTGGAATTCGGATAGAGAGAAGCAAGAAAACAGGCAGAATTAATTGGAGAACAGGGTGAAAAAATCTCAACCATGGAAATGGCTGCAATTAGGAAATATCAGGCAGTATAATTTAGGCAGTATAATTTAGGCCTGTTCAATGGAAGATAAGCATTCAAAATGCATTTTTTTTGTTTGTTTTTTACCACCTGGCTGGTGTGGGTCAGTGGTTGCGCATTGTCCTATAAACTAGGAGGTCACCATTTGATTCCTGGTTGGAGCACATGCCTGGGTTGTGGGCTCAATCCCCACTGTGGGGCATAGAGGAGGCAGCCGATTAATGATTTTATCTCTCTCTCCATCTCCCTTTCTCTCTGAAATCAATAAAAAAATACATATTTTTAAAAAGTGCATTTTTTAACAATTAGCAAGGGGGAACATACATCTTTACTTTTAAATAAAAGAACTGCATGAATAGAAGTGCTGCCAGATTCTAGGGAAGATATACTATTATATAATTGACTGTTATAATTGTTAGATTAGTTAGAAAGTAATCAAATTGGTATAGTCAGTAGATAAGTTAGTCTGAATGATATCTAATATTTAAAATTACTAATAACTATAATTTAGTGAGTTGGTGCCAATTTTAAATAAAACTTAAATAATAAATAAATAGCTTCAAATAAAATTTAAACTATGGTACTGTTTCTTTTTCCACCAAAGATAAATAATATCAATATTGCAATGGAATCTTAAATCATTTTTATATAGCTTTTCATTTCTAACAATGAGGTTGAATCTGTGCTACATGGACTTAGTTATGAATACATATCTTGATGTTGTAGGGTCTACTAAAGACACGTGAGCAAAGCAAGGCAGATGGGCCTGGTACAGAAGATCATCAGTGTGGAAAGCCCCTAGGTGCCTAGCAACAGACAATCACTTGTAGGGTGGGACCTTGCCCCCAGGGTGACTTTCCTCCTCTAACAAATGGCTGGTCACAAGGTTTGGACACCCCTGACCTTTTCTCCCTAGAAATAACATTTATGCCTCAATTGTATTTCAGCTCCAGGCAGAGATGAGCAACAAAACCAGGCACAGCTGACCACAGCTGACGACTGACATCAGAATCAGGTGCATGGGATAATGACCCCTTGCTTTGATGTCCACCAATCAATCAGTGGAGACTGAAAGGGTACAGCTGGAAAACTGCTGAATATTTTGTGAAGATCTTGCTCTGGGTCCAGCCATTGTGGTTCAGTGGTTCAGCATCAACCTATGAACCAGGAGGTCACTGGTTTGATTTCAGATCAGGGACAAGCCCAGGTTGCATGCTAGGTTCCCAGTGTGGGATGTGCAGACGGCAGCCAATCAATGATTCCCTCTCATTATTGATGTTTCTATCTCCCCCCTCTTCCTCTCTGAAATCAATAAAAAAATAACAATAAAAAATCTTTCACAAGGACCTCTCCTAAAACCCTTAAGATGGAGGACCCAGTGCGCTCTCCCTCCCAGAGCACACTCGTTCCTCTCCCCACAACCCCCCAAGGCATGTTATAATTAGCTTCCTCACTCCCAAGCTCTAAGGGCCCTTCCTTTATCTCTATAATTTGTTTTCTAAACCCATTTCTTCTAGGAATTACTTCTTCTACATCTGTGATTTACCAAATAAATGTTCTCTTACACTGAGTCTTGGCTGTGATTTTTTCCTAGCCAGAACTCAAGTACTGAGGTTGCTGACCCAAGTTTGGACTGATCCCGCCAGTCTAAATTCTGGTGCAGTTCCTGCCGCCTATAACATTATAATTCAGCCCTTTCCACTGAACTGTTTCCTTTTTATTTCTGTCTGTTCCTGATGCAAGACAGGCACACACATTCAAAAAATATTTGTTAAATGATCAAAACCTTGACTAGATATGCATAAACTCAGAATTCATAATTTTGATCTGTTTATAGAAAGGAATAAATAATGGATTTCATAATCATTTAGACTCTTTACATTTTTTTTTAAGCATCAAAAAATATTTGCACTTCTGGACATTTTTTTTTTCTCAATAGAAGTGAGATCTAAATTCAGCCTGCTTATTCAGAGTTCAGGTCTAACCTTTAGATTAAAGGAGGGTATTGTTTATAATTCAGAATTCACTCCGAATAACCTTGTAGCCTGATGAGCTGAATAATGGCCTCAGTCCTTTCACTCCTTTCTCTGCTGCAGGAACCAGTCACCTGGGTGCCTGGTCCCTGCGGGCAGACTTGTAAGCTTAGACTCTTTTGTATGCAAAGGATGGCACTTACCACTGCACATATTGAAAATTCAATTGCAGGTGTATTTGCAAATTGGATTTTGAGGGGGAAGTTTAAGCAAATTCTTTTGAAAGTGAATCTCTTCAAGGTGTGAATAATGAAGAAACAAGAAGAGAAATGACAATCAAAAACCTATTAAAATCTAGTTTCCAGAGAAGAACCTGACTGTCTAATGACATTTATGCTTCCCCAGCTCGGCGTTTAATAGTCACTGTGTCAGTGGCTTCCTTTATAAATGCCACAAGACAAACTTTTTCAGTTCTCCGAATTTCTGAGATTTGAATCTCCACCCCTCTGGGATGATTAAAATGAGTTGATGGCCCTAAGAGAGGAGGAGGCTGTCGGTTCCTCTGAATTTCTCCACAGGAACGAACCTACAGCAATGCCTCAAGCTCTAATATATGAAATCAATCACTCGTTCAATCCATTCATTCCATTCATTCTTTCTTTTACTCAGTCCACAAAATCAAGGGTAAATTATTATGGCCAAAATAAAGACTAGCATACCAGCTGTTAAAAGTCGGGAATTTGGGATAGCAATGGAGATATGTTTCTAAACTAAAGGAATAAATTATTCTTACCCAACTCATCACTGATAGTTTTAGTGTGCATTTCTGTTTGTTTTCCTACAAAGTTTTAGCCTAACATGCTATTTTGTCCCTGGGACTCTATTAGCTACTACTGTCATCCTTCTCAGGGACACAGAAATCGTTGAGAAGGTAGGAGTGGAGATGGGGAATCAGAAGCAATAGAAGCTTAGATTTTACGTCTTGTCCAGATTATAAATGTGGGATAGAGCAATGAATGATCAGCTTTTCATTGTTACCTTTTCACCCTCCAGCTGACATTGATTATTTGGGGTTGTGGTAGGTTGCATGAATGTCTGGTTCAGGATTCAAACCTCTCTCTTTCCCTTCATTAAAAAAAATCTTTGATTAGAATTATATTGAAGTCTTAATACATCAAGCAGTTTATAAGCTAATCTTGAGTGGTTTGTCATGAATGTATTGAAAAAATGGGGTGGATAATTTATTTGACTTCTGTTAGATTCTATGAATAGTGGTATTTAAACCTGTGATAAAGGAATACCATATAGAAAAATGTTTTCTGAAAGCAAAACTTGATGTTTGCAAATGTATAGGCTCATGGATTTCTCACTGGGAGAGTGCACACAGACCCTTCCAATGTAAATACATACATTCCAAATTTACCTGAGCGCTTTAAGCAGCTCTTAACATCATATGACAAGGAGAACATTTGTTAATCAGAAAAATTACAACCTATTCAGACTTATTGTTTGATTATTTCTTTGCTGACCTCTGAGGTTCAATTGTTGATTGAATTAGTTATAGTAACTCATATTTATTTTAGCAACTAGCTATTATGAATGCAAACTCTTCTTATCACCAGATGATTGATAGGCACATTAAGAAGTTGTCCAACAGGTTGCTGGGTTTGAAGAAATGCTTAAATCCTGATAGGTTACTTTTTTTATCAGCAAAGAGTAGGAATTAGCACAGATAAGCCCTTGGTAACAACGATTTTATATTCAAAGGGAAATTTTTCATTTCTTTAAATTTGAGTCTTTTAAGCAGTAGGTTAGGTCAGTTCCCTTTTATGGATTTAAATGAATAAAATTTTTGTAGTGTGGATGAAAGGTGTCACAAGCTAAACTGACAAGCTCAGGGAAGGCCTGCATGGTAGTCTTGCAAACTTAGACACCTACAGGAACCACAAAGGAAGGTCTGAAATTAAACTTCAACTAAAAGCAGTGATGGTGGGTAGTTACATCCTAGGCCAGTATCTTCACTGACAAGGTCAACCTTTACCTTAACTGAGCCTTTCTGTCTTTTTGCATCTATGATAACATATCATTTGGAATTACTGGGTAACTTGTAACTTCCCTTTTTCTGGACCCCTTGGGGCACAACCTAATGTGCTGGGCGCCAGGACAGATACCACAAATTCCTTCATTGTTAACATGTTAATTGTTCCTGCACCCTCCTAAGTATGTGTCTATCATTTTACTTTCATCCAATCCCAGGGGTCTCCCCCCCCTGACCCTCCCCTCCCACCGCTTTGCTTTATCCCACCTCCTGAATCTATCACCAATGGATTTCATGTACCCCACCTATATCCCCTTTCTTTGATTGCAATGTATAAATACAGATGTAACCCACTCTTCTCCAGAGCATTATCTCAATTTGTTGAGGTCCTGCTTCTCAGCATATGTCGACAGTTTGGCTCGAATAAACTCACAAAAATTATTTACAGGTTCCAATGTGTTTAAAAAAAATATATATATATATATATATAATTTATTTATTTATTTATTTATTTATTTATTTATTTATTTATTTATTTACAAAGAGGAAGGGAGAGGGATAGAGGGTTAGAAACATCAATGAGAGAAACATTGATTCAGCTGCCTCCCTCACACATTGATTCAGTTGCCTGCAACCATGGTACATGCCCTTGACTGGAATCAAACCTGGGACACTTCAGTCCACAGGATGATGCTCCATCCACTGAGCAAAACCGATTAGGGAGGTTCCAATGTTTTTTATGTTAACAGTAGGTTGAAAATGTTCTGAAATGAAATGCTTTTCTAGTGTTGCCTGGAACACGTATGCTGTGAGAAATATGGTCAAGCAGCTGAAGGCGATGAAGTACTGTTAGTACTAATCATCTAGATTTTTTTTTCTTTTAAAAAAGTTGTTATTCTTTGTGTTTTGTTTCATGATTGCACAGGACCTCCATTTTGTAAAGACTTTCAGGCACTTAACATAAGTTAGGCCTACAAATGCCTAACATTTTTTTTTCTCCATTGGTAAAAGTATTGTTTTGATTTTTTAAAAAATGGAAATGTAGCCGAGACCAGTTTGGCTCAGTGAAGAGAGCGTCGGACTGCTAACTGAAGGGTCCCACGTTTGATTCTGGTCAAGGGCATGTATCCTGGTTGCGGCGTGCAGGAGGCGGCTGATCGATGTCTCTCTCTCATCGATGTTTCTAGCTCTCTATCCCTCCCCCTTCCTCTCTGTAAAAAATCAATAAAATATATTAAAAAAAATAAAAAAAATAAAAAATGGAAATGTAAGCCTGATAGGGTAAGGAAAATTACCCATGGCTATCTGATAGTTAAGTAACAGGATTAAAGCTCATAGGTTGTCATTTTTAAACAAAATTTTGGTATACAGGACCAAGAGAACTTCTCAATCAGATTGGCTGTCACTCCATCATATCTCTTCTTGAGGACACAGGTACTGTGTGATAAGCACCACAGAAAAGCCAAACTATGGCCATAATGGATAAGCCAGAACAAATTATTGGAAACACTTTTTTATTTTTTATTTTATTGATTTTTTACAGAGAGGAAGGGAGAGGGATAGAGAGCTAGAAACATCGATGAGAGAGAGACATCGATCAGCCGCCTCCTGCACGCCCCCCACAGGGGATGTGCCCACAACCAGGATACATGCCCTTGATAGGATTGGAACCTGGGACCTTTCAGTCTGCAGGCTGAATCTCTCTCCACTGAGCCAAACTGGTTTCAGCTGGAAAATTTTTCTTGAATGGAAGCTCAATGCTGTTACTAGAAAATTCTGTTGTGTAATGCAGCAACTTCAAAAAGGTGTCTAATGGCTTATCAGGGCTTTTCATATGACCACTATTTTTTTTTTTTGGCAAATTTAATAAATCTTTATAATTCAAATTATTACAATTGTTCCTCTTTTTTCCACCCATAGCTCCCTCCATCCGGCTCCCACTCCACCCTCTACCCTTACCTCCCCCACCCTTGTCCTCATCCATAGGTATATGATTTTTGTCCAGTTTCTTCCCTCACTCTTTCTCCCCTGAGAATTGTCAGTCTACTCTCTTTCTGTGCCTCTGATTCTACTATATTCACCAGTTTATTCTGTTCATCAGATTTTTAATTCACTTGATTTTTAGATTCACTTGTTGATAGATATGTATTTGTTGTTCATAATTTTTATCCTTACCTTTTTCTTCTTTTCCTCTTTTTAAAGTGTACCTTTCAGCATTTCATATAATACTGGTTTGGTGCTGATGAACTCCTTTAGTTTTTTTTTTTTTTTTTTTTTTTATCTGTGGAGCTCTTTATCTGTCCTTCAATTCTGAATGATAGCTTTGCTGGGTAGAGTAATCCTGGTTGTAGGTTCTTGCTATTCATCACACTTTGAATACTTCTTGCCACTCCCCTCTGGCCTGCATAGTTTCTGTTGAGAGTATGGGTGCTCCCTTATAGGTAACTAACTGTTTTTCTCTTGCTGATTTTAATATGCTCTCTTTGTCTTTTGCTCTTGGCATTTTAATTATGATGTGTGTTGGTGTGGTCCTCTTTGGACTCCTTTTGTTTGGGGTTCTGTGTGCTTCCTGGACTTGTAAATCTATTTCTTTCACCAGGTGGGGGAAGTTTTCAGTCTCTGTGAGCCCCTCTCTTTCCTTCTAGTTGTAGAATTTCTACTCAGCCAGCTTTTCTGTGGTTCTGGATGATGTCCATTCTATCTTTTAGTTGTATTTTTGAAATTGTGTTGTGAGGCAGCAGTTTAGGGGTTCACCTATGCTTCCATATGGACCTCAATTTCTGATGGTGACTCTTTATATAGAATTGTTTGGGTTACTGTACCATTTTTATAACAATATTGTGAAGGCAGATATTGAGAAATGCAATATTATATACTGTACAATTAGAGGCCCGATGCATGGATTAATGTGCTAGTGAGGTCCCCCCCACCCCCCGCACCCCAGCCTTGCCTGTGCCCTCTTGCAATCTGGGACCCCTTGGGAGATGTTGGAAAGCTGGTTTCAGCCTGATCCCTGCAGGCCAGGCCAAGGACCCACAAATCTGTGCACTGGGGCTCTGGTATGCATATAAAATCTTTGATTAATCTCTTCCTACTCTCCCCCCTCCTCTCTTCTCTCTGAGCTTCATCAATCTGTTCCATGTTTCCATGCCTGTGCATTGAACATCTTCCCCCTGGTGGTCATTGCACATCATAGCTATTGGCAGGTCAGCCTGTAGCCGGTCGTCGGTTGCTTAGGCTTTTATATATATAGATTTTGAAATTAAAAAAAAAAAAAGGAATATGAAGATTGATGACATAAAGTTTCTAAAATTGAAACAGGCTTGGTGTTAACTGGTCATGATTTGCCAGCTCTTTGGTGGCTCTGCCATGGACACTGTGACAGTTTATCTATTGGCACATTTATGGATGGTGTGAAGGTGACAAAAAGGTAGAGTATCTAATCATTAAACAAATCACAGGTTAATATCTTCTGCCCCCTCCTTTACGTGTTTCCTTGGATACACGGTTTCTTGTCAAATTTCTGAATTACATTAATATTAAACTATGACTTTGAATCAGAAAGAATGTGAAGTATCTGAAGAGTAATATTTATGCCTTACAAGTGACATTTGCATCACATGGATAAATGTTTCATATGTTCTTGAGAACCCTGTAAAATAAGGAAATAGAGTTCAAAAACAAAGTATAGAACTTGTTAGACTAGTTTCTGTTTAAAACTTGGTGGATTACACCCCTTTGTTTTAAACTATTGGAACAGCAATGATTAAATATCACATTCCTTAAAGAGTCACTAGTTCCTTTTGGGATGTTTTGATTAAAAGATTGTATTTATTAAACTGTCCTATCCACAAATCTCTCCTTCAAGGTGTTGTTGTTCCCACATCTGCTGTTTTATTACATGATAGTTATTGAAAGGTTAGATGCTGTTTACTTTCCCAAGGTTTATTTTTATATCATAAATTATATATATATATATATATATATATATATATATATATATATGTATTATATTTCACAAGAAGCAGTGTGGTCTATTCAAACTGGATGTCAGGAGACTTGACACGTGACTTTGGGTAAGTCAATGAATTTGTCTCAGTCTCCCTAGCCACATAATGGTGATAATAATATCTCCCTTTTACCTACTTCCCAGGGTTGGTTTTCTTTTCTTTCTTTCTTTCTTTTTTTTTTTTGTAAGATTAATTAGTTAATGTTTGCGAACTACTCTGAGCTGCTTTGATAAAATACAAAGCACCATTATTTATGACAATAATAATAGTGTCTTGGACCTGTGGGCTTCCTTTCATCCAAGGATCCCAAAGTTACCACTGGGATTGTAACTTCACAGAGGGTTGCTGTGTGGTGGCTGGCTCTCCTTGAAGAAACAGATGGTAACAAGCCGTCTGGGTTTTCACTAGAGAGTAATTAAGTCTTCCACCAACTCCCTGCATTATTTGCATAAACTTCCCAAGACAGAAGAGCAACTCTCAAAAGAGAGCTGAGTTGGATTCCTTATCCCTCATCACTATTTAGAAACAAGTCAGAGGGGATTTGGAATCTGCAATATGAATGTGCTCAACTTCCAAAGCTGTAGGTTGAAAATTTGGTAAAGCATAGGAATATTTAGATGGCAGGTAGATGAGGTAAATCAGGTGCACAACTGTGTTACCTGAAGGTCTTTCAGGTTGTGTCCCCCAATTATGTATGAATCCTGTAATCTCTACTCGACAGTCTGGTTAGACTAACTTTCAGTTAATTGACAAAGATGAATTAAGTGCTTAACTCATGTGCATATCTGGTGTTATTAAGAAGGAAAGTGTATGATGCAGTCCGGCCCTCAAGTTGTTTACAACCTATTTGAGAAGATGAAACTAAGATACAGGAAATAATTAGTGGACCATGGAAGACAACATTATAATTAAAGGCTAAATTGTGTGGAACAGACCACAGGAAGTAGAGAGTAGGGAGCCACCAGTATGGACCAGCTTTACCAAAAGGTGAATTTAAAGGAGCATGTTTTCTACAGGATCAATGTCAAATAAATAACGTAAATAGTGTGTGTATGGACAGTGGTGCCTGGGAGATAGGTGACCCCAGGTAACTGAGGTCTTGGAGGCAAACAAGGGGGAGGAAGCTCCCAGGGTATGGGGAACTTTCATAGGCAGGCTAAGGAGTTTGGACTTAATTTAATCCACTTTTAAAAAAAGACATAAGAACACAGAAGACCTGATTAAATTCAGCATTTTAGAATGATTCTTTGGCAACAATAGGCAGGAATCGCTAGAACAGAAAAAAGACAAAGTTAGGAGACTGGCTGACATCAGATACCATAATATAGGAGGTGGAACATTATCTAGAAGGGTGGTGGTGGACATGGAGAGAATTAATTAAAAATAGAGCTTTTAATGAGAGTTTATCCTGTGTCAAGGATGAATCTTATTCTCACAACAACCCCAAGGTGACACTAATATTAACTCATGTTAGCACCGATTTCCTGACATGGAAACAGTGGTTGAGAGGGATTAAGTAACTTGCGCAAAGTCACAGAGATGAAATGTGTTAGAACTAAGGTTTGAGCCCAGTGTGAATCCTAAACTATTTCATTTTAAGAGACGAACACAGGAGAGGCAGACATTTTGGTGACTGAATAGTCATTCAGTCTAGACAGAAAAATGGGTTAAACAAAGTTTAAACAGGGCATTTACCTCTTATTCTTGTAGGGTGACTGGGGTGCAGAGGTGGGAAACCTTTTACATGCCAAGGGCCATTTGGATATTTATAGCATAATTCATAGGCCATACAAAATTATCAACTTAAAGAATAACTAATCTGCTATATTTGGTCAAATGTTTAATTAACTCACACCTATGCTAGATATTCCCTTGCCTCACCTGGTTAGACGGATTCTGCCAGTTTAACTTATCTCCATTTGGTGTTTCTGAAAGTGCCAAGGCTGAACAGCTGATGCTCTTTTTCATTTTTTAATTGAATTCATTTGGGTGATATTGGTTAATACAACTATATAGGTTTCAGGTGTACAACTGTAATACATCATCTGTATATTGTGTGTTTGCCATGCCAAGTCAAGTATGCTTCCATCACCATTTATCCCTTATCCCCTTTTGTACCTTTCCCCACCCCCTTTTCTCTCTGGCAATCACCACTCTTGCCAGTGCCTGTGACGGCTGATGCTCTTGATGCAGGGCTGAAGAGAAGCAAGTTGGTTTTTCTGGTAGGAAAAAGATGTTAGAGAGTTTGGTTGCAGGATTTGGTTGATGTCCTGCAGCAAAGAGATTAAAAAAAAAGCTCAGGATTACAAAATTTGACTTTGACTCCAGATAAACTGGAAATACAATTCTAATGAGAAAAGAAGGTTTTTGTTGCTCCCTTCTGAGACTTTGAAAGGGAAAAAGTTTAAAACAAAACTACAGCTGAGTCTAAATCTCCAAGAAACCTTGAACATTGGCTGGTTTTAAAATTCTATAAAGGATCAGAGCCATTTATCTCTAAAGCTTGCAATTGGACTTACGAATCTACTCACTGATTACATTTTGGATACATTTGGAAGACAAAATAGAGCAGGAAATCATTATTGGATAAAAAGGGCCACACAGGAGGAAGTTTTTATTGGCAAATACTAGCTTATATAGTCACAGAATCCTATCATCTTAGTACCAGAGGAGTCTATCCACCTGCCTCATGAGGTTTTTGCTAAAATGTGTCCAAAGAGATTAAAAAAAAATCTCTTCTCTTTTTATGCCTCCTCCCACCTCCACCAGCACACACACTGGTGTCCAACTATCTGAGATGTAATGTATTCCCACCTCCAAAACTGCTATCATTGACCACAATCATGTAACATGTTAAATCCCTCCCCCTACTTTTTTTTGATTATCTCCTCTGTGAACATGGAAAACAATGATCATCTTTTCCTGTAATATCCTTCATATTTCCAGAAAGCTATAATTATGTTTCCCTCAAGTTTCTCAGCTTTACATGGAATAATATACATGTGTAAGTCTGACATTTGTTGACTCCTTAATATGTGCAGGGCACCGAGCATGCCACGTAAATTACCTCACTTCCGACAAAATCCTGTGAATCAGGCATTTTTATCCCCAGTGGAAAGATAAAGACATTGACACAAAATTCAAAGGTTAATCAGATCTTTCAAATAGTTGGTAAATAGCAGACCCAGGATTGAAAAACTACCATGCTAAGTGAAATAAGCTAGTCAGAGAAAGACAAGCATCATATGATTTTACATATATGTGCAATCTAATGAACAACTTAATGAAAAACAAAATAGAAACAGACTCATAGACACAGAGAACAGAGTGACAGCTGTCAGAGAGGAGGGGGGTGGGATTGAGAGGCTGGGTGAAATAGATGAAGGGATAAAGCAAAAATACCCCAAAACTCATAGACACAGACAATAGTATGATCATTTCCAGAGGGGAAGAAGGGTGGGGAGAGATAGAAGAGGATACAGGGGGGATAAGTTGCAGTGAAAAAAGATTTAACTTGGGGTTGTAAACACACAATATGATATAAAGATTTTGTATTATAGTTGTACACCTGAAACCCATATAATTTTATTAACCAACTAGAGGCCTGTTGCAGGAAGATTCCTGCCAGAATAGGGCTTCCTCGGGCCTATTCCTGCAAGAATAGGGCTTCCTGTAGTCTGAGCAAAGCAGAGAAGGGAGCAAAGCCCACCTTGGCTCCCTCCCTTCTCAGCTGCCTTGCTTCCTTCTCCACTCCTTAGCTCACTTCTGAAGCACTTGGCTTTCTTCTACACTGTCTTCAGTCTTCACTTAGTGACTGTGTATGCAAATTAACTGCCACTTTTATTGGATTAATTTGCATACTCGCTCCTGATTGGCTGGAGGGCATAGCAGAGGGACGGTCAATTTGCATATTTCTCTTTTATTAGTGAAGATGTTACCCCAATAACTTTAATAAAAATTTAAAAAAAGAGGATATCTTTCCTACAATTTAAGGCTTGTGCACCATTTAGGATCACAGTGCCTAATAGACAATGAAATGATTCTTTTTTTTAAAATGTGTTTTTATTGATTTGAGAGAGGGAGAGAGAGAGAGAGAGAGAGAGAGAGAAAGAGAGAGAGAGGAAGAGTGAGAGAGAGAAAGATATAGAAACAGCAATGAGAGAAACATCGATCTACTGCCTCTTGCATGATCCTCCCCCCACCCCACTGGTGATCAAGGCCTAAAATGCTGGCCCAAAGGAGATACCTACACATGACTTCTTCTATGTCTTCCTAATCTACCTTGACACTTAGCATGTGGTTACAGTCATGTAACCATACTTTCTATGATACTGATAAGGGCCATGAAAAAGTCTAGAAAGTAGATGGCGGGGCTGACACCACAGAAGTAGCTCAGCTCCCTCCTAGTGCCCATGCTCACTTCTGCCTCGTGAAAGCTGCATGGCTCCCATAGAAGCACAGCAATTCCTGGATAAGCAGCTTGGCTCCTGGAGGTGCGTGATATCGTGCAATGGGCTACTAGTAAAAAAATAAAATAGAAGCTCCTTCTAAGTTGGAACCATGCCTTATAACTCATTGACATCTTAGCCCCAAAATTGTACTTTGAGTGGTAATTATCTTATTATGGAACAGGGAAGAAAAAAGAGATTACATTTAGAGGAAGATAAAGACTGTTATGAGGCCAGATCTTTCCTCCTTCCTTTGTATCCCAAAAGCATTTTGCACAAAATCAATCAAATGTAGAAAAAAAGGAGGGTGCTGAGTTGTAATTCTAACCCTAAAATCTATTATCTCTTTGATCTTGGGAAAGTTATTATAATGTTCTAAGGACCAATCCATTTTCTTCTTGGTACAATGGGAATGATAGCACTAATCTTAAAAGGTTCTTGTGAGGATTAGAGAATGCAACTAAGTGGGCATTTTGTATAGAGCTGGGCACATGTTAGCTGTTACAACTACAGCCTTTATAATTAGCCTATATTCTATGATTGAATGCCTCTCACATAAATCACTCTCTTACTAGACAGTAATTTCCTCAAGGGCAAAGACCATCCTCCACCTTTATTACCCCCTTTCCACCTTCCCCTCTAGCTCAGTGCCTGCCAAATGGTAGCATTCAACAATTAAAAAAGAAAAAATATTTTTATTTATTTCAGAGAGGAAAGGAGAGGGGAGGGGAGAAAGAAAGAGAGAGAGAGGAGAATCCAAGATGGCGGCATAGGTAAACACCTACACTGCTGCCTCGCACAACAATTTCAAAACTACAACTAAAAGACAGAACGGACATCATCCAGAACCACAGGAAAGCTGGCCGAGTGGAAGTTCTACAGCTAGAGGGAAAGAGAGGGGCTCACAGAAACCCAGAGGAGCTGCAAAAAGCTGAGGTACGGAGACGCGCGCGAGGAGAGAGCGGGTGCCGGAGTGCCTGGCTGGCTTTCTCTAGCAGGAGGGAAACGGAGACTCTCAAAGGCATTGAACCCCTTATCTTACGACACTAAACCCCAGATCCAGCCGAAACTCATACGGGGGGAGTTTGGACTGTGAAAAGGGAGAAGTGCACGGAAATTTAGGGGAGTCACAGAAGATCAGGTCCGCTCTCCCACGCGCACTGTGCTGCGCGGAGGTCAGACTGCTGATTGTGCCGCTGGCTTTCGCGAGTGGGCGGGAGACAGACCCTACCAACTGTGCCACTTCTGAGTCCACTGGGCCCCTGTTTCGGGCGAAACCCTGGGGACCTAGACTCGTGTGGTCCTAGTGCGCAGGGGAGCTGGAAAGGCAGCGGTTGGAGGCACCGTGGGTGTGCACACGCACAAGGACCGCTCCAGGGATTACCCAGTCACGTGAGACTCAGGGGCTGTGGAGGGCGGGGCCGACTGGAAGGCAAGGCGGTCCCTTAAGCCCTGAGACTCCACCCATCCCAAGCTCAACAGAGGCTTCTTCGGCTTTGCGTCTGGTATCATAAAGCTGAATTCAACATAGAAGTTTCCCCAGCATAGTGAAAATGCTGAGACAAGGGAAGGGATCACAAACAAAAGAAATGGAGGAAAAAAAACGACTGGATATAGAGTTCAAAACCACACTTATAAGGTTTTTCAAGAATATGCTAGAAAAGTTGGATAAATTTAGTGAGACCCAAGAGGACATGGAAAAAGTCCAACTAAAGATGATAAAGGACCAAATAGAAATTAAACATATACTGACTGAAATAAAAAATATTATACAGAGTCCTAACAGCAGACTAGAGGAAGGCAAGATTCAAGTCAAAAATTTGAAATATAAAGAAGCAGACAACATTCAACTGGAAAAGCAAGAAGAGAAAAGAATCCAAAAATGTGAACATAATGTAAGGAGACTCTGGGACAGCTTCAAGCGTACCAACATCAGAATTGTGGGGGTGCCAGAAGAAGAGAGAGAGTAAGATACTGAAAACCTATTTAAAGAAATAATGACTGAAAACTTCCCACATCTGGTAAAAGAAATAGACTTACAAGTCCAGGAAGCACACAGAACCCCATATAAAAGGAATCCAAAGAGGACCACACCAAGACACATCATAATTAAAATGCCAAGAGCAAAGAGAAAGAGAGAATATTGAAAGCAGCAAGAGAAAAACAGTTTATTACCTACAAGGGAGCACCCATACGACTGTCAGCTGATTTCTCAACAGAAACGATGCAGGCCAGACGGGAGTGGCAAGAAATATTCAA
>JAAGEH010000012.1:45034462-45067465 GCA_011751065.1 Lasiurus cinereus
CCTCCTCCTCCTCCTCCTCTTCCTCCTCCTCCTCCTTCTTCCTCTTCTTCTTCTTCTTCTTCTTCTCCTTCTCCTTCTCCTTCTCCTTCTCCTTCTCCTTCTCCTTCTTCTTCTTCTTCTTCTTCTTCTTCTTCTTCTTCTTCTTCTTCTTGTACTTTACTCCAATGTGGAAACTAGATGATCCAGACAGAATTAGACATTAGGAACCATTCTGGTTATTATTTAGTTCTGAGTTTTCTTTAAGTGTTCATTAAATTGATTGAGTGGTAATATTTTTCCCCTAAGCACAGAAGAGAATTGTAAAAATGGATATATTTCTAGTCTTTAACATTTTTTTGATGATTGCAGATAGTTTCTTTTCTTTACACTTTTTAATATTTTCCAAATTTTCTACAATAAATATTTTAATAAAAATAATTTTAAGCATTTTTTTTCAAATTCCAGTTTTCCTAGATTTCTCAGGTCATCAAGTCTACTTTTTAACTACTTCAAGAATTCCCAAGCACAGCTATTAGGCTTTCTTTTTCATGGGTCATAATATCTACCTCTCTAATTTTCTACAAATATTTCATAGAATTGAAATCTTACCTGCCAACTTCTAAGAATTAAAAAAACATTCTATAGAAAGCCAGATGAGTTGCTATTAGACTCCAACAGCTACTGATTTTAGGATTCAGCTTTCTTAGACTTTTGTCCTTCTACTTTCCAATCTTTTCTTTTAAAGTGAAACAAAAATTTTTTTGGTATTTTGTCTCCTCCCATTCTTTTATTTTTTGTTATTTTTCACTTTTTATTGATTTTAGAGGAAAGGCAGAGGGAGAGAAACATTAATGATGAGAGATAAATCATTAATTGGCTGCCTCCTGCATTCTTCCCTACCCCCACCCCCCATTGGGGATCAAGTCCACAACCTGGGCGTATACCTTCAGTGGGAATAAAACCATGACCTTCTGATTTATAGGTCGACACTCAACCACTGAGCAACACTGGCTGGGCTCTTCTTCCATTCTTGTTGCCCTTGGAGTGGTGTTCTTAGCAAAAATCTCTTTATTGTGGTTTCAGGGAGTTTCAGGAGAGAAAGATGAGATAAATGTATGTGTTCAGCTTACCATCTTTAATTACAACCTTCCTAATTCATATTTTACTTTATGCTTCTGACTGTAGTCCTCAGAGTCCTTGAAAATAGAGTTCATAATGCATAATTCATGGGACTCTTTTTTCCCCAGTTGAGGTTGACTTGCTTACCATTGTATGATTGAGTAATCTGGCTCATAAATTTGAAGTAGTCTTAAAGTCTCTGTATGCAAATGAGATAAATATCACTATTTTATTGACCGATTTTCAATATTTCCTCTGGTCTTGGATCATAATTTTTCTCTCTATGCCTGGGAGCAACTATAAGAGCATAATTCAATTAATAATTCAATTAATATTTGCTTTAAACAGAATTATTTATAGCTGGAGAGCTGGTTTTATATTACTACATAGAACTCTGACTTCCTTACACTTGTTCTCTCCCACTCCCCCATAAATATACACATAAAGGGAATGTCACTAAGAGATGATCTGAGATAATCTTGACTTCTTTTTTATTTTTCTTCCCCATTAAACTTCCATACAGGGAGCTGAACCTAGATATTTAATAGAAGTAATATTTGGGATATTGAAGGAATTAAAAAAGAGGATAGGTGTGCACACTCTGAGACCCCATGATTCTATGAGAACCTGCATATCTGAAGGAATATCCCTGAGCAAGTGTGTTTTTCTTTTCTGAACATGGTGGTATGAGGAAATAGAGAATAGTGGCTAAGAACATACACGTAGCCTTTGGAGTCACAGATACTTGAGTTCAGTTGACTTACTTACTAATGGGATTGACTTGCACAAAATAGTTAATCTTTATAAGCTCCTGTTTCCTTACCTGTAGAGCAGGAAAATTAATGCCTGCCTTATATGTTACTGTAAAGATTAAATGTGATAATGTATGAAAATTAATGCCTGTCCTACAGGTTACTGTAAAGATTAAATATGATAATGCAGAACAGTGACTGACCTTTAGGATGTACTTACTGTCTGTGGTTGTTTTGGGTTATTACTGATGACTTTCTTCCCCTCTTTTAAAATTTCTATTTTGAAAACTCCAGCATTATCTATAATTTTAAGAGCTCAAATATTTTCCACTTATTTGTATTAGATAACAGAAGACTACTGAAGCACACCTGTAGTGATATATTTAACAGCTCTAGAGAAGTAAATTTATGATATAAACAAGAAAATCTCCCCCAAAACTTCATTTTTTCCCCTCAGAATCCCCTGATCCTGTATAAAAATATCAATATAGTTAATTTTTTTTCTAGCTACTTTGGCTCTATGAAAGCCATTAAGATAAAGACGTAGAAGTAGGGGTTTTTTGAATAAAAAAATCTTAGTGCAGAGTGCCAGACCAATTCTCAAGGATAGGGTTATGTTGTAGCTCCCTGGTCATCTTTAATATTTAAATTATTGTCTGATATATTTATTTTTAGGGAATATTTCATTTTGAAACATTCAACAGGTTCTGGAATGAATATAAATATACAAGCTGGCCTTTTCCCTTCTTCTTCAAGCTAGAAAAGTGATTGGTATAATTTAATTATTTTGTTTCTCCTTTCAATCTCTCTTTTTCTTTTTCTCCAAGGGATAAGACGGAAGGTTGAAATTGCTTAATTAAACAAGACAGAAATACTCTGCTGGCCTACTCTGCTATAACTTCCCTCTATGGCCACACTATGCAGCTAGAACCTAGACATACCTGTCTTGTTACTAACCTGTCATTTAAGACAGCCTAAAATGGTTTAGTGTGATTTAGCCACTTATTCTCTCTTTCTCTCTCACTAGCTTAATATACAGCCACTAGCATGGCTTCCTATCAATATGGGACACCAACTGATGCTTTTGAATTCTTAGTGTTTTTGGAAACTATTGGCTTTGTGTCCAGCTACCTGTGGGTTCTTTTTACACATTTCCTTTAGGCTACACTCTGACTCCAGCTGCAAGTGATATGCCCACCATATGTGTTTTGGTTGAATGATTCTTTAGCTTCAGCAGATCCACTCATTTGTAAAGAAAAAGATGAAATGAAGACAAGGCAATCCTTACAACATCCCAGGGTTCTTTGAGAGCCTGATTCGAGGGTGAACTTCCCCTCTGGCCTACCAGGCTCTCTTTTGGCACCACGAGGGATTATAGGAAGGAAAGATGGATGACATAGGGCCTTTGAAAAAGTGCCTGTCTTTGACCTTGAGCCTGCTCTGTCAAATTTGCCTCATAACATTAATTTTGGATCAACCTGGAACAAATTGTATGACGTCCTAAAAGCTTAAAAATTAAAAGAAAAAGGCCAAGAATATTTCTACTTTTTACCGTTGATTGATAAGAGTAGAAAACACTAGCATTTAGTATTTTTTCCTTTTTTTTTTTTTTTTTTTTAGCATTTAATATTATGCACTATTCCTGGCTAAAAGTCAAACTACTTTTGAAACACTCAATTTTTTATTTTGACAAAATCACTGTGCACTTCTTAAAAAATTAGATAATCACAGTGTTCTTTCTTCCTAATTTTATTGTTCTCCTGAAATGTTGTTTATGCAGAAAGTAGTTTCTTACATTTAAAAAAAAATCACAAGATTCAACATTTTAAGATATTTTTTTTGGTTTGATTGCCTTAAACCTTCTTTGTGATTATCAATGAAAGTCCCTAGGGGCCTGGGGACCTGGCCTTTTCTCTTTCAAGTGTGCTTGGAATCAGCAGGCGCTTACATTTCAAAATATAATTTTAGGGCTGTAAGAACAATTCAGGATCCTAGTTTTGGAATTTGATACCAACTTCTAGTCACTATCCATTTTTTCTCCTTTTCTTCCTCACTCCTACATCCCTGCTCACTGAACTCTCCCAGGACATCAAAAGGAGCCCTGTGTTCAGGGGCAAAAAATCACATGCACAGGACATTCTGTTTCTATGTTTAAAATTTAAATTGTGATTCTACTTTATGCAGACCATGTTTCCTTTTCTGTTTTTCTTAGAACCCAACCCATTACTGAATTATAACAAGTGGAAAAAATGCTGGGAAGAAATTGGTGAAATATTGTATTGAAAATTGCTCAGAAAAGGTTGAAACATTATTGAGTTTCTGCTCTATCTAAATAATTTGGATGTTTTAAATAGTATTACTTAATTATTCTTTTTTAAAAAACATAGAACATAATGGGATGCAATCATTCAACCCTAAATCACTGAGCTACATTTAGTAATTAATGTTACTTCTTTACTTCTACATTAAAAAGCAGTACTTAGATTAATAACAAAAAAATCTAACATTTCTTGAGCTAAATACACTGTTTAATCTCATAGACAGATATTAAAAAGGAAAATAAGTGAAAAATAGTCACTTCAGACTGAAGTAAGAGGGAAAGGCATACAGTGTGGACAATATAAGAGAAGAATCACAGAAGATTGGATGGTGTGTGCGTGTGTGTGCGCGCGCGTGTGTATAGTGACTTAGCTCTTCTCTATTTTTTTACACTTTCCCTATATCTTGGTGTGGTGGGTGCTGGATTATGGAGAATTGAACTCTTGTTCCATTCATGTGCCTATCAAGTTAAGGTTATGCATCTCTGGTTAGGAGACTACTTGGCCCCTCAGATTTTTCCATCCCTTAGATAAGGGGTGAATTCTTGTCCATCTGTCTCTCTTTGGGTTACCTCTTCATGCTAATGCTTGGAAGTATTACAAAGAAAGTATCTTAGCATTAATTTCAGCCCATGTTTTTTTGTTCCTGTTCTTGGATCATTGGTTGGTTTCTTTGGAGACAGTTTCTGACTGTTATGCCAATTGTTACAAAGTTGTGCATATCAAGTTACAACCTATAGTTAATATTCAGCATTAATAGAATATTTTAAAGAGAAATTCACCAAGTGCAGATCTTGTTTGGAGAGAACATATGACATTGGCTTTCTCCCTGAGTCTTTCAATAAAGTCTGGTTTAAAGGAGCTAAAATTTAAAATGTTTATAATCAATTATGGCATTTTATACTATAGTAATGGTTGTGAGAAGAAAGTGTATTTTCTAGTATTAAAAATTGATAATTTAAATTTGACTGATGATATGTGAAAAAGTATAAGAAATATACTTCCAAAGTAAAATAAAGACATTAATAAATGTCATCCACTTGGTAACAACAGCAGTGCAAAATTACAGGACTGCTTCATAAATAACTTTTATAAACAGAGTGAGATTATCATGTAAATTTTGTATTTAAAAATCTATTTGGTTCTGTCTGACCTTGTGAAGCCAAGTGTATTCTATATTTTTCATTAAGTATACTATAGAACGATCAGAGAGTTGTATGCTTATAATTTACTAAACTCTGTGTGTATAAAAATTTATTTGGTTAAATGTTTAAAGTTAAAGTATATGTAACACAATACAAAAAACAAAAATAAATAAATAAAATAAAGTTAAAGTATATACTCTTCTAGTATCTAATAAAATAAAATAAAAGTTTGATGTGTTTATTTCTTTGTAGATGTAACCCTAAAAATGGAAAATAAAAGTCATCTGGTATTAAGACAGGAGACTTGATTTTCTTTTTTTAAATATGTTTTTAGTGTGTGTGTATGTGTGTGTGTGTGTGTGTGTGTGTGTGTGTGTGTGTGTGTATGTGTGTTTGTGTGTGTGTGTGTGTGTGTGTGTTTAAGAGGGAAAGAGAAACAATGTCGATGTAAGAGAGAAACATCAATTGGCTATCTCCTGCATGCCCCCTACTGGGGATGGAACCTGAGATCTGGGCATGTGCCTTGTCTGGGAATTGACCCAGGGAACTTCTGGGGCATGGGACAACACCCAACCAACTGAGCCACACGAGCCAGGGTGAGACTTGATTTTCTTTGATAATATTTGTCAATTTTCAAAATTTGGAAGCTCCTGAAGGACAGAGGTCTCACCTATTTTGTTTATAGTTGTATGATCAGTCATATATGTGGTGTTTGCTCATTATATGTTTGATTGTTGACTAGTTGTATATTTTTCTACCAAATGTCTTTCTTTATATACTTTTGTACAGTGATTATACCCAAATTACTATATAACCAAATTATTTAATTCACATTTTCTTAATTTTTATGTCTTATTTTGACTAATACAGTATTTATGAGTCTGATTTGGTTATAGAATAACTAATTTTATCTAGTTTTTCACTCTTTTGGCCAATTTTTCCCCTCTAATTTTAATTATTATTATTTTTATTTTTTTCTTCTTCAAGGTAGTTTTTTTTTTAAAAAATTCTTTATTGATTAAGGTGTTACTTATGTGTCCTTATCCCCCCTCTATCCCCCCTTACCCCCATTATCCCTCCCTCTCATGCCCTCACCCCGCTGGGTCCATGCATGCATACAAGTCCTTTGGTTGATCTTACCCCCTCCCCCCCTCCCGCCCTCCACCTTCCCTCAAAGGTTTGACAATCTGATCAATGCTTCTCTGTTTCTGGATCTGTTTTTGTTCATTAGTTTATGTTGTTCATTATATTCCATAAATGAGTGAGATCATGTGATGTTTATCTTTCTCTGACTGGCTTATTTCACTTAGCATAATGTTTTCCAGTTCCATCCATGCTTTTGCAAATGATAAAGAACTCCTTCTTTTTTTACAGCAGCATAGTATTCCATTGTGTAGATGTACCACAGTTTTTTACTCCATCATCTGCTGATGAGCACTTAGGCTGTTTCCAAATCTTAGTTATGGTGAATTGTACTGCTATGAATGTAGAGGTGCATATACCCTTTCCAAAGTGGTGTTTCTAGTTTCTTGAAATATATTCCTAGAAGTGGAATTACTGGGTCAAATGGGAGTTCTATGGTTTTAATTATTAAAAAACATTTGCATTGTGGTGATTGTTTTACAATATAAAATCATTATGTTGCACACCTGTAACTAATGTACTATTATAACTCAATAAAAAAGGCAATTTTCCCATTCAAATTTAGAGCTAGACCAGATGCATTTGCTACTCTTTTCCAGACTCCAAATGATTTAGACAGATATTCACATGTGGGCATTTCTTGAATTGTCTGCCTTATGGTATTAGAGAAGTTTTTTCTCTGTGAGACTGAGCAGGTGATGTCTGACACCTTGTTGAATTAACTATGTGGAGAGAATATAACATTTGACCTTTGTAATTAGGAACTGATAACTAATCACTGTGCATTGGTTAATTATTTGGTAAACCATTGATAGCCTATGACTAAAGGTCATTATTGGCCTAATTTAATTAAAATGTTTTTAAATTGTGTTAGATTTGAAATAATAACTATAGTTGTATAGAAATAGACTGCTGACAATCTATAATAATAAAAGCATAATATGCTAATTAGACCAGGCAGCCAAACGACCCTCTGAATGTCTTTTTGGATGACCTTCTGGAAGAAGCCGGGGCTGTAAGGGCCAAGCCCCTTGCACAAATTTTGTGCAGCAGGCCTCTGTATATTTATAAAATGGTTTCATGTTTGTGTAGAATGTGAATTCTGTCTCTGAGTATTGGATTCCCTGTCTCATTTCTCTAGGTGTTTGGTGGTGTTTCATTTATTGAAACCCTCTAATCAGATGACTTTGATTAAGAAATGACAGTGGGTAGTACTTCCATTTGTGTGGCTTACTCTTACTTCCTAGGTGAATGACCAAGTTGTCAGAAAATTTAGCTGAATTGCTTGGCTCACTGATGAAATTTGTTTTAGGATCAAGTTGAGCCTTTTGGGCTCCCTCGTCAGCCTCACAGTGTATATTTGACACATGCAAATGTGCTCATATGGGAATCTTCATGAAGTAGCAGCCAATTTCATTTGAGCAGCCTTACAATATGAAAATAAATAATGCCAAATTTAACCAGCTGGTGAGTATTGAGTTAGAGATAAACTTGATGCCAATAGTTTTACATATGTTCAACAACTAATTAGTTAAAATGCTCCCAAAGGGGAGCATACAAAAATCATATCCATTTGGCTTCTATAATGTGAGAGAAGGGCATTAAAAATAATCAGACTTGCCTTGCTGGCATGGGTCCAGTATCAAGAGGTCATGATTTGAGTCCCAGACAGGACACATACCTGGGTTATGGGCTCAAACCCCAGTGTAGGATGTGCAGGAGGCAGCTGATCAGTAATTCTCATCATTGATGTTTCTATCTCTCTCTCCTTCTCCACACTATTGTCTACGTCCATGGGCTATGTATATAAGTTCCCTGGTTAATCTCTCCTCCTCATCTCTTCACTCCCTATGTTCATAGCAGCACAATTTACAATATCTAGGATCTGGAAACAGCTCAAGTACCCCATCAGTATTTGCGTGGATAAAAAAGCTGTGATATATTTACCCGATGGAATACTATGAAGCTGTAAAAAAAGAACAATCACTTACCCTTTGAGACAGCATGGGAGAATCTGGAGGGTATTATGCTAAGTGAAAAAAGCCAGTCAGAGAAAGATAAGTATCACATGAAACTACCTCACTCTTTTTCAAGCACTTATCATTTTTTAAATTTATAATGCAACAAAATAAATAAAAATATTATTATTGTAAAACTTAAACTTTCATAAAAGTATAAGATACATATGAAATTGCCCTTTCCTGAGAAGCTTCTCCTTGACATATCCCTCTTCCATCTAAGAAGTAACCACTTTGTCATATATTCTTGACCTTTCTTCTCTGCGTAAGTATAAACAATTCTCTTTTTAATTTCATATGTGGGATTATATCACACATATTGTTATATCAGATAATGTTTTCACTTGGATTTTTTATTGTCAGTGCATAGAGTTACAACTCATTTTTTTTAAATGCCACAGAGTAAGTAGTCAATAGAATATTAGTTAATGAATTCTTTTAGTTTTACCATTCTCTATTAACAAGTCATTTATATTTTCACCCCAATATTTCAGTTACAAAAAATGTAGCATAAACTTTCTTGTACATGTTTTTTCAAGAGTTTCCATTTTTTCTTATTAATTGCTTTAGTAGGCTCATTATGCATGTTTTTTGGTCTTGTATATCTAATATAAAGATTAGAATGTAAAAAAAAAAAGAAGATTGGAATGTAATACTGAGGTATTGCTTTTGACTTCTCTGAAGTTTTTACAGCTGGATCCAGGATAAGAAGCTATTACAGTTAATTGAACCCTTAACTCTCTCCACTGAAATTCTTCATGAATTTGGGGGAGGCAAGAACATGGTAATGGTAAGACACTTGGAGATCCACCTATAGATTCATCCACTAATTAGCTCTATTCTTCAAAATAAACAAAAATCTCCTTCAACACTACATTCCTTTATAGTAATTGTTTTTCATTGCAGTGTTCTCTTCAAATTGTGGTCAAATTTCACTGAAGACGGATCTCTGCTAGCTCAGTTACCATTCATTTTTCAACTCACTGGAATCTCCCCATCACAGCTATCATCACTGAAACTGGTCCTTTCAAGACCTGCTTACCAAATTTGTTGGATGCATCTCAGGTCCATCACCTGGCCTCTAGGCATCACTCAACACTCTTGATCACTTGCTGCAAAATTCTTGCTTCTTACAGTTTCTGTGACATACTATAACAGTTCTGCTTCAGAAGAAAGTTACAGGAAACTCAACCCAAATTGGTTTAATCATTATTATTATTATTATTATTATTATTATTATTATTATTTTCCAAATTGGTTTAAGCAATAAGAAACTTCATAGGTTACATGGGAAGTCTAGAGGTAGAGCAGGTATAAGGGTTAGCTCCAGCTCTGTATCTCTGGGGTTCTCCTGACTTGGTTTTCTTCCTTTAGTGGGCTTCTTTCTCAGACTGGCTGGGAGAGAGGTCTGCAGCAAGTCTGAGCCTCAAAGCTACTTAGGTTGACATCTGGAGGAAAGGAAAATCATTGCTTCTAGAAGCTCCTTTAAGAGAATAATAAAGAATTTATCTGGAGTCCCATCAATCTGTCCTTTCTTTTTTATGTATTTTTTTTCTGGTTTTATCCTATATAATAAAAGGCTAATATGCAAATTTTCCCCTTGGGAGTTCTACTGACTGGAAGTTTGACCATTTGTTATGATGTGTGCTGAACATCAGGTGGTGGCATGGAATGAAGGAAGGCCCTGATTGGCCTTAGTCACTGGCCAGACCTAGGAACCCTATCCATGCACCGATTTTGTGCACTAGGCCTCTAGTTAAAATATAATTGACATATAACAATGTATAAGTTTAACGTGTACAACATAATGATTTGATATATGTACATATTGCAAAATGATGACCATGATAAGTGTAGGTAATATCCATCATCTCACATAGTTACAATTATTTTTCATGTGATGAGAATATCTCAAAAAAATATTTTTAAATTGATTTCAGAGAAGAAGGGGAAGAGAGAGAGATAGAAACATCAATGATGAGAGGGAATCATTGATAGACTGCCTCCTGAATGCCCCTCACTATGATGGAGCCCCCAACCTGGGAATGTGCCCTTACCAGGAATTGAACTATGAACTCCTGGTTCATAGGAGGACCTAAATGCTCAGTCACAGAGCCACACCAGCTGAGCATGATGAGAACTTTAAAAAAAAAAATATTTTATTGATTTTTTACAGAGAGGAAGGGGGAGGGATAAAGAGTGAGAAACATCAATGAGAGAGAAATATTGATCAGCCACCTCCTGCGCACCTCCTACTGGGGATGTGCCCACAACCAAGGTACATACCCTTGACCGGAATTGAGCCTGGGACCTTTCAGTCTGCAGGCTCGTGTGTTAGCTCCAGCTCTGTATCTCTGGGGTTCTCCTGACTTGGAGCTATCCACTGAGCCAAACCGGTTTCGGCAGAACTTTTTTTTTTTAAAAAAATTATTGACTTTTAACAGAGAGGAAGGGAGAGGGACAGAGAGCTAGAAACATTGATAAGAGAGAAATATCGATCAGCTGCCTCCTGCACACTCCTCAGTGGGTATGTGCCCACAACCAAGGTTCATGCCCCCTGATCAGAATTGAAGCCGGGACCTTTCAGTCCGCAGGCTGACACTCTATCCATTGAGCCAAGCTGGTCTTGGCGATGATAAGAACTTTTAAGACAGATTCTTAGAAACTTTCAAATATACAATACAATTTTATTAACTATGGTTACTATTTTGTATATTATATCTCAGAACTTATAATAATTAGAAGTATGTAACTTTTGACATCTTCACCCATTTTATCAAACTTTTTTTTTTTTCAAATATATTTTACTGAGTTTTTACAGAGAGAAAGGGAGAGGGACAGAGAGCTAGAAACATTGATGAGAGAGAGACATCGATCAGCTGCCTCCTGCACGCCCTCCCTTGGAAGTGTGCCCGCAACCAAGGTACATGCCCTTGACCGGAATCGAACCTGGGACCTTTCAGTCCGAAGGCCGACGCTCTATTCCCTGAGCCAAACCGGCCTCTGCTCATCAAACTTTTCTTGAATGTGATTGGGTTATTTGCCCTTTACAGCCCTCACCCAAGGCGGGTGAGATTATCTTTAGATTAGAGAGCAGAAAATTGATACTTGTTAGGAAACCAACAATGTCCACCACAACTATTATCTCCTGGCTTTTTTTTTTTAATTGATTTTTTTTTTTTTGGTTTGGTTTGATTAATCCTCACCTGAGGATGTACAGTGGTACCTCGAGATACGAGTTTAATTCGTTCCGTAACCTTGAGGCATGGCAAACTATGAGACGCTTGAATCGCGGTAAACTGGTGGGTTGTGTGCAGCCGGCCGATCTGCGCGATTACTCCTATCTCAAATGTTTCTCGTATTTCAAAGCAAAAATCGCTCGCTAGAAGCCTCGTATCTCAAAAAATCTCGTATGTTAGGGCACTCGTATCTCGAGGTATCACTGTATTTTATATATATATATAATTTTATTTTATTTTTAAAACTTAATGTATTACATGTGTACATATCTTCCCATTGCCGCCCCCCACCCACCCTGCCACACACACAATCCCATGCATGTCTTTCCATTTATATGACAGGCACAACAATTGGTTGCCTCCTGCAACTGCCCTGATTGGTGTTGGGGATCAAACCTGCTACCCAGGCACATGCCCTTGATTGGAAATGGAACCTGGGATCTTTCAGGGACAGGTCAATGCTCTAACCACTTAAATATACTGGCCAGGGCTAAATTGATATTTTAGAGAGAGGAGAAAGGAGAGGGAGAGAGAGAACAAAAAACATCAATGTGAGAGCAAAACATCATTCGACTGTCAGTGATTGAGCCTGCAACCCAGATGACATCCAAGTAAGCCACAGCTGTCAGGGCTGTTGGCTTTTTAAAAACATTTTTTAATTGCATGTTGCTCTTCTTGGTTCCCTAATAGTTTCCTTTTCCTTTACTTAGCTCTTCAATGTGGATGAACCCCAGAGTACCAATTTTGCTTTCTTCTCTTCTCACTGTTCAATTACCTCTGGGACAATTCATTTATCCTTGAGGCTGTATATGGTGGTGATTCCCAAATCTACAACTTCAGTCCATGGAATTTTTCTAAACTGTAAACTATTTTATCCAGTTGCATACTGGTATATCTGAACTTATTTCATATACATTTTAAACTCAACGTGTCCCAAACAGAATTAATCAATATAACTCAGAGACTAGCACTTCCCTCTGCATTTTCAATATCAAACACTATTCCCTAAGTCATTGTAGGCCTCTTACTTCCTGACATTGAAGCAGTCACAAAGCCAATTTGAGCTAGCCACCCAAATTTAACAGGATCATAGGCTATGAGAAATCTTTCCTCTATTACCTTTCCTGTCTGGTTTGAATGTGGTCTTGTCTTATGTAACCCTCTGGAACTTTGTATTGTAAGAACACTTCTGTTCTTCACTATCTTCTTGATTAGAGGGACCATATCTTACTAGTTTTTAATACCCCTGTTCTCAGGAGAGGACCTGGAGCAGTGTAGGTATTCAAGGAATGTTAAACGACCGTTAACATTTAATATATTTTATCGTTTAACGAATGTTAAACGGATGTTAAATGATTGTTAAACGACTTGAATCTTTAAAGACTAATTGGTCGCTATTATTTCCAGACACCCTCCCAAGCTCTGAGTGTCTCAAGCTCTTCCCTGACAGACTTAGTCCTGTTGGTAGGGTGGGTGGAGTCAGTGGGAAAATGTCAGAAGCTGTGTCTTAAGGCAGTTAGTGCCAGGTCAGGGCCAGTGTAAACAGTTTGAAACCAAGTCAGAAATCCAATAGGACTGGATGAATCTAGGAAGCTAAAGCATGAAGCCAATTAAGGTAATGTTTGAATTTTTGAATAGGTTGGTGGGAAGAAAACCTTTGAATTAATCCCAAATCCATGAAGGCCATTTATGGCAACTTTTCATCCAGTGTAAGGTGCTCAGAGTGTCATAATTATTAGGATACAAAGATGAATAAGAAACGATGCCTAACCTAAGTAGGAACCCATGGCTTGGTGGGAAAATAGATATATAGTAGAAACTTACACTTCAGTCTAAGAAGTGATGTATTAAAACATATGTATACAGCATTAAGGGATCCAGAGGAAGGAACTAATGCATGTGCTTAGGAGAAATTGTGATGACATTGAGGTAATCATTGTTAAGGGAGTTTTTTTGTTGTTGTTTTGTAAGATAAAAATTGGGCATGTAAGCTTCATAGATAGCCTCAGGACAAACCACTTCCTTTAATACACAGGCAAAAGTTAGTTTGTTCCACTGCATCCATTTGTCGCAACATTTTTTCCAGGGATTGTAGGTACTGCTACCCTATGGAAATCTTTTGGGGAGCTTGGTACACAAGCTATAAATATGAGAGGTTTTTCCTAGGGTAGTTTTTATGCAGAAAAAAAAATTTTTTGAATTTACTTTAAACATATAAAAATTAATAGTCAATATGTTGAAATTAAATTTATCAGCTACCCATTTAAATTATGAATCACAAATGCTTGATTTTTCCACAAGCTTTTAAGTTTAGCTTATAAATCTTATTCTACTTAAAAATGTAAACAACATGCCCATAATATAAGGTCATCCTAATAAAACTGGCTACCTTTCTAAGCTTTGTCTTAATAGACTCACAATTTTGAAGGTCATTCTGATGACTTATACCAGCCAAGTTCTTTTAATGTGTTTGCTAGTCATCTCTTTAAATCTGGCTGGCTCACTCTTCAGCTCGAATGTCCCACCCTCAGAAACCCCTCCCTGATTGCTCTTTCTAAGAGAGGGCTCCATTATTACTTCATATCACAGCACTATTAAATGGTGTTCTTCATGCTACATAAAATAATCTGTGATGAGTTATTAGTCTCCTTGTTAGGTGTCTGTCTCTCCCACCACAGTGCAACCTCCAAAACAAAAGCTTTTCTTTTTTGTAAATTAAACATTTTATTTTGAAATAATTTTTTGATCACCAGAAGTTGAAAAAGTAGTAAAAAAGTTCTGTGTACTCTTCATCCAGCTTCCCTAAAGAATAACATTCATATATAACTGTAATAAATTATTAAAACCAGGAAACTGACATTACTCCGGTACTATGTCTAGACTTATAGACCCTTATGGGGGTTTCACTTGTATGTATGTGAATGTGTCTGTGTCTGTGTATGTGCACATGTGTGTAGTTCTATGAAATTTTATCCCAAACATAGATTATTGTGACCACCACAGTCAAGATGCAGAACTATTTTGTTACCATGAAGACACCCCTGCCAAAACCAGTTTGGCTCAGGGAATAGAGCATCATCGGTCTGTGGACTGAAAGGTCCCAGGTTTGATTCTGGTCAAGGGCATATATCTTGGTTGTGGGCACATCCCCAGTAGGGGGCATGCAAGAGGTTACTGATCAATGTCTCTCTCTCATCGATGTTTCTAACTTTCTATCCCTTTCCCTTCCTCTCTGTAAAAAATCAATAAAATATATTAAAAAAAAAGACACTCCTTTTTACTATCCCTTTATGAGAACTAGTCTGTATAGTTCCCTTTGTCTTCATAGTGTCCTGCGTAGTGTTTGGTACATGATAGGCACCCAATAAATATTTGTTGACTATACCAGTACGAAGCTAAATGTCACTGCAGGAATTTGTCTAATTTGTTTGGATAAAGAAGTATTAATCTGTTTACTGGACTTCAGTTACTAAGAGGATATTGAAGGAGAAAAATGTCATCAAACTCCATCTTACAATGACCGATTTGCAAAGAATCCAAGAACACCTCGGCTACTAAAGCTCATGAAAATGTTGTATCACTAATTAATCCAAATCTTATAATCAAGGCTTCGCCTCAGTAGACACTATCCATATACTTATAAGTCTATAGACATGCCTATATAGATATGTAAATATATACTGCAGATAAATTATGTACAATGTCATTTAACATGCTCTGGAATTGAGAAGGGAGAGAGCTCAGGCTGCCTGGGCGGGAGAGTGAGTGGCTGTGCTGCGGGGCCCTGCTTCCTCCTGGTTCTGATTACTAATACTGTCCCAGAGTAAATAGAAACATGACCCTCCATTAACTTGTTTTAGACTCACTACAATAAAATTTCCCCTAATGGTACGAGGGGGAAATCAACTACCCCTGAAAGATATTTGCACATTGTTGGAGTTTCTTGACCTTAAGATATCTTTTGAAAGCATTTAAAGAACTAAAGAAAGAAATTGCCCTTTAAGTAGACCTTGTGACAGAAGTAGGTGGGAAAATAATTACACTGCATACCAGACCTTACCTTTGCACAGAGTAGCTACATGACAAATGCTAAAGCAAACATGCTATAAGAACACCACAATATTCATTCAGCCTCTTTTCTGATAAGAAAGGTTTATGAATTTTTATATCTTGAACACCTTTGTTTTGCAGGGTTTGTTTTAGCAGTGTGTGGAGACTGAATCACTTTGGAATCCATTTTTTATTTAGTTACTTGAGGTGCAGCATTTTGTGTATGTTGTATTAGAAAACCACAGGTAGGACCTGTTTCTGTAAATGATTTATTTCCATGGATCTGTTCCTTTAATTGATTTGATATTTACTTAAGAAAGTTCTTTCTTTGCTTGCTCTGTCAGCCCCCTCTGAGAGCTTTTGTAAAGTATGTTGCCATCATAAATGGACTGATTCCTTTCCGGATCAGCCATTTTCCTGAAGTTTGGAATCTGGGAACCATCTCATAAGGAATTTTTTTGAAGTTCTCTTTCGAGATAGAATCTGTAGCTCTGAAAGGTTTTAACCTAGACCTCCATCAGCTCTACAAACCCAATATAGTAATCACATAACAATAACTCAGTCATAATGGTTATTAATATGAACTATTGATGATTCCTTGAACTTACACAAATTTTACATAAAAGCATTTTTAGAAATCATTGATAATTTTTTTTCAGTCCTCACCCAAGGATATATCTTTTTTTTTATTTTTTATTTTAGAGAGAGGAAGGGAGAGAGAGAAACATGGATGTGAAAGAGAAACATGGAGTGGTTGCCTCCCCTATGCACCATGACCAGTGATTAAACTAGCCACCTATGTGTTTGACTTGACAGGAATAGAACCCACAACCCTCCAAGCAACTGAGCCACCTGACCAGGGTGATAGTTTTATTTATTTAAAAATTCATTCTGAATAAAAACAGGGTGACACTATGAAAACTCAGTGTAAAAAAAATCCTGTGATTGCCTTCCCAATCACATTGCTAGCCGGAAGTCATTCTGAAGTGGCCACTGGACACATGATCCATGATGCAAAGTCCTTTTACTGAGAGACCAGTAAGCCTAGAGTACCCCAGTGTCCCCACTCCCAGGAGAACAGAGATTTCAAGATCTTAAAGTAATTTGTGTGAATATTTAGTCTGTGCTGGTTCCCACAGCACAGACTGTGCTGATAGTAAGGCAGGTACAGAGCATGCTCTTTGAGTTGTTTTTCAACTCCATGCACCTGGCTATGGAGGAGTCCAGGCCTTGGGATTAGAAGTTGTTAAGTCCCTTTTCACCACCATGTCTCTTCCTGCAAATAAAATAAATGCTGCAAAGTAATATTTCATACAGCACCTATGTTGTTTGTCTCACGCTCATTTAAAAAGAAGTGTGGTTTTTATATGAAGGGGAAAACCAAAGCCCCAAATCACCAGACCAAAGGACAGCTAAGAAAGAGATCTACTTTCAGAGCTTCCAGCTGTTCCCAGCCACTGGACCCCATGGGCATCAAGAGCTTATGGTGCAGTGAGTCCCTCTCAGCCCCAGCTGCAGTCTTTGAGTTGACCCCAGACCTGAAGGAGGCCACTGAATTTCCACTTTGTTCAGGGAAGGCCATGGTGCAGGGGAAACCCTGTTCAGTCTTACAGGGAACTTCCAGAACTGTGAACTGGGAGCTGCATGCCTTGGTCAATTAGGTGTACTTCCCATACGGTTGTGCTCCCTTTTGCCCTTATTCACACCACTATTTGCCTAAATGTTTCATTCTGTTTTACTCTTTATTCCAAGGAGGAAAGTGTTTGTAATACAGAGAGCAGAGAACTGCGCATTTGTCTGCTTCATGGAAAATATAGGATGTGCAGGAAACATCCTTTTAACTGGCTTAATCCTTTCAGCGAGACTCATTTCAATGAGCTCTATTGTGTTCAGTTCTTATTGGAACATGATAAAAATAGAACACTTAGAGGACTATGTCTATAGAACCAGAGTGAAATGGAGAGTTGAGGTAATTGTCCAGATAATCCAAGCAAAACAAAACAGAACAAAATAAAACCAACCATTGTTGGGAAAAAGGCAGCATTAGGAGCCTGAACCATCCAGTCTGGTTCTCTACATTGTTCAAATTCACCAGCTCTGCATCTGTATTTACTTTTTTCTACGTAGACTGAGCCTAAGTTATGTTGAAGAGTTTTCACCCCGATATTATCTCAAGTATTAACTACCTCACAAAATGCCTTTGCTTTAAAGTATCCCTCTCAGCGCTATTTCACAGCGAGGGGGAAGGTAATAATAGATTTACACGTTATTATATAAGACAACAGTATAAGGTGTAGATGGCTCTGGAGCTTGGGAGGTTTCTTTTACATTTGTTTTTGTGAATTCCCCTTAGCTGGTTGCTAAGGCAGGGGATGGTTTATCTACACACTAACATGTTTTAAACCTGTTGCTTTATGCTTGGCTAAGTGCCTGTCATGTGTGTTGGCTGCCAGCACAACGGCTTGGCTCATTTGGAAAATCAAGGAACCTAATTTCCTCTGAGATAGTAGTAGCTGGTAATATTCCACTGGATGAGAGTGAGACACTACCCGGCTTGGTGATGTCGTCTTGGCCAGAGTTCTCCTTAGACTGGCTTCCTATGTTGGGACCGTGACTTGCCTCTCACATTACACTCCCTGACCCTGTTGTTTTAAAGGCACTGCTTCTCACACCATTCTTCTCAGACAGACTCAAACCTTTTCATTTGATTTTTTTTTCTTTTGCCTCTTTCCCAATGTAACCAATCACCAGAAGTCCTATGGATACTTCTTCTCCCAAAAGTTTCTCTGATTCTAAGCTTTTATTTATTATCACTGCCTGAATTTGGGTTCTTATTTTCTTATTCCCCAAAATCCCCTGCTTTTTTTCCAGTTTCATCCATTTCTAATTTGTCATAAGTAAATGCCTGAGCAACTTTCCTTGAAGCTCTGCTGAATTGGATTGTATCTCCTTGCACAAACTTCTTCCATAGTTCCTTGTCTACAAAAATATATATTTTTTGACAGACAATTGTTTAGTTTTCATTTCATAATCCTAAACTTAACTCTACAATCCAGCTGGACTGGGAAGGGTAAAAAAATTATAGAACCCAATGAATGGTGTGAGAGCACAAAGATTATAGAATATTCCAAGCAGAGGGGGTAAAAGGGGTGCTCTTCTGAGGAGAAGGGATGCTCTCCTGAGGAGAAGGGGTGCTCTCCTCATGGGGGTGAAGGAATGGTCTGGTGGTTAATATAAAACACAAGTCAAATTTGTGAGAGTTGTTCACAGTCAGCAATGGTGATCTTCTTGCTGGTCTTGCCATTCCTGGATCCAAAGCGCGTGCCATGTCTGTCACAATATCCATGCCTTCTTTCACCTGCCCAAACACCATATGCTTGCCTTCCAACCATTCAGGCTTGGCAGTGCAGGTGAGAAATTGGGGACCATTTGTTTTAGGTCCAGCATTTACCATGGACAAGATGCCAGGACTGGCATGTTTCAGGATGAATTTCTCATCCTCAAATTTCTCCCCACAGATGGACTTGCCACCTGTGCTATTATGGCATGTGAAATCACCACCCTGGCACATAAATCCCGGAATAATTCTGTGAAAGCAGGAACCTTTATAATCAAATCCTTTTTCCTCAGAGCTGAGAGCACGAAGTTTTCTGCTGTCTTTGTAACTTTGTCTGCAAACAGTTTAAAGGAGACTTGGCTCAAGGGCTCACTGCCAGAGACAGCAATGTGAAAGAACATGGTGGGGTTCAGCATGGCTGGTCATGGGCAGCTCTGGGCAGTGGTATTTGCAAAAGGCTACAAAACAGATTTTGTTCAAATATCTCACCAAGGCATTTTGTCATTTTGGTTCTAATGACTTCCCAGCCTCGTGCGAACTCATCTCCAAGTCTTTCTACATGAAATGCCCTTCCTTGCTCTTGCTTACCCATCAAAATCCCAACCATCTTCCAAGGCTAGACTGGGCATCCCAATTCTTCCAGAAAGACTTTTCTGACTACCTTGAAAAGAAGTAACCATCTTTGAAATGAGTTACAGAACCTTAGAATTTGAAAGCATCTTATAGGATTTTGAATCTAATTTTCTATCCCTTAAAACCCTTTGATCTTTGTTTGAACATATCCAAGCTTGGGAATATACATGGCAGCTCACTTCATTTTTGGACAGCTATTAGTGATAAGAATGTATTCCTTTCTTTTTCTTTTTTAAATTAAATCTTCATTATTCAGAATATTGCATTTGTTTCTCTTTTTCCCGCTCCATAGCTCTCCTCCCTCTACCCTTACCTCCGTCCTGTAAACTAATCCATAGGTGTATAATTTTTGTCCAGTCTCTCCTGAGAATTATCAATCCACTCTCTTTCTGTGCTCCTGATTCTATTATATTCACCAGTTTATCCTGTTGATCAAAATTTTAATTCACTTAATTTTTAGATTCACTTGTTGATAGATATGTATTTGTTGTTCATAATTTTTACCTTTTTCTTCTTCCTCTTCTAAAAAAGTACCTTTCAGCATTTCATATAATACTGGTTTGGAGTTAATGAACTCCTTTAGCTTTTTCTTATCTGTGAAGTTCTTTATCTGCCCTTCAATTCTGAATGATAGCTTTGCTGAATAGATTATTCTTGGTTGTAGGTTCTTGCTATTCATCACGTTGAATATTTCTTGCCATTCCCATCTGGCCTGCATCGTTTCTGTTGAGAAATCAGTGACAGTCGTATGGGTGCTCCCTTGTAGGTAATGAACTGTTTTTCTCTTGCTGCTTTTAATATTCTCTCTTTGTCTTTTGCTCTTGGTATTTTAATTATGATGTGTCTTGGTGTGGTCCTCTTTGGATTCCTTTTATATGGGGTTCTGTGTACTTCCTGGACTTGTTAGTCTATTTCTTTTACCAGATGTGGGAAGTTTTCAGTCATTATTTCTTTAAATAGGTTTTCAGTATCTTGCTCTCTCTCTTCTTCTGGCACCCCCACAATTCTGATGTTGGTACGCTTGAAGCTGTCCCAGAGGCTCCTTACATTATCTTCACATTTTTGGATTCTTTTTCTTCTTGCTTTTCCAGTTGAATGTTTTCTGCTTCTTTATATTTCAAATTTTTGACTTGAATCTTGCCTTCCTCTAGTCTGCTGTTAGGACTCTGTATAATATTTTTTATTTCAGTCAGTGTCTCTAGTTGCTCCTTTTTCATCTCCTCTTGGGAGTCTCACGTGACTGGGTAATCACTGGAGCGGTTCTTGTGATTGTGTGCCCGCAGTGCCTCTAGACCGCTGCCTTTCTGGCTCCCCTGGGCACCAGGACCACACAAGTCTAGGTCCCCAGGGTTTTACCCGAAACAGGGGCTTAGTGGAGTCAGAAGAGGCACAGTTGGGAGGGTCTGTCTCCTGCCCACTTGTGAAAGCCAGTGGCACAATCAGCAATCTGTTCTCTGTGCAGTGCCGTGCGTGCTACTAGCCTCTGATCTTTTAAGAATACCCTAAATTTCCTTGCACTTCTCCCTTTTCATAGTCCAAACTCCCCGAGTATGAGTTTCGGCTGGATCTGGGGTTTAGTGTCTTAAGATAAGGGGTTCAATGCCGTTGATTGTCTCCGTTTCCCTCCCGCCAGAGAAAGCCAGCCAGGTACTCTGGCACATGCTTTCTCAGCGTGCGTGTCTCCGCACCTCAGCTTTTTGCAGCTTCTCTGGGTTTCTGTGAGTCCCTCTCTTTCCTTCTAGCTGTAGAACTTCCTCTCAGCCAGCTTTCCTGTGGTTCTGGGTGATGTTCTTTCTGTCTTTTAGTTGTAGTTTTGAAATTGTTGTGTGAGGCAGCAGTGTAGGTGTTTACCTATGCCGCCATCTTGGATTCTCCCCTGTAGTCTCCCAGGAGAACTTCTGTGTTGGATTCAGCCTTATGATATCAGACTTGCAAAACTGCAAAAGCCTCTCTGTTGAGCTTGGGATAGGTGGAGTCTCAGGGCCTAACAGACTGCCTTGCTTTCTAGTCGGCCTCGCCCTCCATGGCTGCCGAGTCTCATGTGACTGGGTAATCGCTGGAATGGTCTGTGTGTGCGTGCGCGTGCTATCGCAGTGCCTCTAGACTGCTGCCTTTCTGGCTCCCCTGCTCTCCATCCCCATATGCATCTGGGTCCCCAGGACTTTGCCCGAATCTGGGGTTTCGTGGAGGTGGGAGTGGTAGAGTTTGCATGCTTTGTCTCCTGCCCTCTTGTGAAAGCCAGCGGCACAATCAGCAGTCGGTCTTCTGTGCACAGTGCTGTCTGTGCACCCGACTTCTGCCCTTCTGCAACTCCTCCAAATTTCTGTGCACTTCTCCCTTTTCACAGTCCAAATTCCCCCCATATGAATTTCAGTTGGACTTTGGGTTCAGTGTCCTAGCATAAGGGGTTCAATGCCATTGAGAGTCTCCATCTCCCACTCAACAGAGAAAGGCAGCCAGGTACTCTGGCTCCCACTCTCTCCATGCATGCATCTCTGTACCTCAGCTTTTTGCAGCTCCTCTGGGTTTCTGTGAGCCCCTCTCTTTCCTTCTAGTTGTAAAATTTCCACTCAGCCAGCTTTCCTGTGGTTCTGGATGATGTCCGTTCTTTTAGTTGTAGTTTTGAAATTGATGTATGAGGCAGCAGTGTAGGTGTTTACCTATGCTGCCATCTTGGTTCAACCCCCTAATTAACTGTTCTTCTCTTGCTGTTTTTTATATTATCTCTTTGTCTTTTGCTCTCAGTATTTTAATTATTACGTGTCTTGGTGTAGTCCTCTTTGGATTCCTTTCATATGGGGTTCTGTGTGCTTCCTGGACTTGTAAGTCTATTTCTTTTAGCAGATCTGGGAAGTTTTCAGTCATTATTTCTTTAGTTAGGTTTTCAGTATCTTTCTCTCTCTCTTCTTCTGGCACTCCCACAATTCTGATGTTGGTACAGTTAAAGCTGTCCCAGAGGCTCCTTACATTATCTTCACATTTTTGGATTCTTTTTCTTCTTGCTTTTCCAGTTGAATGTTTTCTGCTTCTTTATATTTCAAATTTTTGACTTGAATCTTGCCTTCCTCTAGTCTGCTGTTAGGTCTCTGTATAATATTTTTTATTTCAGTCAGTGTATGTTTAATTTCTAGTCGGTCCTTTTCCATCTCTAGTTGGTCCTTTTCCATCTCTAGTTGGTTCTTTTTCATCTCCTCTTGGGTCTCGCTAACTTTATCCATCTTTTCTAGGATATTCTTGAAAAACCTTATAAGCGTGGTTTTGAACTCTATATCCAGTTGTTCATTTTCCTCCATTTCTTTTGTTGGTGTCTCTTCCCTTGTCTCGGCATTTTCACTATGCCAGGAGAACTTCTGTGTTGGATTCAGCCTTATGATACAAGATTTGCAAAACTGCAAAATCCTCTCTGTTGAACTTGGGATGGGTGGAGTCTCAAGGCTTAAGGGATCGCCTTGCCTTCCAGTCAGCCCCGCCCACCATGGCCCCTGAGTCTCACATGACTGCGTAATTGCTGAAGCAGTCCCTGTGTGCATGCACGCGCTCTCACAATACCTCTAGACTGCTGCCTTTCTGGCTCCCCTGCTCTCCATCCCCATATGAATCTGGGTCCCCAGGACTTTGCCCGAATCTGGGGTTTAGTGGAGTTAGAAGTGGCACAGTTGGGACGCTCTGCCTTCCGCCCACTTGTGAAGCTAGCGACATAATTAGCAGTTGGTCTTCTGCACGCAGTGCTGTGCTCGCCTCCAGACTTCTGCCTTTTTGCAACTCCCCTAAATTTCTGTGCACTTCTCCCTTTTCACAGTCCAAACTCACCCCGTATGAGTTTCGGCTGGACGGGGGTTTAGTGTCGTAGGATAAGGGGTTCAATGCAGTTGAAAGTCTTCTTCTCCCTCCCGCCAGGAAAAGCCAGCCAGGTACGCCGGCACCCACTCTCTCCTCACGTGCATCTCTGTACCTCACCTTTTTGCAGCTCCTCTGGGTTTCCGTCAGCCTCTCTCTTTCCTTCTAGTTGTCCAATTTCTACTCAGCCAGCTTTCCTGTGATTCTGGATGATGTCTGTTCTGTCTTTTAGTTATAGTTTTGAAGTTGTTGTGTGAAGCAGCAGTGTAGGTGTTTACCAATGCTGCCATCTTGGATTCTTTCTATTCCTTTCTTTTTAAAAATCTCTCTCTGTCTCTGATTTCTGTCTCCCTGAACCTTACTTGTCTTTGATCTGGCCTCAGAAGCAACACAAAAGAAATATCTTCCTTCTATATCAAAGTCCTTCACATATTTGATATCACAGTTATCTTGACCAATGCAAATACAACCCAATTTCTGTAGTTATTTTTTATATTAAAATGGTTTCAAATAATTCTCCACCTTGATTATGTTATCTCCAGGGGTTAATAATTTTAAAATGTAGATTCCAGAAAAAACATCACTTTCTTGATCCATAGTATTTATTCTAGATAACTTGATCTCTCTTTATCACTCATTTGGCTCATTATGCGCTGTAGTATTTACAGGTTATTTTATTTCATTTTTGCCATGGAGGAGGGAGGGGCTATTTCTTGTGCCTTTGCATTTTTCTTGTAAACTAGATGATCAGCCTTGGAGAGCAGTAGCTTGGACCTGGAAATTTCTACATCCTTTAAAAAAAGGCCCTGCATGTTGTAGACATTCCATAACTTGATTTTGGAAAACTAAGTTCAGTTGATGAACATTGCTAAATCCAGTTTCACATTTTGTATTATTTGATCTCTTGGCAGCATTGCCACTATTGATAAGCTTCCATTGGAAACTCTTTTTTAAAAATTGATTTTTATTGTTGACACTATTAAGGATGTTCCCTATTTTCCCCCCTTTGCTCACTTCCACACAATTCCTGCTCCCCCTCCCCAACCTGGCTTTCACCATAATGTTCTCTGTCCATGGGTTATGCATATATGTTCTTTGGCTAATCTCTTCACCTTCTTTCATCTAGTCCTCCTCATCCTAGTTCCTTCTGACATTTGTCAATATATTCAATGTATCCATGCCTCTAGTTCTATTTTGTTCATCAGCTTATTTAGATCCCAAATATAATTGAGATCATATGCTATTTATCTTTCTCTGACTAGCTTATTTCACTTAGCATAATAATCAATTGGTCCATCCATGCTGTCTCAAAGGATAAGAGATCCTTCTTTCTTATAGTTGCATTATCTTCCATTGTGTCAATGTATCACAGTTTTTTTATCCACTGATATATTAGTAAGGAATGGATAAAAGAGTTTCTCCTGGAAACTCTTTTTTTTTTTTTTTGGTTTCCATGACAATGTACTCTGCAGGCTTTCTACTTAATTCTCTCCACTTTTCAGTCTTCTTCTATAATTCAGCTAACTCTTTTGTGGGTAATTTCTACATTTTTATCATTAGAAATAATGTTGTGATCCACAGTGTTGCAGGAGCATGTTATTTCCCCTGCCTGCTCAGAATTATTCTTCTAGTAGTAGCCATCCCATGCTCTCTGGCGCCACATTCTTGCACTCAGCCCAGGATCTCAGAAGAAGGCTTAGGAGCTGGGCACATGGCCTACATTTGACCACAGGATTCCTCTGCCTGCAGTGATTGGCTCAGCAACAGGCTTGTGATTCAAAAGAGCCAAAGAGGTGAAATGATTCCTTGGCTGAGACTTCTGAGAGACTCACACTCTTTCCTCAGAGGAGTTACACATGAGACGTCAGGGAAGTGATACTGCTTAGACCATCTTGCCCCCACCATGGGGTGTCTCAGAATGACACTCAAGAGGAAAGCAGAGTGGAACAAAAAAACAGAAACAACAGAAAACAACAAAAGCAAACAAAACTTGACCTTTAACAAAATTCTTTGCACTCTGACATTAGCTTGTTTACGTGCCTTGATGCTTCATTTATTGAACCAATTAAATCCTTATTTTTAAGTCTGTTTCTATTGAGGGCTTGGTCTCTCAATGAGAGAGCTCTGTTGTAACCTCTTTGTTCACATATTATTGACTTCCCTCGAATTATGTCCTTTGGGTAATAAGAGCTAACATTTATGGAGTGCCACTTTGTATTAGGCTTCATGTCAAAGATTTTACATTAATTACAGTATTTCGTCCTTCCAATAATCATTGTCAATAATTCTCATTTTACACATAAGCAAATTGAGGCCCAGAAAAATGACAAGTACAGCATCATGGGCCAGCAAATGGCAGAGCTAGCATTGAATCCTAGGTCTGGTCTGTTTACAGAGCCAGAGCTGCGTCACAACTTGCCTTTATGTTACTCCTAATTTCCTTTATTTATTCCTGAAGAACAAAATGGCTTCTTCATGAAATCAGACGATCTGAGCACATAAAATTTCTTTAAAGAACAGTATAGTTAAAAGTTTTGGTGTTCAATCAGGGTGCAAGAAAATAAAAGGCTGGAGTTTAGATGGAGCAAAAATAAATAAATAAATAAATAAATAAATTAAAAAAAAATATGCTGAGAAAAGTCCCAGAGATGGGACTGAGGCACGTGCGTACCTGCTTGCGCAATGGGTGAACTTTAGGATTCCTTCCAATCGCAGAATCTAGGATCCTAAAAAGTCAAGTCTATACAGAGCTGAAAGCTCAAGTGAAAACGTGAATGATGAGGATCAGATTTTGAATGCTCCTTTAAAAAGTCTCCTGGTGATTTTAATTGGAAGTGAAGAGCCCTTAATTCCTTCAGACAGTGTGGTAGAATGCTGCTTTGCCCCCATGAACTATACCTCCATTCTGATTTAAATTTCGCTATTTAACTAGCTTTGGGCAATTTAACATTAGCACATATATTGCAAGTGGAAGCTCGATAAGCATTTGTACGTTTAGGTTTATTCTCTTGGAAGCCTCTTTCTTTCTTTTTAAAAAATCTTTATTGTTGAAAATAGTTACATATGTTTCCTTTTATCCCCCATTTACCCACTTCAGACCATCCCTGTCTTCCCATGCCCTTTTGAATTAACCACCTAATTGTCCATAGGTTATGCATATACAAAACCTTTGGTTGATTACATCCCTCCCACCCACTCTCCCCGAATCTTCCCTCCAAAATTTCCCATGGAAGCCTCTTTCTTGGAACCCAGCTGCCAATAGTGGAGAAGCCCAAGCAGCCACAGAGAAAGGTTCATGGAGGAGTAATGAGGTCATCTGGCTGACAGTCCCAGCTGTGCTCCCTGATGGCATCCATTATCCCTTGACAGACATGGACAATGAGGCCATATGGGATACTCCAGCTATTCTAATGTCCTGGTCATCACATCTGAAGCAGAAAAGTCACCTAGTCCATTCTTGGATGGTGAGAAATAATAAATTGTTATTATAAGCCACTAAATTTGGGGTGGTTTGTGATGCAATAATAGATCGTTGAAATGGTTGAAAGTGGTCCTCCTGGTCCCCCCCCGCTTCCCTCCCCTGCTCTGGCTCTGTGGTCCATAGACAAAAAGATAGAAGGAAGCCTCACGTCCCCTATCCTGAAGGACCATGATGATTTTTGCACCTGTGCCTCTACCCTGCATGTTTATGAGCTTCAGACTTTTGTTTCTCGCTAGCTATCAATATTTCCAAAGCAAAATTCCTTTACTTTCACTTTAAAACCCCTTGCTTCCCCCCTTTTGGTTATTGATATTGCCATACACCGAGTTGGCCAAATTAGAAATGTCAGATTCATTTAGACTCTCCCTTCACTCTCACTCCCCATGAGCATTTACCATAGTGTTGCTGCCAGCCTGGCAGTCGCTGCATTGAAAAGGGGATGGTTTAAAGGTCAGGTGGTCTACTACAGCAACTGTATTAGGGGCTGCTAGGCAGCTGCAACATGGACCTGTTTTAGAAAAGAGACAGTCAATAGGCCTTTAGCCAAGTTGGAAAAAAAATCTCTTTTCTGGTAGTTTTTCCTCCATAGCGAATGGGTATAGGCTTCTGCCCCCTATTTCCACCTCCAGTCTTAGCTGGATGAAAATGGATTACATTTAGAGCAGGGTAAGGAAGGAGGTGGCATCTTCCTTAAATGCGACAAGACTTATTCAGGCATCCTCCTTTGTGAAAAACCTGAGACAACTGCACACATTTCCCAAAAAGCCTTTTAAAAAGTTCAAAACATATTTAATAAACATGGAGTTAAATCAAGTGTGATGCATTTAGAATATGTTATATTATGATCAGAAGTAAGTGTCCTGGCACTTTTTTAAGCCAGGCAATCTGGTTGCATTGCCTTCTTCTTGCTGTACAACAAGCATGTCAAACTCAAAGACTAACATGGGCCAACTAAACAAGGTTTAAGTTTATGCAGGCTGCAAAAAAACCCCAAAAGCTTCAATTTTCATAGAAATGTAGATTTATTTCAATAGAGACATGCTGACTACGAAGGGCTGAAATTAATGAGTTAATTGTTAACATAAAATAATAGAACATTTTAATTAAAATTAATATTTTTTCTTGAACATTAACTTATCAGACACTGAATAACAGCACAAATTAATAAGCATAATGCAAATAAACCTATTTTCTTGTTCTCCGAAAGTGAAATATTTCCTGTTGCACACACTAAACAAGTCAATTGAAGACTAATAACGTGGCCATTGGCTGCTAAAATATTTGTTACTAGTATTAGTGGAGAGAAATGGTGCACCTGCATGTAAAGCATGCAAGGGAAATGAATACAACATGATTATCATAATCAGTCGTTAATGAATATTGTAGTTCATTATTAATATAATTACATATAACAGAATATTGTCAGAATTAAATTATGAAATTTTTATTAAAATGTTTCTTATATATCGTTATATTGGCTGGACCACAAAAATATTCGTTGTGGGTCACATGTGGCCCGTGGGCTGAAGTTTGACATGCTTGGTGTACAATAATGCCACAGACGTTCGAAATCACATATCATTTTTGGTTTTTCTTTTTTCATTTTTTCAAAGATAACCTTGCTTTCCTAGTTAGCATGAGAAAAGGAGTCAAGAGACTTGGATTCAGAGCTGCTGTTGGTCTATGTGGTGTCTCAGTGCATGTTATAAAGTGACCTCTTTGGGCCGCAGCAGCCCTGGGGCCAGATGAGACCCTTTTTTGTGTGAATGTACTCCCATCTCAAAACGCACAGCCTGGTTGAGAGAATGCAGGCTGGATTTTAGTCACTGCTTGCCTCCTTAGCCAGGGGCCTTTGCACTATGGAGAAAGAGTATACCTGTTCTTGTATCTCTCCTGGGACTCCAAAACAGTGCTGCCATCAGCAAGGTGTGTGACTTCATGCCTCTGCAATTGGATTGCCACTATGAAGATAGAACATTGCATTCAGGGCCAGACACCTGGGTTGGAGCATTACTTCCTACAACATGACCTTGAGCAAGTCCTTGATCTCAGTAGGCCCTAATATTTGGGTTTGGAAAATGGAGGAGAGTAAATTAGAGAATCTCCAAGAATCTCCTTCTGGATTAAAAAAGCTTGGGCATTAATATGCTGCAGAAAGTCAGGCATGCATTCAGAATCTTCAAGTTTCATTACAGTACAGTCTGTTGCAGTCTTCCCTTATTGCAACCCAGTCAATTAGTCAATTTCTCTTTGTTTTAGTCTTGCTCTATTTGTCAAATCGAGATAATAAGGGATGCCTTAGAGGGATTCAGAGAGGATAAACTAATTAATGGTCATAAAGTTCTAGTGGCCATGTGCCTGCTAAGTGGCTATGATTCTAAACAGATCTTTATAGTTCCTTGACTGCTCACTGCCTGAGCGTCAGCACCATTTATAACATGATGTTCTTTTTGATCAAAACAGACTCTGAGGCATTGGGAGGAAGCATGTCAGGAGCAAAGCATAGCATACTGGCTAGGAGGGGCTTGGAGGAGGGTCAGAGGTGGGAATTAAGGGAGAAAGGAATCTGTGAATGGAAGGAATTGCTCTTGCAGTCGAGATTTTTGGAACCCTAGTTCAGGAGAAGTTTCTCTCACTGGTAGGGTTAGGTAGTGGTAGAAAGGATGCTATCAAGATTGGCAGATGCACATTCTGGCTCTGTATGTGTCATTGGTATTTCTGATTTGGGTTCCACATTCTCCTTATTTCTGTAGGAAGGCAAGAAAGCAGCCATAAGGAGGGCATGGCAAAATCCATTTCCTTAGGAGTTAGTCTTTTTAAAAAATATATATTTTTATTGATTTCAGAGAGGAAAGGAGAGGAAGATCAATGATAGGGAGAATCATTGATTGACTGCCTCCTGTATGCACCCCACTGGGGATTGAGCCTGCAACCCGGGCATGTGCCCTGACTGGGAATGGAACTGTGATCTCGGTTCATAGGTCAATGCTCAACCACTGAGTCATGCCAGCCAGGCAAGTTCTTTTTTATCTGAGTTATGCTCTGGATAGTTTGTCATTTCAGAAACTAGAAAACAAAACAAAACAAAAATTAATAAAACCAGGAACTATATTTCAGAATAAAACATAAACATGAGCTATTGTCTACATCTAACTTTAAATTTGTCATTGAAGCCTTTTCATCTGAAATTAATTTCTTCTTTCATTTTCATATCGCTTCATAGACTGCCATGTATTAGATGTTTTTATGTACCTACCATGATAAATTGTTAGTTTCTTGAGAGCAGACAACATTCTGCAAGCTCCTTATAGTGTCTAGCATACCTCTTTCAACATAGGAAGTTTTCAACAACTAATTAAGCTAAATTGTGTCATGCTATATGAAGAAAGAATATGAAAGGATTGAATAATTGTATTTCAGCATTTTTTATCTTTTTGGATTTTTCACCCAGTTTTTTCTTAATATAATATTTTGTGAGGCTAGAATTCCCTTTTGATGTAATAACACAGGAACTAGCTTATTTGGTAATCTAATCATACCACCTGGGAAATCACAGGGCAGTGACATAAGAGAAAAAATGAGATGAAGTGAATTTTGGGAGTAGAAGGTGTGGGTGGGTAAATCTAGAATAGGAGTGGATGTGTAACCTGACAGGAGTAGCAAAGGAAAATGTCACTCACTTTATGAGTTTGCCTTTGGGCAGATTTGATTTTAGTTTTATAATGTCTCATACAGACAGATCCTCTCTGTGAGTCCCTAGATATGGAGCAACTTAAGTCCTTGTTGCCCTATGTCACCAAGAACATTGAGTGAAGTAAACCCTGATCCTGCCTTATGATTTGGTTGAACTTTGTATAGTGATATATGTTGTCAGCAGATCCTCCTGCTATAATTTTGACCACACAATTTGCTAAGAAATATTTACCTTTGCACTTAATGTATCTACAAAGCAGAGCTCTAAGGTTAGATTTCCATGTTCTTTGTGAGCAACAGGAAAGTTTACTGACTGCTAAGTTAGATGTTCTCACTTTACATGGGAAAATATATAGATTCAAATAATTAAAGTGTTTTAGATCTGCCTTTGCTTCAAGAAGTTATTTGATTCCTTTTCTCATTTCACAAATGGGGATACTGAAGCCCGGAGAGCTTTAATGATAATGCTTATGGCAACTAGATGGTGATCAGAACCCAGGATTTCAACTAAATCCTGGATACTATTATAGTTTCCTGTGATGATAATATTGTCTGACTTGAATTCATAGAATTCCAATTTTGTTTGGACTTATATTTTGCTTCATTCAATATATTGCTTTCTATGTGGGCTCATTACCAGGATTTGACAGCCTGTGGCACTGGAGTCTTTTCAGTAAGGATATTAGGTTCCTCCTAGTCCAGAAGCCATATGACCATTTCTAGAGGGGTTAACTTGGTATATTTAGAAGTCAAAAAAGGATTTCTTAGAATAATTGAGTCCATAATATGTAATGCAAACCATTTATTATTACTATTGTGCCAGTAAGGAATGCTTTATGCTGCAAGCATGCTGACTAACTGGCTTAAGCAATAAAGATGTTTAATTATCTCACATAAATGGGTGAACAGAAGTTCAATAATATCTTCAAAGTCCAAGACTCTGACTTCCCTGCTTCACCATCATTAGCGTATTGGGATGTGGACTCACTGTCTCAAGATTGTTGCATTGTTTCCCAGCATCACATTTGTATTCTAGTCAGGAACATGGGTCAGTATTGGTGATTTTATTCCCTTTTTTTGGGGAGGTGAATAACTGCTTTTAGAAACTTGTTCACCCCTGACCTCTAGACTTTCTACTTCTTATTGGTCAGAACTCTGTCATACATTCACTTTTGTCTGGAAAGGAACTTGGAAAGAGGTATATCGTTTTTTATTTTTATTTTTTTATTCAAAGAGGTGTTGAGTTAGCCAAGCTTCAATATAATGTAGTCCAGGAGTAAATACATACAACAACAATATAAGTAATATTCTATAGCAACTTCTAATTCTGCTTCATTGTTTGGTTCATCTTCCCTGATGAAGAAGTCCGAAGGTGGGCTTCTTTGGTTAGATTTAAGAGAATTTACTGGGTGTGCCAAATGTGCTCCCTGAGGAAATGCAAGTGTCAGTATGCAGGCTGGGATCAAGATGTGAGTAAAAATGGATCATCCAAAGGAGAGAAAGTAGATCAAAGTGGTTAATGTTATGGACTCTGGAGCTTAATTGTTTCGGGTTTAAGTTATGGCTCTGTTGTTTCCTAACTACTTCTCCAAGTTATTTTACCTCTTTAAGCCTCAGTTTCCTCATGAGCTTAATGAGGACAATACTATTAATTGGTTTGTTGTGAGGAATTACATTTCTCAGTCCCTGAGCACAGTCTCAAGCTCCTAGTGGATGTTCAATATCATCATCATTGTCGTTGTCGTCGTCATCATCATCATCATCATCAAAACAGGAAGGGTTTGTAGTATAGACATTATGTATTGTTCTATAGAACTTTCAAAGCCTGAACTATGGGAGGAGGTTAAGTGGAAAAGCAAGAGAATTAAATCAGGCAATATATTATATGTTCCCTTAGTGAGAGTAGGCTGTCTCCATTAATAAGATTCCTTATTGCAAGATAGCTTGAATTAATCATAAATGGGGTTGCACCTCTTATCTTGTACCTTAAACATATCTTTTGGAAGGTGGTGTACTGTATAGGATTCAAGAGTATAGAAATGGGATAGTGGAGTGGAGAAATGATGGCAATAAAACACCAAGTAAAGAGAGGGGGGTGAGAGTCTTCTAGTTATAGACCTTCTGCCAAGAGTGCCATAGGCTGATTGGATCTGTTCACCATAGAAGACATAGAGCATTAGCTTTTCCCTTTGATCTTTCCTGCCCTGCTTTGATTGTGTGTGTGTGTGTGTGTGTGTGTGTGTGTGTGTGTGTGTGTGT
>JAAGEH010000012.1:45067475-45089970 GCA_011751065.1 Lasiurus cinereus
TGTGTGTGTGATTAGTTACTGGAGATGCCCATAAGCAGTGTTTACTTATATAGCAGTAACCCTAGGTAAGGTGGACTTCTGGGCTTATTGAAATGCCGCTTGATTCACAGATTTGTGTGGTGTGTCTAAATCTATCACTGGCTAAGGTGTAAAGTGGGGTGCAGATGCAAGACAAAGTTTAGGTGTTTTCCAGCCACCGTTCAGGCTGAACAATATCTGACTACCAAATAGATGACTGTTGTTCTGTATCAACAGCTATGACTAGTCAGTTACATTACTTCCTCTTCTTCCAGAAAAGAGCTTATGTAGGTGATAGCATTAAACACATGTTATCCATGTTAACTAACTTCATCCACAAAACAACCCCATGAAGTAGCTATAACGATTATCTTGCTTTTCACAGAAGAGAAAACCGAAGTCAAGTAACTTATAGAGATCACAAAGATGTGGTCAGGTGTAAAACTGCATGTCTAGACTTATGCTATGACCCATTCCTTTAGAAAGGCTATAAAATTAGTGTGTGGTTGTTCCTATAGATTGTTTTATTCTAACTTTTGCTTGAAGAAGTGGAGTTTAATGAATCACTGATCAAAACCCTTTGCACTGTGATAGAGATAATAAAAAAAGATTATGTGTCTAGGCTTTTCTTTCTTTCTTTTTTTTAAAAAATATATTTTATTGATTTTTTTACAGAGAGGAAGGAAGAGAGATAGAAAGTCAGAAACATCGATGAGAGAGACATTGATCAGCCACCTCCTGCACGCCCCACAGTGGAGATGTGCCCGCAAGCAAGGTAAATGCCCCAAACCAGAATCGAACCTGGGACCTTTCAGTCCGCAAGCCGACGCTCTATCCACTGAGCCAAACCGGTCTCGGCTAGGCTTTTCTTGACACATGTTAACAGATGACCTGTGCAAGGCTCTTCTTTGCCTTTAAAGTATACACACAACAAGATGATTGGTGAGTGGGTAGATTTCCCCTATACTTTTTAGGGAGGCAGATTTTAGGAGTTCAGCTTTAATGGGGAAGTTTGAAGTGAGGGGAGGTTGTTGAGGAAATGTTTAGGAAGATTGAGTGGGATTTTGTAAAGGATGAATAGAAGATGATTGGGCAGGGGAAAGATATGGAAGTAGAAAAGAAATACAGGGCTTAATCATGAATAATTCAGTTTGACTAGAATATAAGGCATTTGAAGGAGAATATTTGGAAGTAAGATGGGAGATAAATCATGGATAATTTAAAATACCAAACCTGGGAATGTAAATTCTACTCAGTAGTCAATAGGGAATCTATTAAATAAAACCTAAGTAAAAATTGGGACCCTGGGGGAAGAACATCTTTTATTTCACTTATGTCTCCATAAACTCAACATGGGCTGTGAGAGCCTAACTCTAACTCCATATTGAAAACTATGGCAGAGTAATTTTAACACTTATTATTGTCTTCTTAACTATGACCAGGCATCTCAAAGTAGGACTAAAGCAAAATACTGTTAGGCAGAAGGTGAATGAGTGGGGCTTGAATTTATGTTTTCTGACTCTCAGAGCAGTTAGTTTATTTAACAAATGTTTTGAGTATTTTTTAGGTATGGTAGATATAATCATTAATAAACATAGTTAAGGGAAAATGATCATCCCCAAACTTAATCTATTGCTTACCTTAGTGGCTCAATCTTTATATTCTTGCATCTGACCTCTTTATAGTGCTCTTGTGGAGCACCCAGGTCTGAGCTACCATTATTTCTTGCCCATTGCCTTTCCTAGGCTCTTCACTAGGTTCATGGTTTTTATTCTTGATACACACATGGTAGCCAGAGTGATGTCAAGAAAACCAAAGTTAGATCTCAGCATTCACATTCATTAAACTCTTCAGTGGTTCCCAGGATAATTAAATTAAAATCAAAACACCTCTTTACTCCCCACAAAACCCCATATGATCTTGTTCCTGCCAAGCCTTTGATCTGTCTTCCACCTCCTTTGGTATTACTCACTATATGCTCCATCCTTGTTGGCCTCTTACTGTTTCTTAAGCAGTTGTAGTGTATTCCTGCCTCAGTACCTTTGCTCTTATGTTCCCTCTGCTTGGAATGTTCTTCTTTCAAATTCCATCCTGGCTGCACAATGCCACTTCACCAGTGGCATTCAAATCTCTATTCAAATGTCAACTCCTCAGAGAGCCATTCTTTAACTAGTTATCTAGCTATCCTCATGGCACTCAGCACTACCTGAAATTATACTTTGAATTGTTTGTCTATTTGTTTATTGTGTGTATTAGTCATTAGAATGTAAGCTCTGAGAAGAGAGCTCTTTGTTTACTTGTTCACTGTGGTATCCTCAGACTTACAACAGGTCTGATCCAGGAACACACATTAAGTATTATTGAATGAATGATCATTATTGGGACATCTGTCACAGCCTTTATCCTTCAAAAAAGGGAACATCTATCTATGTATGTTTTCTTTACTTAACACAGCTTTAAATTTGCCCCTCTTGACATTTACAACTTCTGAATACACAACATCATTTAACCATCTTAATGATGGTCTGCAAATAGGAGAGCCTATTTCTGATTTTAATTCTTTTGGCTTCTGTGAATAGTTTGTCTCTGGTTATTAGTAATTAAAACAAACAAGCAGAAATACTCATATTATTCTATCTCAATGCCAAATTGGATATTGCTCAATCCAAAATGAAATGTACACACACCCATAAAACTAGCCAAACTGGCTTTACAATTACATAAAGTTCCTTGTGTTCATTAGCAGTGTTGCTTTTCATGGGTTTATCCTGTTTGGCATATACATCAAAGTAACAGTCATAAAGACGTCTACAAAAATTTGGAGCATGTAGATATGAAAAAAATTAAAGATTTTTGTTTGTTCCCAGCTAAATTGCAACAAAAGCATACCTTGTTATTATTGTGCTATAAAGCTTAGGGCACAGAATAGAGAAATTCAGTATTTTGTCAAAACTCACTGTCAGAGTCATCTAAAAATGGCAGATATGATTCAGCTTTGTATTCTGCATCTTTGAAATTAGTGTCAGAATACCAGCCCTGATCTCTCTCGTGAATGATTCATTTGCTAGCATGCTTCGCAATTCCGAGAGGCAGCAATGCTGGCCACTAATATTAGATTTTTAGAAGCTGCCTAGGTTTAATGGGATTGGAAATGTGTTCATTTGTATTTGGGGAAGAAAGGATCTTGAACCTACTGTTCTGATTTTTAATGTTTTTATTTGAACAGGAGAATGAGCTTCTTTCCATTTCATTTTCCTATGGCAATACCTATTCATGAGAAAAACAAAACTATAATAGTTCAGGGGAATTAAGAACACAAAAGAGTAAAAGAATGAAAAAAAACTTTAAAAAATAAACCTTATAGATTAAATTCATGGTGGTTTGATGAGTATATTGAGTAAAAAATATTTAGCTTCAATTTATTGTTTGATTCAAAGTTATAGGTCCATACTTTTTGAATATAAGGAATTCAGAAAAATTGGGACAGATGGTTAGGTTGAAATTATTGCCACATGGTTATTTGTTTTTCATGTCTGTACTAGGAGCTCCTTGGAGTTAGAATCATATTCAGCTTTATTTCATATTGTCTGGCATGGCAAGTTGTATAGTTTGACAGGGATGATTGGCTAATATTACACAGCTCACCACATTCCGACAGTATATTAACTGCTTTGCTTACATTGCCTTGAGGTCCACAACAATATATTCTGTCCATATTTTGTGAAGAAAAATGTTTAGAAATCTTCATAATTTGCTCACAGTCACATGGCTAGTGAAATGTTGGACCTGGCATTTGAAACCATTTCTGTTGTTTGTCCCAACTCCATGTAGTTAATTACAATGTTAGGTGTTTGTTTCTTGAATGAGTGAGAAAGTAGCTAACCAAGCACCCCTCTCTTCAACCTGGCCCCCATGACTCAGTCAAGAGTTAATATGTGATACACAGAACTGGACAACGGTAATGCTTTAGACCTAACCATGGTTTCATCAACCAGCATGACAAGAGAAACCTTCAGTGTGAATAAAAGGAGCTGGAGGGATTACCTGTGTCATTCATTAGCTCCAAATATGGGGAAGACAGCGGACTTAGGAAGTAGGGAGAGAAAAGGAATGCCATAAAAGAGAAACCTAAGGGAAAGGAATAGTAGGACTTTTTAAAGAGAAGGTAGCTTTTCATTCCTGGGAGTTTCTAAAGTGATGCTTTTAACCCCTCAACTTATTTAGATTCCCATTGGTATGCATGGAGCAGGCAAACAAAAAAGCAAATGGAAAAGTTTGAGCATGTCTTTGCACACTGAGACCTCCCCACCTCCCGGCCCCTGAATAATATGTGCTTTGGAAGCAAATGGGTGGAAAGTTTTGCCCACTTTGGCTTTCTTTGCTTTTGTACGTGGGTGTAGGCGTTTTGTGCCCAACTCTACCATGGGGAGTTCAGGTTGCTTTAGCTTCTATGGAGTTTCAACAGGGTGAGACTTGTGCCTGTGGTTGCAGACCTGTCTCAGGAAAACTTGCCATACTGGATATGGAAATCGTTAAAGCAAAGTGGGAGGCCAGGCTGTATTATTTTCATGATGATATAGGGGTTGCTTTTCTCCTGTTTAGCCAGACCAGGCATGGATGGAGTGAATGAGACCAAAAGGAAACCATTTGCATATAATTCTCCCCCAGCTGTTCTAGAGGTGTTAGCCAAGAGTACCATCTCATAGACAATAGGCATTAAAAAGGAATACAAAAAACAAAGTTTAAGAAATCTTAGTTTTTCCAACCCTTGTTATTTTTCCTCTCTCTGGACTACAATCCCAATGGCTCTCAAGTGTTTTGAACAGATTCTTTTCAGATTTTCTTCTTTGGTCCTTGATTCTTTGTCAGCACTGTTCTCTGGCTTCTATTTGGCCAGTGGATTTTGAAGAACAATTTAAGCCTCAGTATAGTGTGCTGGAGAGCTGCTGTAGGAAAAGGTAACTCACTGTTATAAAGCCAGAATCAGCAGCCATTGATGGATGATGTCTTTCTCCTGAGTGTGACTGCACAAGAATTAATAATGGTAAACATCAGTGTTAAGAGATTTAATTTGGATAAACATTATAAAGCTTGTCTGCCTCATCAGAATTTATCTGATCCTTTTCGTTTTTGCTTTTTTTTCTTTGTTCTGCACATTTTCCAAAACCAGGTACCAGTGTGAAAGTCTTTCTACTTCCTTGTCTGGGACAGGTAGGAACTTTGTGAGAACTGACATTTATTGTGGTCCTTTGATAATTTCTACTTCAGTGGACACAGATGCACACAGAAACAAAAACAAACGATATATCAGGGGATTCTTGAGAGAAGCAGCAGCACTTTGGTGGAGTTCAGGTCTCTTATGGATCTTGCTTTACTCTTTGCTAGCAGGTAGCAGTGGATCTGTGACAGGGTTTTGCTTTTGACAGGTCTTACCCAGAGGATAAGACCTGTCATCTGTCCCCTCCTTCCAACCCTCAGGTCTTTCTGAATCTTTTTTTGATTTCCTGAAATGTGCATGGGACAAAAATAATTCACACTGAATGCATAGCTAATATGTACCTTTCTCAAGGAGAGTGAAATGGTCATTGTTTCCAATCTTTCAATATGACTTTTTTTTTTTCTGTGACAGAACCTAATTTCTCACATTTGTTCATGTTTACTGGTTGGCAGTATGCTGTCCTATACTCTGCTGGGTGTTGTGTGCTCCTGCTTATGTGAAAATACTGAACCATAAGCAGGGCTTTTGGAAAAAAGGAAATTGTTTGGTAGGAGCTTTTATTCTTTGTTTGACAACTGGAGTGAATACTTTTTTTAAAAAAATACGCCTTTATTGATTTCAGAGAGGAAGGGAGAGGGAGAGAGAGATAGAAACATCATTGATGAGAGAGAATCATTGATTGGCTGCCTCCCACTAGGGACCAAGCCTGAAACCCAGGCATGTGCCCTTGACTGGAATAGAACCTGGGTCCCTTCAGTCCTTAGGCCCATACTCTATCCACTGAGCCAAACCAGCTAGGGCTAGAGTGAATATTTTTAAAAGACTATTTTCCCCATTGGGACAATCAGAAGAAGAGTTATATTCACTTTATAGTTTCTTGTTGGGTACTTATTTTATTAAAAAAAAAAGAAAAGATTCCAGGAATCTACCTGTTGTTACATTTTACAAGAACGAAATTCACTAAAAAAATATGGCTAAACACTCTTTGTTCACATTTTCTCCACCTTTGGACTGATACCAGTCATAAAACTCCATCTTGTATAGACAATCTGTTTAAATAAGTTACTAAGAAACCCAAACAGGTGTAAAGGTCATTTTTAGTGTGAGTGGGCTTTCTTTTTGCTGTGATTATAGCCAAATCAAAACTCACTTCAAGATGTGTTTTATAGTCAATATTTTAAACTGTAAACCATATTATGTAATTGTGGAACCACACCCAAGAGAGTCAATTTCCCTGTTTCAGAATTATTGTGCGATTCAGTGCATAATTCATGTTCACTCATCATGTTCTCACTTTGTTCTGCCCTGAGAGTTTCTGAACAGGTTGCTCCACTGCATTTTAAACATGTCATCTTTCCCAAGGTGTATTTTAAGAAATATATGGGCAATGAAAAGGAAGCCAAATGTGTTCTTAAGATGAGAGACAGAGGATATTGTTAACAAACTGAAAGGTGTTCTATTTCTGGAGAGCCAGAGGGAAAATGTATCAAATGATGGTAAGGGCATATAAGTTTGAGGGCAAAAGCAAGTGCATTTAAAGTGAAGGTGGAGTAGGTAAGAGATCAACCAAAGGACTTGTATGCATGCATATAAGCATAACCAATGAACACAAGACACTGGGGGGGTTGGGGTATGCCTGGGAGTGGGGGCAATGGGGAAATATGTATACATGTAACACAATAAAAAAAATTAAAAAAAAAATAAAGTGAAGAGACTATTTGCTGAGCACCTGTTAGATACCAGGCATTTTGTTAAGCACTTAACATACATTATCTCACTCAATCCTTGATAAGCTTCAGTGGAATATCAAGAACATTGGTTAAAAAAGGTGAATGACTTTCTCAAGTTCTCAGAGCAAGGAAGTAATTGATATATAATTCCAGTCTAGTCCATACTAACTCTAACACAGCCTGTGTCCCAAGGCTACTTCCGTGATGGAGCCCTCTCTGTGGTGGCCTCTCAGATCCCTGCTCCCATGAGCTTTAATGTTTCAAGGGCAAAAGAGTAGAAGTGTCTTTTTGGATTTAGTCTGTTTTTTCAATGATAAGATAATGAATGGCTATTAATAATGATGAAAATTTCTGTGTTCTTGGTTGACTTAGCCAAACTAAAGAGCTTCTTTGCTCTTCTGGATAGAAAGGAAATAATGAGTGACATAGAGACTTATCTTGCTTTTCTCTCAGTGTGAGCAACGTTGAGTCATTACTTTTGATAAAGTCAGAGCAGAATTTTTTTCTGTGCAAACAAAAGAAAAACGTATTTTTTTCACAACCCACTCCTCCTACCTTAAATGAATCTGTTAAATTGCCTTTGTTAAAATTGCATTTTAAATTAAACTTTTAAAACTCCTTTACCTTTCAGCTTAGAAGCAGAAATGTTTCCTTTCTCCTCCAGTCTTGCCTTAGGAAAAAGGATACTTTGAGAACTTGATAGGTGAAGATGCCTTAACTGACTTCGGAGATTTCTAGATCAATGCTTTTTTTTTTTCTTTCTCTCTCCAAAGATAGCACATTTAGAGCAATAATTATTCTGAAATGTGGTATCACTTTTCTCCATCCATTTATGCTATGTGATTGAACTTTCAGTAAAATAAGATTAAGAAAAAATACTCATATTTTCTAATTAGGAATTGGACCTCAAGGACCTTATAATTTAGCTGGAGAGTAACAAAAAACTATAACACTTTAGTTCCAAGGGATGGAGATTCTTGTTAAAGGAAGGCTAGAATTCATGCAGGTGTGTGTTTCAGTGAGAGTTAGATTGGAGGGGTAGTTTATCACTGCTGCCTGGATTCGCTGGAATAAATGAATGAGTCAGTATTTGAATAAATCTTGAGGAAGCGGGTGTATCTGGTTAGGTAAAAACTACCAGGAAGAAGAAATAGCCATGCAGTAAATAAATAAGAGAAAGAAAATTCAAAGACAGGAATGAATATTGAATATGAAGAAAATGGTAAAAAATGTTGGAAAAAACAAAATATATATGTTTGTCATGTAACTACTAGACCAGATTCTTTGTTTTCTCCTGCAGAAGTTTTGTAGAATGAGTCCCAGCAAGACTTCCAGCTGACTATAGCAAGATATGGGAGAAAGATAAACTTCCTTCATTTTTCTCCTACTTCACATATCTTAATCAATGACAGGCACAAAGCTTTGTAAGTGCTCTTGTTGCTAAGACAACAAAACAAATGACTAACTGGCATATATTATAAAGACTAAAATGAAGACCATCTATAATAGGTTTCTTAATCTTAGCATTGTTGGTTTTTTGTATGGATAACTTTTTGTTTGAGGGGGATGGAGACTCTCCTGTCTATTGTAGAATAGCAGCATCCCTGATTCTCCCCACTAGATGCTAGTAGTACCCACAACCCACTGGCTCATTTGGAAAAACCCAAAATGCCTCCAGACATTGCCCAATGACTCTTGGGGGACAAAATCAGCAGTGGAACTCTACTGCTTTACAGTAGATAGAATGACCTAGTAACATGCATGGTTTCTTCATGCCTGAAAACTTGCTGAGCCAGGGTGAAGATTTAAGACCTGAGAAAAGGCAACTACAGCAGGTGTGGAGCTTGAGAAAGGGTAGTGTCTCTGCCCTGAAAGGACTGGAGAATTAAGAATATGAATAGTTCATCTTTAAAGCCTCTTTGTAGGGCCTAGCACAGTTCCCACAACCTAATGAATGAATGATAAATGTTTGTTGAATAAATAGGACATGTGCTTAGAATTTTGGAGAAGAAATCATAGAGACAAACAGCTATTTACTTGAAGCTGTATCCACTTATCGGCTTATTGTGTTCTATTTGAAGGTCTCTTGAAAATTACAAAAGTAACCAAGGATACCAGTTTGATTACATGCAGCAAACATATGGGAAAAGAATAGAAGGACAAATGTCACAAAGCCTGTTTTTCAGGTTTGTTATAAGTATAAGGTTTGCAAGGGAAAGTGTATAAAGAAGTAGGGAGAGAATACTGAAATCCTCCAGCCTTCCCTGTGTTGAAGATTACTTAGAGTTCTCATGGCTTCATGTTATGAGTTTAACATCTCTTGCCTTTGAACTTGGCATCTTGTCCTAACCAGAGGTTTATGTATCTTCTTCTCCTGAGTCCTGAGCTGTGGATACCCTGTTTCATTTACTCAACTGAAAGACTTGGCTAGTGAGGAGTGAAGGGAGATGTGGTGAAAGGTCTAAGATGGGAGATGAATTCAGTGTGTCAGAGATGTATGTGTCAGTCCTTAGTTCAACAAAGTAAAGAATGAGAACAGCACTTCACTTTTTCTTCTCCAGGGACTCTTATTCCCTGCCTTTATGCCCATCTTTCATTTTGAGTAACATGTGATTTTGTATTTAACATACTCCTCATTATGAACAACTAGTCTCAAAATTCCAGGGTTAGGACTCGAGGGGACTTCTTTCTGGAAGATCTTTATATGAAAAATTTCAGGTTGGGAATTCTCCAGTGAGGCAGCTTTCACCGACCTCTCCATGGCATCTTCTGAATTTCAGACTCATTTATTCAAGCGTCTAGTTGATTTCGCTACTTAGCAGTCGAATTCTACTGCTTTGCAGACATCTCAAACATGACATGTCCCCAAATGAATGATTCCCTGCCTTCTCCCCACTCCCTCCCCCACATGTGCTTCTGTGCCCTTATCCAGCTCATTGGAAGGTGATTTAATCCTTCCAGTGGCTTAGGTCAAAATCTGTGAAGTCATCCTCAACTCCCCTCTTTATCTCACACCCTTTCAACACAATCTAAATTATATTGGCTTTACATTCAAAGTAAATCTAAGATCTGAACATTTCTCACCACCTGCATTACTATTCTGGTCTGAACTTAAAAACTCAACACAGTGACCAAGATAATATTTTAAAATTACAAGTTAGATTTAGTCACTCCTTTGCTCAAAAAGTTTCAATCAATGTTTTCCTATCTTAGAGGGAAATGACTTCTTTACATGGTTTTACAACTTCTACCCTTTTATCTCTCACACCTATGTCCCACTACTTTTTCATCACTCACTCACCAGTCCACCTCACTTGCAGTTTCTTAAACATATAAGATATATTCTACCAGTTCCCTCAGCCTGTAGCCCCTAGGTATCCATGAGGTTACATTTGGCCCTTCAATCTTTGTTTAAATATCACCTTGTAATGAAACCTACCGTGGTTATGCTACTTATAGCTATAATCTGTTTTCCACTCTCCCTTCAACACCTGACCTTCTTATCCTTCAACGTCACCTCCCCCCACCTTTTTAAAAGCACCTATCAACTTCTAATATGTTATATAGTTATTTATTCACTACATTTATTTTTTACCTCCATGTTAGAATGTAAGTCTCATAAGGTCAAGAGTCTTTGTTTAGCCCAAGTGTCTAGATACGTATAAATATTTGTGGTTGAATATATATCTTTTTCAAAGCACATGTTGTAGTTAAGTCTTTATTGTTGTTGATATCCCTGGGGGGAATTGACCTTCAAGCCAATTGGTTGTGAGGATCAGCTGTGTCTATGCCGGGAGAACTTCCGTGCTGGAGTCAGCCTTAAGATAGAAGAGTTGCAAAATTGCAAAAGCCTTTTGCTCAGCTTGGATGGGGCGAAGTCTCAGGGCTAAGCAGACAGCCTTGGCTTCCTCTCAGCCCTGCCCTACATGGCCCCTGGTTCTCAGTGTCCCTCAGTAATAGCTCAGTTCTCTCTGCATGCACTAGCGCTCATGCGCCTCCAGACCTCTGCCTTTCCTCGACTCCCCTGAGTTTCTGAGCACTTCGGGGACCCATATGAGTCTGGGTCCCCAAGGTCTCACACAAAACTGGGGTTCATTGCAGTCACAAGTCGAGTTCGGCACAGTTGGGAGGTTCCGTCTTCTTCCCGCTAGAGAAAGCCAGAGGCACCATCAGCAGTCAGCCCTCTCTGTGAGCTGTGGTGTGCGTGCCTCCAGACCTCTGCCTTTCACGGCTCCCCTGAGTTTCCATGGACTCTTCCCTTTTTCCCATAGTCCAGTCTCCCCTCACTGAGTCTCACCTGGAACTGGGATTCAGTGCAGTCAGGAGTTTCTGTTTCCCTCCCGCAAGAGGAAGCCAGTCCTCTCCATGTGCGTGTTGCTGTACCTCAGCTTTTTATAGCTCCTCTGAGTCTCTGTGAGTCCCTCTCTTTCCTTCTGGTTGTAGACTTTCCACTCAGCCAGATTTCCTGTGGTTCTGCATGATATCTGTTCTGTTTTTTAGCTGTAGTTTTGAAATTGTTGTGCGAGGCAGCAGTTTTGGTGTTTACCTATTCCACCATCTTGGTATATATTCTTTTCAATTAGTGTTTTGGGTTTCTTAGAATAAACCCCCAGAAATGGAACCCTTGGCTCATAAGGCAGTTCCAGTTTTAATTTTTTCAGGTAACTCCATACTGCTTTCTGTAGTGACTACAGTAATCTGCATTCCCACCAACAGGGTAGGAGGGGTCCATTTTCTCCACATCCTCAACAATACTTGTTACTTGTTGACTTATTGATGATAGCTATTCTATCCTTTGCCCATTTTTTTTAAATTAGATTATTCTTTTTTTTTCTTCTGTTGAGTTGTATAAGTTCTTTTATGGAATCATTGCCTGGGTGCCTCTTGCATGCCCCACATTGGGGACCGAGTCTGCAACCCAGGCCTACCTTTGACTGGAATCGAACCTGGGACCCTTTAGTCCTCAGGCTGCTGCTCTATTCACTTAGCCAAACCAGCCAGGTATAAGTTCTTTATAAATTTTGGATAGTAACCCCTTATCGGATGTATTGGTGAATATATTCTCCCATTCAGTGTATTGTTTTTTCATTTTGTTGATATTTTCTTTTAATTTGATGTAGTCCCATTTATTTATTTTTTCTTTTGTTCCCCTTGCCCTAGGACAGTAATCGGCAAACTCATTAGTCAACAGAGCCAAATATCAACAGTATAACGATTGAAATTTCTTTGAGAGCCAAATATTTAAAACTTAAACTTTTTCTAATGCTACTTCTTCAAAATAGACTCGCCCAGGCCATGGTATTTTGTAGAAGAGCCACATTCAAGGAGCCAAAGAGCCACATGTGGCTTGCGAACCAGTTTGCTGACCACTGCCCTAGAAGATAGGTTAGAAAAAAATATAGCTTTGAGAAATGTCCAAGATTTTACTGCCTGTTTTTTTTTTTCTAGGATTTTTATGGTTTTGCGTCTAACACTTAGGTCTTTAATTCATTTTGAGTTTATGCTTGGGTATAGTGTAAGATGGTGGTTTAGTTTCATTATTTTTGCACGTTATTTGTACAATTTTCCCAATGCATCTATTAAATAGATTATTTTTACTCCATTGTATATTTTTAACTCCTTTGTCAAATATTAGTTGACCATAGAGGCCTGGGTTTATTTCTGAGTTCTCTATTCTGATATGATAGTTCAACCACCTTTTTAGGTTTCTTATTCCTAAGTGTCACCTTCCTTCCTGTTCTTTTCAAAGACTTTTTTTTTTGAGTAGTTTTAGATTCATAGCAACATTAAGAAGAAAGGACAGAGCCCTAAGTGGTTTGGCTCAGTGGATAGAGCATTGCCTGTAGACTGAAGGTCCCAGGTTCCATTCTAGTCACGGACATGTACCTTGGTTGCAGGCACATTCCCAGTAGGAGGTGTGCAAGAGGCAGCTAATTGATGTTTCTAACTCTCTATCCCTTTCCCTTCCTCTATGTAAAAATTAATAAAATATATTAAAAAAGAAGAAAAGACAGTGATTTCCATATACTCTGTGCCTCACATATACATAGCCTCCCACATCATCAGCATCCCTCATTAGAGTGGTACTCTTATTACAACTGATGAACCTACACTGGCATATCATAATCACTCAGAGTACATAGTATACATTAAGACTTACTCCTGGTGTTGCACATCCTATGGATTTGAAAAAATGTATAATAATACATATCGACCATTATAGTATCACACAAAATATTTTTACTGCTCCCTTTATTTTTCCTTCCTTGTTGATAACTTCTGGCAACCACTGATCTCTTTATTGTTTCCATAGTTTCGCTTTTTCTGTAGTGCCAACTAGTTGGAATCAGGGAATATGTCTTTTCAGATTGGGATCCTTTCCTTAGTAATGTGCATCTAATGTTCCTTTACATCTTTTTTTTCCCCTTCATGTTTTTTTTTTTTTTTTTTTTTTTTTTTTAGGACTGAATAGTAGTCCATTGTTTGGATGTACCACAATTTACTTATCCATTCATTCCCTCCTTTTAAAGTTAGATTCTATTCTGACGGATTTGTATAAAACATCATTTGATTTGCTCGTATTTTATTATGTACCTATCAATACAGTATTAAAAGATATGGTATTTCAGAACATTTTAATCTGTGAATAAGACTGAAGGTCAGAATTATTTATTTTTCTCAGTAGTTCTTAAGTTAATGTGGTGCTAGACTTTATAGTGAGCATAAACACATAATAGATCAAAATGAAGTTGAAATGAGACTTAAAAATGGCCCCTTTCTTCTTTAATGGGACTATGCTGACACTGAGTTTTTCTAAGGTTCCTAACTGCAGTCTTACCTTTTCCATCGTATTGATTTCTTGTATTTGTTTTGTTTATATCAAACATACTAGTGAGATTAATAAATTTTAAATGTTTGCCTGAAATAGCTGTTTCTATATAGTAAGACAAGATTTCTGAAATAAATCTCAGAAAAACAGTAGTTGAGAAATGACAAAGATTTAGAAATGACTCCTGAATTGTTTTTACATTTTTTACTTTCCCTTTTCTTCTCAATGCAGTACAATCTGGTTTCTGACATCACCATCTGTTGAAATAGACTTTTCAGTGGATTACGGTTAGCTCCTAACCACCAAATTGCCTTCTGATGAACTCTCATTCTACTTGGTGTTTACACTGCTATCTTCTTGAACTTGGACTTTGTGGTTTTGTTCTCTTCTCTGTTCTTAGTATCCTGCCTAGACTCCTCAATGTTCTCCAAAGATTTGTCTTTGACTACCTTCTTGCTTAGTACACTCTGCCAGAGGTTAATTTTTTTAAAACTTAAAAAAAATTACATTTTATTGATTTTTCATAGAGAGGAAGAGGGATAGAAAGTTAGAAACATCGATGAGAGAGAGATATCCATCAGCAGCCTCCTGCACGCTCCCCAATGGGGATGCGCCCGCAACCAATGTACATGCCCTTGACCGGAATCGAACCCGGGACCCTTCAGTCTGCAGGCCGACGCTCTATCCACTGAGCCAAACGGGTCTCGGCAAGAGGTTAATTTTATATTTATGTTTGAATGGTTCCAAAGTCTATATATTCAGACTTACCTTGAACTTCAGACCTACATTTCCAGCAGCCTCCTGGAAATATCTGCAAGAATACCTTTCAGGTGTCTCAAATTCAACATGTGCTCAAGTATAACACATTGTCCTCTACTTTTAGCCCTACTTTTCCCCCTCTGGGCTCTCCATCTCAGGTAATGCCAACACTAGGGACTAGGTTTAGTCATGTCTCTTCTGACCTCTCCTCTTTCTAATAATACGTACATCCTCTCTACACAGTTGCTATTAGCCTCTCTAAGTCATAACTCTAAAACACCAAAATGGTCTCCTGTTTTAAAAGATCTTCACTATCTTTCCATTGAAAATGATATTTTAAACACTTTAGAAAGGTTTGGTAGTGAAAAAAAAATCCTGGCAGAAAAATAATTGAAGGGAAGATAACATGACACTACAAAAGCTTTACAAAGGTAGAAAAACAAGAGCTTTAGACTATTGAACAATGAGATGTAGAAAAATGTCACTAAACTTTTGTATGTATTCTCTGAGACTTAGATTGAACATAAGCTCTCTTTAGATTTTGACTATATAGCCTAGAGTTTGTAGTTTCTTTCTCATATTTTAGTGCAGTGCAAGAAGACTGAAACAAAGAACACGTTTACAGAATTTGTGGTTTTTTTTATTGTTATTTTTTTCCTTACACCAAAATATGAGTGAGTACCTATTGGTTCTCTATTGACTATATCTAGATAAGTAGATACCAAATTTTTCTGAAGTTGAGTAAGCATTTCAGTTCTTCACATTATTTCTCAGAAGGAAGAAAGAGGAGAGAGGGATCAGGAAAAGAGAAGCTGGACAAGCATCATCCCACTGAGGAAAGGACTAAGGAGAATAAGAGAGAAGGGGTTATATTGTAGCTAGCCTGGTCTAGACCATTTGTCATGACACCAGAAGAAAAGGTGAGAAATCCAGTTCATCCCTGGATTCATCCATTTATTTGATAACTTCTGCCATTGTGTGAAGCAGATATAGACCACAGAATTTTCCTACTTTGGACATGTTTTGTAGGAAAGACCTCATCCCATGTAATATTGTTCTAGAGCACTTAACACTGAGTGATTTAGCATAGGTAGAATGTAATCACTTCCAAAATTCATGAACCATTGAAGAAAGAACCTTCCACACCAACCAGTTGTTCAGTGTGCTGTGGATTTTTTGGTTCACATCTTGACAAGTACAAAACTAAAAAAGAAAAAAAAAGTTTGCATCTGTCTTTTCTCACCTATGGAGTTAGCTCTTATCATCCATCTCACTCTATATAAAAACTAGTCTATCATTCAGGAGTATATGGCTTATTAATGTCATTCCTGATTCACATTTTTCAATCAAATTGAATCAGGTATGCCACTCATTCTGTTTTTAAATATTAATTGTCTCCACTCATTAGAATCCATAAATGTTGGCCCTCAAAAAAAAACAAAAACAAAAGACACATATAGTAGATCTCCCTGTGATGTAGGAGAATGTATTCACATCATTTAAATGGAATGGAAAGAAAAACACAGATTGAAAGTAAAATACAGAATTGAAAGTAAAATATTTATAAAATTGTCTGAAAACTTTCTTGGAGCAAGGAAGTTATGCATACATAAATAGGCATAAGAGAAGAAATGTGAAAATTCCTGACATATAGTCTTGCTCATACATCTACTGTGATGGAAAACAACTATTTGTTTGGTTATGATCTTATATTCAAGAGTTGGTAAAATTAATGTTTATAGTAAACACCAAGTTCCTCCTGTGATGTGGAAAGTTGAATATTTTATGTACTTAGGCTGTTAGGACATTAGCATCTAATGTTAAGTACTAGTGACTTTAATAAAGGCCGAATATCCATTAAGTGTTTTATTTATTTTTTTCCCTTTTCATTTTTTAAATGTTAATTTTTTTAAATTAAATCTTTATTATTCAGATTATTACATTTGTTTCTCTTTTTTTCTCTCCATAGCACCCCTCCACCCAACTCCCACCCTTCCCTCTGCCCTTACCTCCCTCCCATTGACCTCATCCATAGGTGTATGATTTTTGTCCAGTCTCTCCCTGTACACCTCTCATTCCTTCCCCTCTGAGAATTATCAGTCCACTCCCTTTCTGTGCTCCTGATTCTATTATATTCACCAGTTTATTCTGTTCACCAAATTTTTAATTCACTTAATTTTTAGATTCACTTGTTGATAGATGTGTATTTGTTGTTCATAATTTTTTGGCTTTTAGCTTTTTCTTCTTCCTCTTCTAAGAGTACCTTTCAGCATTTCATATAATACTAGTTTGGAGTTGATGAACTCCTTTAGCTTTTTCTTCTCTGTGAAGCTCTTTATCGGCCCTTCAATTCTGAATGATAGCTTTGCTGGATAGATTATTCTTGGTTGTAGGTTCTTGCTGTTCATCACGTTGAATATTTCTTGCCCCTCCCGTCTGGCCTGCATCATTTCTGTTGAGAAATCAGCTGACAGTTGTATGAGTGCTCCCTTGTAGGTAATGAATTGTTTTTCTCTTGCTGCTTTTAATATTCTCTCTTTGTTTTTGCTGTTGGTGTTTTAATTATGATGTGTCTTGGTGTGGCCCTCTTTGGATTCCTTTTATATGGGGTTCTGTGTGCTTCCTGGACTTGTAAGTCTATTTCTTTTACCAGATGTGGGAAGTTTTCAGTCATTATTTCTTTAAATAGGTTTTCAGTATCTTGTTCTCTCTCTTCTTCAGGCACCCCCAATTCTTTTTTTTTTAAATTAAATCTTTATTATTCAGATTATTACATTTGTTTCTCTTTTTTCCAATCCATAGCACCCCTCCACCCAGCTCCCACCCCTCCCTCTGCCCTTAGCTCCCTCCCATTGATCTCATCCATAGGTGTATGATTTTTGTGCAGTCTCTCCCTGTACACCCCTCACCCCTTTCCCCCTGAGAATGATCAGTCCATTCCCTTTCTGTGCTCCTGATTCTATTCTATTCACCAGTTTATTCTGTTCATCAAATTTTTAATTCACTATTTTTTAGATTCACTTATTGATAGATATGTATTTGTTGTTCATAATTTTTTGTCTTTTACCTTTTTCTTCTTCCTCTTCTAAAAGAGTATCTTTCAGCATTTCATATAATACTGGTTTGGAGTTGATGAACTCCTTTAACTTTTTCTTATCTGTGAAGCTCTTTATCTGCCCTTCAATTCTGAATAGTAGCTTTGCTGGATAGATTATTCTTGGTTGTAGGTTCTTGCTATTCATCACATTGAATATTTCTTGCCACTCCTGTCTGGCCTGCATCGTTTCTCTTGAGAAATCAGCTGACAGTCGTATGGGTGCTCCCTTGTAGGTAATAAACTGTTTTTCTCTTTCTGCTTTTAATATTCTCTCTTTCTCCTTTGCTCTTGGTATTTTAATTATGATGTGTCTTGGTGTGGTCCTTTTTGGATTCCTTTTATATGGGGTTCTGTGTGCTTCCTGGACTTGTAAGTCTAGTTCTTTTACCAGATGTGGGAAGTTTTCAGTCATTATTTCTTTAAATAGGTTTTCAGTATCTTGCTCTCTCTCTTCTTCTGGCACCCCCACAATTCTGATGTTGGTACACTTGAAGCTGTCCCAGAGTCTCCTTACATTATGTTCACATTTTTGGATTCTTTTCTCTTCTTGCTTTTCCAGTTGAGTGTTTTCTGCTTCTTTATATTTCAAATTTTTGACTTTATTCTTGCCTTTCTCCAGTCTGCTGTTAGGACTCTGTATAATAGTTTTTATATCAGTCAGTGTATGTTTAATTTCTAGTTGGTCTTTTATCAGCTTTAGTTGGACCTTTTCCATCTCTAGTTGGTCCTTTTTCATCTCCTCTTGGCTCTCGCTAAATTTATCTATCTTTTCTAGCATATTCTTGAAAAACCTTATAAGTGTGGTTTTGAACTCTATATCCAGTCATTTTTTTCCCTCCATTTCTTTTGTTTGTGATCCCTTCCCTTGTCTTGGCATTTTCACTATGTCGGGGAAACTTCCGTGTTGAATTCAGCCTTTTGAAACCAGACCTGCAAAGCCACAGAAGCCTCTGTTGAGCTTGGGATGGGTGGAGTCTCAGGGCTTAAGGGACTGCCTTGCCTTCCAGTCGGCCCCGCCCTCCATGGCCCCTGAGTCTCATGTGACTGGGTAATGGCTGGAGCGGTCCTTGTGTGCTCGTGCCCGCAGTGCTTCTAGACCACTGCCTTTCCAGCTCCCCTGTGCGCCAGGACCACACGAGTCTAGGTCTCCAGGGTTTCACCCAAAACAGGGGCCCAGTGGACTCAGAAGTGGCACAGTTGGGAGGGTCTGTCTCCTGCCCACTCGCGAAAGCCAATGGCACAATCAGCAATCTGTCCTTCACGCAGCGCCGTGCGTGACCAGACCTCCGATCTTTTGCGACTCCCCTAAATTTCTGTGCACCTCTCCCTTTTCACAGTCCAAACTCCCCCCATATGAGTTTTGGCTGGATCTGGGGTTTAGTGTCGTAAGATAAGGGGTTCAATGCCATTGGGAGTCATTCTTTCCCTCCCGCCAGAGAAAGCCAGCTAGGTATTCCGGCACCTTCTCTCTCCGCGCGTGCGACTCTTTACCTCAGCTTTTTGCAGCTCCTCTGGGTTTCTGTGAGCCCCTCTCTTTCCCTCTAGCTGTAGAACTTCCACTCAGCCAGCTTTCCTGTGGTTCTGGATGATGTCCTTTCTGTCTTTTAGTTGTAGTTTTGAAATCGTTGTGCAAGGCAGCAGTGTAGGTGTTTACCTATGCCGCCATCTTAGATTCTCTCCAAGTTTTTTATATTTATACTTTGTTGGAAGTATTAAGATGTTCCCTTCTTCCCCCACATTGACCCTCTCCACCTATTCTTACTCCCACCCTCAGGTCTTTTACTTCACTATTTTCTGTGTTCATGGGTTATGAATATATGCATATAAGTTCTTTGATTATTCTCTCCTCCCCCATTCTGATCCCTCCCTCTTGAAAGAAGAAAGGAAAGAGAGAGAGAGAGAAAGAGAGAGAGAGATAAATAGAGAGAGAGAGAGAGAGAGATTTGTTCCATTTATTTATGCATTAATTATTTGAGTCTTGTATGTGCCTTGACCAGGGATTGAACACACAACCTTGGTGTATTGGAAACACACTCTAACCAACTGAGCTACCTTAAGCTCCATTAAGCTTTTCAAAAAAGCACATTAGGCCCAGCTGATGTGGCTCAGTGGTTGATCATCAGCTACCCAAGAACCAGGAGTTCAAGGTTCAATTTTCAGTCAGGGCTCATGCCTGGATTGTCAGCTCAATCTCCAGTAGGGGGTGCAAGAGGCAGCTGATCAATTATTCTCTCTCATCATTGATGTTCCTATCTCACTCACCCTCCCCCTTCCTCTCTGAAATCAATAAAAACATATTTTAAAAAAGCAAATTAATTGAGTTCCTAGGGCAATATTCTCTGTGCTATCTATTCAGCTGTAAACAAAACAAACAAAAACCCTCTGCCTTCACTGGAGATGGCTTACAGAGAGCTATTTGCCTGGCACTGATTTGAGCATTTTACATATACAGTGGTACCTCGAGATACGAGTGCCCTAACATACAAGATTTTTGAGATACGAGCCGTTGAGCAAGGGATTTTTGCTTTGAAATACAAGCAACATTTGAGATAGGAGTAATCTCGTGGATCAGCTGGCTGCACAAGACCCACCAGTTTACTGCCACTGCAGCGTCTCATAGTTTCCCACGCCTCAAGGTTACGGAACGAATTAAACTCGTATCTCGAGGTACCACTGTATTAACTTTTAAAATCTTCAGTTAGCTCTGTAAAGTATTATTATTATCCCATTTTACAGGTGAGGAAGCTGAGGCACAGAGTTGTTAAAAATATTGTCCAAGATCTATATTGGTTGTTAGTGGTAGAACACATTTAATACCAAAGCAGCCTACTATAAAGATATTAAAATCTAGACAAATAATATAAGTATAATTAATAAGGATAAGAATTTTCCCCCAGAATATGAGCTCATGGGTTGTTTCCCTGCTGTAACCTATATTCCAAGTTGTCAATGATTTTGAAGAAAACTTAAATCCAGGGAATAAGCACTGTTATTTTTCTATGGCACTTGTTGATCTGCTTTGCTGTAAACATAAAAAAATATGTTATTAGATACTTGTGTTCTTAGAAACATTTGTTATTTTAGATTAGGAAGATAAAACCTCTAGAAAACATTCAAGGGGAATGATAAGGTTTTGCATCTAGACAACAACATGATTTTTTTGTGATCACATCCTATAGAACACTCATGCTTTCTGGTTAGGATCTTGTGTCAAAGTAAAGCAGAAGATGTAATGGCTTGATTGAACTTGAGACCAGCATTCAACACAGGGACCTAACTTACTGCTTGGGAATGCTTTAAAAAACAACTCTTGATAGCAAAGTTCATATTTATGTACTTTGAAGGGAATATATCACTGTGTTATACACTGAAAGTGCTTTCAAATGAGAATCAGTTTCATATGTAACCTAATTCGAGCCTGAATAGCTCAATTGCTGAGAGTATAGAACAGATGAGATCACACACAGGCCAGTCAGATCTACTCCATTGTATGGCCTGAGACCACACTCCTGAGCCAGGCCAACCACGAAAGTCAATATAATGGATTAGCAAAAACGTATCACACTTCTGGATATACAACTCAAGTGCAAACCTTAGGGATGAATCAGACTTCATCTTTACATGTGGAAAATTGTATCAGAAAGCTTAGATGTCTAACATTTACATGGTTTGTAAAAAAAAAAAAAAAGAGAGAGAGAGAATCCAAGATGGCAGCATAGGTAAACACCTACACTGCTGCCTCACACAACAATTTCAAAACTACAACTAAAAGACAGAACAGACATCATCCAGAACTACAGGAAAGCTGGCCGAGTGTAAGTTCTAGAGCTAGAAGGAAAGAGAGGGGCTCACAGAAACCCAGAGGAGCTGCAAAAAGCCGAGGTACGGAGACGCGCGCTGAGAGAGCGGGTGCCGGAGTACCTGGCTGGCTTTCTCTGGTGGGAGGGAAACGGAGACTCCCAACGGCATTGAACCCCTTATCTTATGACACTAAACCCCAGATCCAGCCGAAACTCATATGGGGGGAGTTTGGACTGTGAAAAGGGAAAGGTGCACAGAAATTTAGGGGAGTCGCAGAAGATCAGGTCCGGTCTCGCACATGCACCGTGCTGCGCGCAGGACAGATTGCTGATTGTGCCGCTCGCTTTCACAAGTGGGCGGGAGACAGACCCTCCCAACTGTGCCACTTCTGACTCCACTAAGCCACTGTTTCGGGCAAAACCCTGGAGACCTAGACTTGTGTGGTCCTGATGCGCAGGGGAGCTGGAAAGGCAGCGGTTAGAAGCACTGAGGGCGCACGCGTGCACAAGGACCGCTCCAGGGATTACCCAGTCACGTGAGACTCAGGGGCTGTGGAGGGCGGGGCCGACTGGAAGGCAAGGCAGTCCCTTAAGCCCTGAGACTCCACCCCTCCCAAGCTCAATAGAGGCTTCTGCAGTTTTGCATCTGGTATCATAAGGCTGAATTCAACACAGAAGTTTCCCCGGCATAGTGAAAATGGTGAGACAAGGGAAGTTGATCACAAACAAAGGAAATGGAGGGAAAAAAACAACTGGATATAGAGTTCAAAACTGCACTTATAAGGTTTTTCAAGAATATGCTAGAAAAGTTGGATAAATTTAGTGAGACCCAAGAGGAGAAGGAAAAGGTCCAACTAAAGATGATAAAGGACCAAATAGAAATTAAACATACACTGACTGAAATAAAAAATATTATAAAGAGTCCTAACAGCAGACTAGAGAAAGGCAAGAATCAAGTAAAAAATTTGAAATATAAAGAAGCAGACAACATTCAACTGGAAAAGCAAGAAGAGAAAAGAATCCAAAAATGTGAACATAATGTAA
>JAAGEH010000012.1:45090070-45113795 GCA_011751065.1 Lasiurus cinereus
ATAATTAAAATACCAAGAACAAAAGAGAAAGAGAGAATATTAAAAGCAGCAAGAGGAAAACAGTTTATTACCTACAAGGGAGCACCCATACGACTCTCAGCTGATTTCTCAACGGAAACAATGCAGGCCAGACGGGAGTGGCAAGAAATATTCAACATGATGAATAGCAAGAACCTACAACCAAGAATAATCTATCCAGCAAAGCTAACATTCAGAATTGAAGGGCAGATAAAGAGCTTCACAGAGAAGAAAAAGCTAAAGGAGTTCATCAACTCCAAACCAGTATTATATGAAATGCTGAAAGGTACTCTTAGAAGAGGAAGAAGAAAAAGGTAAAAGCCAAAAAATTATGAACAACAAATACACATCTATCAACAAGTGAATCTAAAAATTAAGTGAATTAAAAATTTGATCAACAGAATAAACTGGTGAATATAATAGAATCAGGAGCACAGAAAGGGAGTGGACTGATAATTCTCAGTGGGGAAGGGGTGAGGGGTGTACAGGGAGAGACTGGACAAAAATCATACACCTATGGATGAGATCAATGGGAGGGCACTAAGGGCAGAGGGAGGGGTGGGAGTTGTTTGGAGGGGTACTATGGAGGGAAAAAAAGATAAACAAATGTAATAATCTGAATAATAAAGATTTAATTAAAAAAAAAAGAAAAAGAAGAGAAAAAAGAGCCTTTTGGATGTATTTTCAAGTAGGTTCCTTGGTTTGGTTATATCAAGATAAGGCAGGTAGATTTAATGGATTATAACTAAGGAACATGCTAAATTTCAAGAAAATGTTCTGGGGATGATTATTAAACTTCAGATAACTATGCCATTTCAGCTATATTATTAGTAATATTTTAAAAATTATGATCAGAATTAAAAAAAAAATCAACCTCTGTCCCATTTTGGGTCTAATTGGTCAGTTTTTTAGGTGAAGGCCAAAATGTATGTGTGTGTTTAAGTTTGTGTGGGAAACCAAACATTGTTCTTACTAAATGGATATAAACAGGAGGCCAGAAGGCTGGTCAACCTTAAGTGCTCTGAAAGGTCAGAGCTAATCACTCACTGTTTAGCTGAAACATTGTTGGCTGAAGCAACCACTACCTGTTTGTTTCATGTTAATTTCTGTTTTGTTATTTCCTGCTTAAAGGCTAGGGGTGTGTCCCAAAGCCTTAATAAAAGGGAGAAAAAGGCCAGAGCAAGTGGCAGTCCTTTCCACTAGAGGAATTCTCCCGCCTGGCCCCCCAATATCGCCAAATTAATGTTTTCTAGTCTCTCATTTCATTTGCGTGTGGCTCCTTCAGAACCCGAACCCTGAACCGGGAACCCTGAACCACGCGGGACATGGAAGGGGGTTCCCACAGTTTGTGTGGTTCCAAAGTCTCTTATCAATGGTCTTAGTAAGTAGAGACTCTGTGAATTGGATCCAATAAAGAATTACAGGTTGTGCTGATGTAGTGTTGGTATAGGTTGAATTGTGTCTCCCAAAAAGATACGTCCAACTCCTAACCCCTGGGACCTGCAGATATGACCTTATTTGGAGATAGGGTTTTTGTGGATGTAATCAAGTTAAGATGAGATCATACTAAAGTAAGGTGGGCCTCAATCCAATAGGACTGATGTCCTTATGAAAAGAGTGAAAGAGACATACATACATAGAGGAGAATGCCAAGTGAACATAAACACACACACACACACACACACACACACACACACACACACACACACAAACTGGAGTGATGAAGCTGCAAACCAAGGAATACCAAGAATGGTCAGCAATCACCAGAAGCTCAGAAGAAACAAGGAGTACCCTCCCGTGAAGCTGTTAGAGAGAGCATGGCTCCATAGACACCTTAACTTTGGACTTTTAGCTTTCAGAGGTATGAGAGAATGAATTTCTGTTGAGCTAAGCTACCCATTTTGTGGTACTTTATTGTGGCAGCCCTAGCAAACTAATACAACAAGTATCATGCCCCAGTGAGGTGTTGTGGGTCAACCTAAGAAGATGAGAAGCTCTCTGGATGAATTCTGAAAGTTGGGTAATGTTAATGTTTCAAGCACTCAGCTTGCAGAGATAGTGTAAGCCTGTTAAATGCCCTGCTTGGCAACCCCTCAGGAGAGTCAGAGCTGAAGAAATTGGGTGGAATCAGGAATGTTTAGTGAGGAGATACTTGTGTAGATTAAGTTTAGCATAGAGAAGAGCAGACAGTGCATATTTGTATCTGGAGGGGAAGAAAGCAATTAGAGAGTTTTGAAGAGGCTCAGTGGAGAAAAGCTATTTGAAGCATTGAGGTTGGGGAAACTTCAAGCCAACAATTTTTAGACAAACTTTTGAGTTGTCTCACTACAGAATAGTACCATTAAATAAGGTCCTTCAGAGTCCTTTCAGAGTTCCTGAACTTTGAGTAGAGCAAAGCACAATAACTTGGGAGTCAATAGATTAGAGTTTGCTTCTGTCCCAATTTCCCCCAACTTATTAGCTGTTGGTCTTGGGAAAATAGCTTAGCATCTTTGCTCATTTGCTTACATGGGAATAATTGATAATACATCCAAAAGAGGATTATTGTGAGAAATAATGAGACGATTCTGTTTGGAAAATGTCAAAAGCATGGGGTGTGGTAATTAGTAAGTTCTCAATAGCAAATAAATATTAATGCCATTTGAGTGAACCAGTAATAACTAATAATGAAAGTGTCCCTATATGAAGGTCCTTTACATTCGATCCCAAGGCTGGAACAAAGAATGCATGCAATTAGACAGTGTTAGTTGATCATTGAACTCTATCACAGAAACCAGAAGTGGCTTCAGAATTTTTCAATACAGTGCTCTGGAGACTACTAATGATGTATGTGTTGCACATACATTGAAACATATTTTATACTCTGACCTACTGTCTATTTAGCTCTCTACAACACAGGCATAGAATTCTTCCTAGAATTTTGGCATTCAGATCAATAGATATGGACTACAGTTTGAAAGTGAAAATGTCAATCTCCTATATATACTCCCAGCCAGTAAAATCTTTTATTGTGCAAAATAAAGAGAGGTTGTCATATTTTCCCTTTAATGTTTTCTAAAGCATTATATTTAAAATATATCAGTAAGTTTGAAAGCTCACAATGAAATTGAAATAAAATATAGCCTAAAATTGTACTTTGCTAATTTCTTCTAAACCTCAGGGAACATATATGCATCATTTATAAAAACTTCATTCTAAACTTTGGTTAAAGTTATTGACCAAGGTTTTTTCTCATTGGAATATGTGTAACATTTATTGAAATTAAATAAATGCATAGGACTGAGGGTAGAAATGTATATTCTCTAAAGTCTCAGTAAAAAAATCTACTCACAAAGCAGATTGCAGTGTCTTGCTTTTCAAATGCTTATGCCTGCTAATGGAAGACTTTTGTTTGTACTGAGTATGAAAAAAATAAATATATGCTACATTGGAGCATGGTGATAAGATCATGTTTCTATGGTATCATTTTTTCCCCAAGTATTTCAGTATTTTAAGATGTTATCTTTTTCGTTTTCACAGCATGCTAAGGACATTTTGTTCTCACCTAACAGCTGAACTTGAGGTAAGCAGTTACTATCTTGCATAAGGCACTGATTGAGTTGGGGATGTGATATTAAAAAGCATTCTATTCCCTAGTCCATGGTGACCCTGCAGCATTTTTGGGAAATCTATTAATCCGTTTTCTTTTTCTCTATTAATGACTACACAGTTGATTCTTGCTTATCTGCTCTGAGGGGAAAGGAAAGAACAGGACATAAACTTAAATGGTAGATGATACAAAAATAATTTGGATTTGGCGATAGAATATGTTTTTGTACTTGCATTAGAACCTGGGTGTGTCTGGTGTTCCGGAAATTTATAACATTCCAATCCAAGTGAAAGAACTAGGCAAAGAGACCAGGATGAAGACAGTCCCCAGTGCACGTGATTTGTCTCTCGTGAGTTTCAGCCCACCTGTCCTACCCACTTTGCTCTGATGAGGTCAGATAGCGTAATTTCTCAGATTGATTCATGGAATCAATCCAAGTGATTCTGAATTTTCTTTCTCTCTGGATTCTATTATGAGGCTTTCATTTCATCTTTTTTTTTTGTCAGTATGGGAGAAACTGGTGACTTAGAATAGAAAATGTTAATCATTTCTGAAAGGTTTCCTTTTTTTTATTTTATTGATTTTTTTACAGAGAGGAAGGGAGAGGGATAGAGTTAGAAACATCAATGAGAGAGAGACATCGATCAGCCGCCTCCTGCACGCCCCCTACTAGGGATGTGCCCGCAACCAGGATACATGTCCTTGAACAGAATTGAACCTGAGACCTTTCAGTCTGCATGCCGATGCTCTATCCACTGAGCCAAACCGGTTTTGGCTGTTGTTCATAATTTTTACCTTACCTTTTTCTTCTTCTTCCTCTTCTGAAAGAATACCTTTCAACATTTGATATAAAACTGGTTTGGAGTTGATTAACTCCTTTAGCTTTTTCTTATCTATGAAACTCTTTATCTGCCCTTCAATTCTGAATGATAGCTTTGCTGGGTAGAGTAATCTTGGTTGTAGGTTCTTGCTATTCATCACTTTGAATATTTCTTGCCACTCCCATCTGGCCTACATAGTTTCTGTTGAGAAATCAGCTGACAATCATATGGGTGCTCCCTTATAAGTAATTAACTGTTTTCCCTTCCTGCTTTTCATATTCTCTCTTTGTCTTTTGTTCTTAATATTTTAATTATGATGTGTGTTGGTGTGGTCATCTAGATTCCTTTTATTTGGGGTTCTGTTTGCTTCCTGGACTTGTAAGTCTATTTCTTTCACTAAGTAGGGTAAGTTTTCTGTCATTATTTCTCAAATAGGTTTTCAGTATCTTGATCTCTCTCTTCTTCTGGCACCCCCACAATTCTGATGTTGGTATGCTTGAAGTTATCCCAGAGGCTCCTTATACTATCTTCACATTTTTGGATTCTTTTTTCTTTTTGCTTTTCCAGGTGAGTGTTTTTTGCTTCTTTGTATTTCACATCTTTGACTTGATTCTTGTGTGTCGCTAGTCTGCTGTTAGGTCTCTGTATAATATTTTTTATTTCAGTCAGTGTATGTTTAATTTGTAGTTGGTCCTTTTCATCTCTAGTTGATATCTTCTCTTGTGTCTCACTAAATTTATCCATCTTTTCTAGGAATTTTTTGAAAAACCTTATAACAGTGTTTTTTTAAATTAAATCTTTATTATTCAGATTATTACATTTGTTTCTCTTTTTTTTCCCTCCATAGTACCCCTCCACCCAGCTCCCACCCTTCCCTCTGCCCTTACCTACCTCCCATTGATCTCATTCATAGGTGTATGATTTTTGTCCAGTCTCTCCCTGTACACTCCTCACCCCTTTCCCCCTGAGAATGATCAGTCCACTCCCTTTCTGTGCTCCTAATTCTATTATATTCACCAGTTTATTCTGTTGATCAAATTTTTAATTCACTTAATTTTTAGATTCACTTGTTGATAGATATGTATTTGTTGTTCATAATTTATTGGCTTTTACCTTTTTCTTCTTCCTCTTCTAAAAGAGTACCTTTCAGCATTTCATATAATACTGGTTTGGAGTTGATGAACTCCTTTAGCTTTTTCTTCTCTGTGAAGCTCTTTATCTGCTCTTCAATTCTGAATGATAGCTTTGCTGGATAGATTATTTTTGGTTGTAGGTTCTTGCTATTCATCACATTGAATATTTCTTGCCACTCCCATCTGGTCTGCATCGTTTCTCTTGAGAAATCAGCTGACAGTCGTATGGGTGCTCCCTTGTAGGTAATGAACTGCTTTTCTCTTGCTGCTTTTATTATTCTCTCTTTGTCTTTTGCTCTTGATATTTTAATTATGATGTGTCTTGGTGTGGTCCTCTTTGGATTCCTTTCATATGGGTTCCTGTGTGCTTCCTGGACTTGGAAGTTTATTTCTTTTACCAGATATGGGAAGTTTTCAGTCATTATTTCTTTAAATAGGTTTTCAGTATCTTGCTCTCTCTCTTCTTCTGGCACCCCCACAATTCTGATGTTGGTACGCTTGAGGCTGTCCCAGAGGCTCCTTACATTATCTTCACATTTTTGGATTCTTTTCTCTTCTTGCTTTTCCAGTTGAGTGTTTTCTGCTTCTTTATATTTCAAATTTTTGACTTGATTCTTGCCTTCCTCTAGTCTCTTTTAGGACTCTGTATAATATTTTTTATTTGAGTCAGTATCTCTAGTTGGTCCTTTTTAATCTCCTCTTGGGACTCGCTAAATTTATCCATCTTTTCTAGCATATTCTTGAAAAACCTTTTAAGTGTGGTTTTGAATGCTATATCCAGTCATTTTTTTCCCTCCATTTCTTTTGTTTGTGATCCCTTCCCTTGTCTTGGCATTTTTACTAGGCCGGTGGGACTTCTTTGTTGATTTCAGCCTTATGGTATCAGACTTGCAAAACCAAAGAAGCCTCTGTTGAGCTTGGGATGGGTGGAGTGTCAGGGCTTAAGGGACTGCCTTGCCTTCCAGTCGGCCCCACCCTCCACGGCCCCTGAGTCTCACATGACTGGGTAATCCTTGGAGCCGTGCTTGTGCTCATGCGCGCCCTCAGTGCTTCTAACCGCTGCCTTTCCAGCTCCCCTGCGCACCAGGACCACACAAGTCCAGGTCTCCAGGGTTTTGCCCGAAACAGTGGCTTAGTGGAGTCAGAAGTGGCACAGGTGGGAGGGTCTGTCTCCCGCCCTCTTGCGAAAGCCAGCGGCACAATCAGCAATCTGTCCTCTGCGCAGTGCCGTGTGCACCGCCACGAGACCTCTTATCTTTTGTGACTCCCCTAAATTTCCGTGCACCTCTCCCTTTTCACAGTCCAAACTCCCCCCGTATGAGTTTCGGCTGGATCTGGGGTTTAGTGTTGTAAGATAAGGGGTTCAATGCCTTTGAGAGTCTCCGTCTCCCTCCCTCCAGAGAAAGCAGCCAGGTTCTCCGGCACCCGCTCTCTCCATGCTCGCTTCTCCATACCTCAGCTTTTTGCAGCTCCTCTGGGTTTCTATGAGCCCCTCTCTTTCCCTCTAGTTGTAGAACTTCCACTCAGCCACCTTTCCTATGGTTCTGGATGATGTCCGTTCTGTCTTTTAGTTGTAGTTTTGAAATTGTTGTGCGAGGCAGCAGTATAGGTGTTTACCTATGCCGCCATCTTGGATTCTCCCCATAACCATGGTTTTGAACTCTAGATCCAGTCATTTGTTTTCCTCCATTTCTTTCGATTGTGATCTGTTGCTTTGTCTCTGCATTTTGCTACACTGGGAGAACTTCTGTGCTAGAGTCAGCCTTATGATACAAGACTTCAAAATTGCAAAAGCCTCTCTGTTGAGCCTGGATGGGGTGGAATCTCAGGGCTGAGCAGAGACAGCCTTTGCTTCCAATCAGCCCTGCCCTATGCAGACCCAGAGTCTCAGTGACCCTCGGTAATTGTTACAGCCCTCTCTGTGCACATGTGCGCACCTCCAGACCTCTTTCTTTCTGGTTCCAATGCGCTTTGGGGGCCCATATGAGTCTGAGTCCCCAGGGTGTCACCAGAAACTAAGGATCAGTGCAGTTGAAAATGAATTTCAGTGCAGTTGGCAGGTTCTGTCTTCCTCCCACTAGAGAAAGCCCATGGCACAATCAGTAGTCGGTCCTCTCTGAGTGCAGTGGTGTGCATGCCTCCAGACCTCTGCCTTTTTGGGTCTCCCCTAAGTTTCCGTGTACTTCTCTCTTTTCACAACAGTCCAGACTCCCCACAAATGAGTCTCACCCAGAGCTGCGGTTCAGTGCAGTCAGATCTGGGGTTCATTGCAGGCAGGAGTTTCTGTCTCCCTCCCACAAGAGGAAGCCAGCAAGGCATTCTGCCTCCCGTTTTCTCCATGCATGTGTCTCTGTACCTCAGATTTTTGCAGCTCCTCTGAGTCTCTGTGAGTCCCTCTCTTTTATTCTAGTTGTAGAATTTTCATTCAGCCAGCTTTCCTGTGGTTCTGAATGATATCCGTTCTTTTGATTGTAGTTTGAAATTGTTGTGTGAGGCAGAAGTTCAGATTTTCACCTATGCTGCCATCTTATTGTTGGTATTTTTGTAACTTTTTTTAAATAGAAAAGTGTATTTTATTATTATATTTATATTTATTTATGTATTTTTAATTTTAACGAATCTTTATTGTTCAGATTATTAAAAGTTTTCCTCTTTCCCCTCCTCCCATATCTCCCCTCCACCTGGTTCCCACCCCACCTTCTGCCTTTACCTCCCCTGCATTGTCCTCATCATAGTTGTATGATTTTTGTCCAGTCTCTCCCTGCACCCCCCTCACCACTTTCCCCCTGAGAATTATTAGTCCACTCCCTTTATATGCCCTTGATTCTATTGTATTCACCAGTTTATTCTGTTCATCATATTTTTAACTCACTTGATTTTTAGATTCACTTGTTGATAGATATGTATTTGTTGTTCATAATTTTTATCTTTACCTTTTTCTTCTTCTTCCTCTTCTTAAAGAGTATCTTTCAGCATTTTATATAATACTGGTTCGGTGTTGATAAACTCCTTCAGTTTTTTCTTATCTGTGAAGCTCTTTATCTACCCTTCAATTCTGAATGATAGCTTTGCTGGGTAGAGTAATCTTGGTTGTAGGTTCTTGCTATTCATCAATTTGAATATTTCATGCCATTCCTGTCTGGCCTGCATAGTTTCTGTTGAGAAATCAACTGACAGTCAAATGGGTACTTACTCCCCTATAGGTAATTAAATGTTTTTCTCTTGCTTCTTTTAATATTCTCTTTGTCTTTTGCTCTTATTATTTTAATTATAATGTGTCTTGGTGTCGTCCTCTTTGGATTCCTTTTGTTTTTGATCTGTTATTTAGTCTCCGCATATTTCACTGTTTTCCTGAGTTGGTAGAGTAGCTTTGTGTACTAGCTGACCTATGTGGCCCAGTAACTCTGCCTCCCCAGTTACCCTACCGCTAGAGGAAGGCAGCCAGACGCCCCTCCGCCCATCCTCTCCATGAGCATGTCTCCAAACCTCAGCTTTTCAAAGCTCCTCTTAGTCTTCCTGAGCCCCTCTCTTTATTTCTAGTTGTAGAATTTTCATTCAGCCAGATTTCCTGTGGTTCTGGATGGTGACCATTCTGTCTTTTAGTTGTAGTTTTGTAATTGTTGTGTGAGGCAACAGCTTAGGTGTTCACTTACGCCGCTATCTTGGTTTCCGTGAGAACCATGAACATGCTGTGTATCCTCCAGTACCTGTGAGTAGTCATTCATTTTATAAGTTCCTGGTTGTTGATGAGTTGAGTTGTAACATTGTTTTTTGTTTTTAATTCATTTTTATTATTTAAATTCTTTATTGTTTAAAAATATTACAAAGTCTCCTTTTATCCCCATTGACCACTCCTCAGCTGCTCCCACTCCCTAGCATGGTGGTTGACAAAGTGTGGCTCTCAAGCCATATGTGGCTCTTTGGCCCCTTGAGTGTGGCTCTTTTATAAAATACCATGGCCTGGGTGAGTCTATTTTGAAGAAGTGGAATTAGAAGAAACTTAAGTTTAAAAAAATTGTTTCTCAATAGAAATTTCAATCATTGTACTATTGATATTTGGCTTTGCTGACTAATGAGTTTGCTGACCACTGTCCTAGCACATGCCCTCATGGCCCTACTGTCTGTGTCCATTGGTTATTAGGCTTATATGCACACAAAAAGTATTTTGGTTGATCTCTTACCTTTCCTTCCCCACCTCCCACCTTCCTTCTTAGTTTGGATGGTCTGTTGAATGTTTCTATCACTCTGGATCTATTTTTGCTTATCAGTTTATTTTGTTCATTATATTCTACAAATAAGTGAGGTCATATGATAGATATTTATCTTTTTGACTGGCTTATTTTACTTAGTATAATGCCCTCGAGGTCCATCCATGCCATTGTAAATGGTAAGAGTTCTTTATTTTTTAGAGCAGCATAGTATTCCATTCTATAGATGAACCACAGTTTTTTAATCCACTCCTCTGCTAAGGGGCACTTAAGCTGTTTCCAAATGTTAGCTATTGTAAAAAGTGTTGCTATGAACATAGGGGTGCATATATCCTTTCTGATTGGTGTCTCTAGTTTCACTTACATACATTTCTGGGTCAATTATCACCTACTGGGTCAAATGAGAGTTCTATTTTTAATTTTGAGGAAATTCCATACTGTTTTCCATTGTGGCTGTACCAGTCTGCATTCCCACCAGCAGTGCACAAGGGTTCCTTTTTCTCTGCATCCTTGCCAGCACTTGATGTTTGTTGATTTATTTATTTATTTATTAAATTAAATCTTTATTTAGATTATTACATTTGTTTCTCTTTTTTCACCTCCATGGCTCCCCTCCACCCGGCTCTCAACCCTCCCTCTACCCTTACGTCCCTCCCATTGACCTCATCCATAGGTGTATGATTTTTATCCAGTCTCTCCCTGTATACCCCTCACCCCTTTCCCCCTGAGAATTATCAGTCCACTCCCTTTCTGTGCTCGTGATTCTATTATATTCACCAGTTTATTCTGTTGATCAAATTTTTAATTCACTTAATTTTTAGATTCACTTGTTGATAGATATGTATTTGTTGTTCATAATTTTTTATCTTTTTACCTTTTTCTTCTTCCTCTTCTAAAAGAGTATCTTTCAGCATTTTATATAATACTGGTTTGGAGTTGATGAACTCCTTTAGCTTTTTCTTCTCTGTGAAGCTCTTTATCTGCTCTTCAATTCTGAATGATAGCTTTGCTGGATAGATTTTTCTTGGTTGTAGGTTCTTGCTATTCATCACGTTGAATATTTCTTGCCACTCCCATCTGGCCTACATCATTTCTGTTGAGAAATCAGCTGACAGTCGTATAGGTGCTCCCTTGTAGGTATTGAACTGTTTTTCTCTTGCTGCTTTTAATATTCTCTCTTTGTCTTTTGCTGTTGGTATTTTAATTATGATGTGTCTTGGTGTAGTCCTCTTTGGATTCCTTTTATAGGGGGTTTTATGTGCTTCCTGGACTTGTAGGTCTATTTCTTTTATCAGATGTGGGAAGTTTTCAGTCATTATTTTTTTAAATAGGTTTTCAGTATCTTGCTCTCTCTCTTCTTCTGGCACTCCCACAATTCTGATGATGGTATGCTTGAAACTGTCCCAGAGGCTCCTTACATTATCTTCACATTTTTGGATTCTTTTTTCTTGTTGCTTTTCCAGTTGAGTGTTTTCTGCTTCTTTCTATTTCAAATTTTTGACTTGATTTTTGCCTTCCTCTAGTCTGCTGTTAGGTCTCTGTATAATATTTTTTATTTCAGTCAGTGTATGTTTAATTTCTAGTTGGACCTTTTCCATCTCTATTTTGTTCTTTTTCATCTCCTCTTGGGCCTCGCTAACTTTATCCATCTTTTCTAGGATATTCTTGAAAAACCTTATAAGCGTGGTTTTGAACTCTATATCCAGTCGGTTGTTTTCCTCCATTTGTTTTGTTTGTGATCTCTTCCCTTGTCCGGCATTTTCACTCTGCTGGGAGAACTTCTGTGTTGGATTTAGCCTTATGATACCAGACTTGCAAAACTGTAAAAGCCTCTCTGTTGAGCTTGGGATGGGTGGAGTCTCAGGGCTTAACAGACTGCCTTGCCTTTTATTCGGCCCGCCTCCATGGCCCCCGAGTCTCATATGACTGGGTAATCACTGGAAAGTTCCCTGTGTGTGTGCACACTCTCACAGTGCCTCTGGACTGCTGCCTTTCTGGATCCCCTGCACTCTGAGACCATATGAAACTGGGTCCCCAGGATTTCGCCCAAATCTGGGGTGTAGTGGACTTAGAAGTGACGCAGTTAGGATGCTTTGTCTCCCGCCCTTTTGTGAAAGCCAGTGGCACAATCAGCAGTTGGTCTTCTGTGCACAGTGCTGTGCATGCTGCCAGACTTTGGCTCTCTTGCAACTCCCCCAAATTTCCGTGCACTTCTCCCTTTTCACAGTCCGAACTCCGCCTGTATGAGTTTCAGCTGGACCTGGGGTTCAATGTCGTGGCATAAGGGATTCAATGCCGTTCATTGTCTCCGTCTCCTTCCCGACAGAGAAAGCCAGCCAGGTACTCTGGCACCTGTTCTCTCCACACATGCATATCCATACCTCAGCTTTTTGCAGCTCCTCTGGGTCTCTTTGAGCCCCTCTCCTTCTAGTTGGAGAATTTCCACTCAGCCAGCTTTTCTGTGATTCTGGATGATGTCAGTTCTGTCTTTTGGGTGTAGTTTTTAAATTGTTGTGCAAGGCAGCAGTGTAGGTGTTTACCTATGCCACCATCTTGGATTCTCACAGCACCATTTGTAGATTTATTGATGATAGCCATTCTGACAACTGTGAGATGGTACCTCATTGTCATTTGATTCATTATTTATTTATTCATAAATTTACTTGGTTCATTTATTGATTGGATCTTTAATGAACTCATTTTTATAATTAATTAAAATAAATAACATTTCTCTTTAATTGATTTATATCTGAATGTATTTAATTAATTAATTAATTAATTAATTAATTAATTTTGACTGTACATTCTTTTTTTAAAATTAAATCTTTATTATTCAGATTATTACATTTGTTTCTCTTTTTTCCCCTCCATAGCTCCCCTCCACTCAACTCCCACCCTTCCCTCTCCCCTTACCTCCATCCCATTGACCTCATCCATAGGTGTATGATTTTTGTCCAGCCTCTCCTTACCCCTTTCCCCCTGAGAATTATCAGTCCACTCCCTTTCTGTGCTCCTGATTCCATTATAGTCAACAGTTTATTCTGTTGATCAAATTTTTAATTCACTTAATTTTTAGATTCACTTGTTGATAGATATGTATTTGTTGTTCATAATTTATTGGCTTTTACCTTTTCCTTCTTCCTCTTCTAAAAGAGTACCTCTCAGCATTTCATATAATACTGGTTTGGAGTTGGTGAACTCCTTTAGCTTTTTCTTATCTGTGAAGCTCTTTATCTGCCCTTCAATTCTGAATGATAGCTTTGTTGGATAGAGTATTCTTGGTTGTAGGTTCTTGCTATTCATCACGTTGAATATTTCTTGCCACTCCCATCTGGCCTGCATCGTTTCCGTTGAGAAATCAGCTGAGAGTCGTATGGGTGCTCCCTTGTAGGTAATGAATTGTTTTTCTCTTGCTGCTTTTAATATTCTCTCTTTGTCTTTTGCTCTTGGTATTTTAATTATGATGTGTCTTTGTGTAGTCCTCTTTGGATTCCTTTCATATGGGGTTCTGTGTGCTTCCTGGACTTGTAATTTTATTTCTTTTACCAGATGTGGGAAGTTTTCATTAATTATTTCTTTAAGTAGATTTTCAGTATCTTGCTCTCTCTCTTCTTCTGGCACCCCCACAATTCTGATGTTGATACACTTGAGGCTGTCCCAGAGGCTCCTTACATTATCTTCACATTTTTGGATTCTTTTCTCTTCTTGCTTTTCCAGTTGATTTTTGATTCTTTATATTTCAAATTTTTGACTTGATTCTTGCCTTCCTCTAGTCTGCTGTTAGGTCTCTGTATAATATTTTTTATTTCAGTCAGTGTTTGTTTAATTTCTATGTAGTCTTTTAGCATGTCTAGTTGGTCCTTTTCCATCTCTAGTTGGATCTTTTGCATCTCTAGTTGGTCCTTTTTCATCTCCTCTTGGGACTCGCTCACTTTATCCAACTTTTCTTGTATATTCTTAAAAAACCTTATAAGCGTGGTTTTGAACTCTGTATCCAGTCATTTGTTTTCCTCCATTTCTTTTGTTTGTGATCCCTTCCCTGGTCTTGGCATTTTCACTCTGCTGGGAGAACTTCTGTGTTGGATTCAGCCTTATGATACCAGTCTTGAAAAACGGCAAAAGCCTCTCTGTTGAGCTTGGGATGGGTGGAGTCTCAGGGCTTAAGGGACCACCTTGCCTTCCACTCGGCCCCACCCTCCAAGGGCCCTAAGTCTCACGTGTCTGGGTAATCGCTGGAGGGGTCCCGGTGCGCACGCTCTCTCTCGCAGTGCCTCTAGACTGCTGCCCCTCTGGTACCCTTGTTCTCCGGGACCACAAGAGCCTGGGTCCCCAGGGTTTTGCCCAAAACTGGGGTTTAGTGGAGTTAGAAGTGGCACAGTTTGGAGAGTCTGTCTCCTACCCACTCCCAAAAGCCAGAGGCACTATCAGCAGTTGGTCCTTTGTGCACAGTGCCGTGTGTGCCACTAGACTTCTAATCTTTTGTGACTCCCCTAAATTTCTGTGCAGTTCTCCCCCTTCATAGTCCACACTCCCCCTGAATGAGTTTCGGCTGGATCTGGGATTTAGTGTCGTAGGATAAGGAGTTCAATGCCTTTTTGGTGTCTCCGTCTCCCTCCCGCCAGAGAAAGCCAGCCAAGTTCACTGTCACCTGCTCTCTCCACTTGCCTGTCCCCGTAACTCAGCTTTTTATAGCTCCTCTGGGTCTCTGTGAGCCCCTCTCTTTCCTTCTAGTTGTAGAATTTCCACTCTGTCAGCTTTCCTGTGGTTCTGGATGATGTCCGTTCTGTCTTTTAGTTGTAGTTTTGAAATTGTTGTGCAAGGCAGCAGTATAGGTGTTTACCTATGCCACCCTCTTGGATTCTCTCATGAATGTATTTAAGTATCAAAGTCAATTTAAGTCCTTACTATATGTCAGACATGTGCTGGATGTTAATTTTTCTCTCAATTTATTTTCTCACTAACTAGGAGAAGTCTAAAATAATATTGTTTAAAATTATTATTATTGGAGAGAAACCAAGATAGTGGCATAGGTAAAGACCTAAACTACTGCCTTATACAACAATTTCAAAACTATAACTAAAAGACAAAATGTACATCATCCAGAACCACAGAAATGCTGGCTGAGTGGAAATTCTGCAACTAGAACAAAAGAGAATAGCACACTGAGACTCAGAGGATCTACAGAAGGCAGAGGTACCAAGATCCACATGTGCCTGGAGAGGGCTGGCAACTGAGTACACAGCTGGCTCTCTCAACCAAGAGGGAGACAAAACCTCCCTATGGCTCTGAACTCCATTTCCAGTGAGACTCTGGGGACCCAGATGCATATGGGGAGAAACTGGACTGTCAGGAAAGAGAAAAGCACACTGAGACTCAGAGGAACTGCGTAAGGCAGAGATAAGGGGCACTAGCGCATGTGTGTGGAGAGGGCTAGCAACTGAGTACATGGTCAGCTTTCTTAATTGGGAGGGAGACAAAGCCCCTGACAGCTCTGAACTCCAGTTCTGAGCAAAACTCTGGGGACCTAGACTCTTTTGGGGAGGAACTGGACTGTCTGGCAGAGGGTGAAACTCAGTGGCAGCTTTCTCTCAGAGGTGCTTGCAGTGATTACCGAGGGACACTGACACCCAGGCGCCTCTTAGGGCAGGGCTAACGGGAAGCCATTGCTGTCTACTCTGCCCTGAGACTCCACCCTATCCAAGCTGAGTACAGAAGCTTTTGCAAGTGTTATCTCATAAGGGTGTCTTCAGCACAGATCTTCTCCCAGTCTACACACAGCTGATCCTCACAGCCAATTGCTCAATTCCTCCCAGTTATACCAATAACAATCAAGACTTAACTACAGCAAGCCTGTGCACACAGTCCACAAAGAGGTGCACCAGGATTGTCCACCTCAGGTAACTGGAGAGGTTAAGCCACTGATCCCTATAGGACACCTAGCACACAAAGCTACTCTATCAACTCAAGGAAGCAGCCAAAATGCAGAGACAAATAAACAGGTCACAAATGAAAGAAATGGAGGATATAGAATTCAAAATCATGGTTATAAGTTTACTCAAGAATTTTCTAGAAATCACTGATAAATTTAGTGAGACCCTCAAGGATATGAAAAAGGACCTACTAGAAATTAAGCATACACTGACTGAAATAAAGAATAATATATAGAGATCTAACAGCAAACTAGAGGATTAGAAGAATGAAGTCAAATATTTGAAATACAAAGAAGTAAAAAACGCCCAACTAGAAAAGCAAAAAGAAAAAAGAATCCAAAAATGTGAAGATAGTATAAGGAGCCTCTGGGACAACTTCAAGTATACCAACATCAGAATTATGGGGGTGCCAGAAGAAGAGAGATAGCAAGATACTGAAAACCTATTTGAAGAAATAATGACAGAAAACTTCCCCCACCTGGTGAAAGAAATAGATGTACAAGTCCAGGAAGTACAAAGAATCCCCAAAATAAGGAATCCAAAGAGGACCACCCTAAGACACATCATAATTAAAATACCAAGAGCAAAAGACAAAGAGAGAATATTAAAGCAGCAAGAGAAAAACAGTTAATTATCTACAAGGGAACACCCATATGATTGTCAGCTGATTTTTCAACACAAACTATGCAGGCCAGATGGGAGTGGCAAGAAATATTCAAAGTGATGAATAGCAAGAACCTACAACCAAGATTACTCTACCCAGCAAAGCTATTATTCAGAATTGAAGGGCAGATAAAGAGCTTCACAGATAAGAAAAAACTAAAGGAGTTCATCAGCACCAAACCAGTATTATATGAAATGCTGAAAGGCATTCTTTAAGAAGAGGAAGAATAAGAAAAAGGTAAAGATAAAAATTATGAACAACAAATACATGTCTATCAACAAGTGAATCTAAAAATCAAGTGAATAAAAAATCTGATGAATAGAATAAACTAGTGAATGTAATAGAATCATAGGTATAGAAAGGGAGTGGCCTGAGAATTCTCAGGGGGAAAAGGGTGTGAGGGCTGGGGGAAGAGACTGGACAAAATTGTACACCTATGGATGAAGACAGTAAGGGTAGAGGGTGGGGTGAGAACAGTGTGGAAGGAAACTATGGGGGGAAAAAAGAGGAAGAATTGTTACAATCTGAAAAATAAAGATTTATTAAAACTTAAAAAAATAAAATACAATTTGTATTGTTGTCAATATGTTTTTAGTGTTTTTTATAGAGTGAAAGGAAAAGAGAGAGAGAGAGAGAAATATCAATGAGAGACAAACATCAACACTGATCAGCTGCCTCCTGCACCCCCACTCCCACATTCTGGGCATAAGCCCTGACTAGGAATGGAAACAGAGACTTCTTGGTGCATGGTCTGATGCTCAATCATTGAGCAACACCGACCAGGTTAAAATTATTTATATTTGGGTTTTATGTTCAACAAAGTTATAAATGTACAAACTGAGATTCAAAAACTGTTTTAAGATATTTTTGAGAATTATTCTTCTTTCATCCCCTCACTATCTACCCCTGACTTTCCATTCCTCCATCCCCGCCTACCCCCAACATCCTCCTCTTCCTCTAGTTCTTTTCCTTTCTCTTTCTTTTCAGGCAATTACTCAACTTTATTAGCTAATTTGTAAGTGTGATATTTATATTTTTGTTTCTAAATGGCACGTTTATATTCTTATCTCTTCTTCTGTTTTTAAAAAAATTTAGAAATCATCTATTGATCATTTAGTGAAAAGTGAGGATTTAGCTTTTCATACATACTTTCCACCCCCTGCTATATTCACCCAGGTTTCCCTGCCTTCTCTCTTTAAATAGAGTTATGTTGTTATTCTGGTCAGATTAAAATTCAGTCTCCACATAATGCCATTACATAATACATAATATATTGCAAATAATAGGATACATTGCATGCAAATTAAACAGAGTAAGGAATGTATTATTAGCATTTTCCCTTTCCTATGTAAGTGTTATTTTCCTCCGGTGTTCTGGAATTTTATGCCATTTCAATCCAAATATTGGGTTTCCTTTGTTTTCTTTCTCTGTGGATACCAGGTTTTACATTTACTCATTTTGTTTCCTCATTTATTCAAAGCATTTCCTCCATTTGCTTTCTGTACATCAGTGCAAGGTAGACAAGAAGTCTGACACTTCGTGTATCTGAATATGTCTTTATCCTAAACCCCATATGCAGTTAGCAGTTTTCTTGTGAATGGATTTTGAGACTGGGAATCATTTTTTTTGTAGAATATTGAATGTATGACTACTGTTTTCTCTAGCGTTTTAGCTAGGAAGTTACATGTCATTCTGGTCTTTAGTCTTTGATATGCAACCTGTCTTTTTCTCTCTGGAAAATTTTAGGATGAACTTTCTCAGTCCATGTGTTCTGTAATTTTACCATGATACATCTTAGTATGCAGCTATTTCCATCCATTGGACTGGATACCCAGAGAACCATTTAATCAAGAAACTCATGCCTTTTAGTTCTAGATAATTTTCTTAAATTATTTTATTGCTGATTTTATTTTCATCCATTTTCTCTGTTCTTTCATTCTGGAACTTTTATTATTTGGTCAGTGAAGTTACTGAATGAATCCTCTAATTTGGACACAGTCTCCCAATTTTCTATCACCATCATTTTGCTTGTCTTTCAGGGCTGTTTTCTCAATGTGATCTTTCACTCTTCTATTGAGTTTCTCATTTCTGCTACTTTATTTTATTTTATTTTTAAATTTTAAAACCCTCTTTATTTTCTGAATTTTTGTAATCTACCTTTGTGAGAATGCTAATGGTACATTTGGTAAAGTTTTTCTCACTTTCTTGTCTCTGTTTCCTTTGCATGGTTTCTTTCCCTCATGCTGTCTTTTATATTAGATACCTTATCAAATGACTGGTGATTCTTGGTTGTCTTCTCATATTTAAGAGTAGGACCCTAAAAGTTGTTTGGAGTTTCTTAGCTGGCAGTGGGTCTTGCCAGCTATCTGATTCACTGGACATTTTATTGGAAAACCTGTAGTGTTAGCTCCTTCAATTATTTTATCTAAGCCTGAAGAATGCTCACTTTCCCAACACTTAGTTTGCACACTTGCACTTACTCCTTTCATTTTCAGAATGTTCCCAGTACCCTTGACTTACTTGGTGTCCTCTGATTCATAGATCTTCCCTCTACATCTCCAGAGAGCCTTTAGTTTTCTTCTGCAGGAGGATAGGAATAGGAGAATTTTAATTGCTGCTCAATCACACTTCCAACCAGTCCTCTTGGTTAGCCCTACTTTCATCCCCAGTTTTAAATTATTCAATGTTGTTAGTTTCTAAGGCTTGGTATAATCTGATTAATTACTGGCTTTTCCTACTGCTTGCTTTCTGAGACCTGCTACATCACCTACCACTAATCTTTCTGTTTTTTAGTGTCTAAAATTGAGTAGCTGTCATCATCTCTCTCATATTCTTTCTCCTCTGGTGTTACTTTGGTGGAGTTTGCAAGATAGTGGAGGCTTACCTCTATTTCAAATTGATATTTAAAGTTATTGAGAGGCCTTATTAAATACCCATCTGCATCATGTCATCCTTCCCTGGGCATTCTATAAAGTTTTACCTGGAGAGTCTCAAAGATATATATGCTTACCCGGTAGTAGAGAAATAGTGAGTGAAAGAGATTGACTAAGGTTATCCATATTGAGAGTATTCTATTGAAACCAGCACCTGTAGGCTAAATCTATTGGTTATTGTCTGGCTTATATAACATTAAAATTTTATAAAAAGAGCTTCTGTAAATAGATTTTTATCTATTATTATTTTCTTTATTAATCCACATTTTCAGGTTCTTTTCAAAACTAGCCAATCCTATCTAAGAAAAGAGTAATATACAAATTGACCGTATCTCTGCTACACCCACCAGCCATGCCCACGAGCCAATCAGAGTGAGTATACAAATTAACCCAACCAAGTTGGCTATGGCCACAGAGAGAGCAAGAGGGAGGCTTGGGTTGCCCCTGGTGATGGAGGAAACCAAGCTTGCAAACCCTAGCCAGCCCAGGCCTCCACTTAAGGCAGCAAAGTTTCAATGGCTGTGCGAGCAGAAGGCTTGGCTCCACTTCAGACTATAAAGTTTCAATTGTAGAAGATAAATAAATCCCAGATACCAGGACCTCCGCTTGGGTCACTGGGGTGTGTGGCTGGCCTGCAAACCACTACAGGCTCCTCGTTCAGGCCACCCCATACCCCAAGGGAACATCCACCCTGATCCAGGACACCCTTCAGGGTAAACCATCTGGCCCCCACCCTATCTAATGAAAGAATAATATGCAGATTGTCCACCAGGCCTCTATCCTATCTAATAAAAGAGTAATATGTAGATTGACCTTCACTCCACCACACAAGATGACTGTCCCTATGTGGTCAAAAGATCCTGCCCCATGTGGACACAAGATGGCCACCACAAGATGGCCAGCAAGGGAGGGCAGTTGGGAGGGACCAGGCCTGCAAGGCAGGGCAGTTGGGGGTGATCAAACCTGCAGGGAAGGGCAGTTGGGGGAACCCAGGCCTGTAGGGGAGGGCAGTTAGGGGCAAACAGGCTGGCAGGGGAGCAGTTAGGCATCAATCAGGCTGGCAGAGGAGTGGTCAGGGGGTGATCAGGCTGGCAGGGAGAAGCGGTTAAGGGCAATCAGGAAAGCAGGCAGGTGAGCAGTTTGGATCCAGCAGTCTTGGATTGTAAGAGGGAGTAGGCTGGGCTGAAAGACAATTCCCCTCTCTCCCATGCACGAATTTCATGCATTGGGCTTCTAGTTTGTTTGGGCTCTGCATTTTTATATGCAACAATTGGCTGGAAATGAGAAGATAAGGCATGCTTTTTGTGTATCCATAAGTCCCCTTTGCCTATCTCCCACCCAGCCTGCCTCTCATTTACATTACTGGCCTGGCCCTTATAGGCAATTCAGCCTCAGAGATTAGAAACACTGGACTTGCTTCCTTGGAGGCAAGCAGCCAAAGAGAAAGGATATCCTTGAAAACCAGCTGCAAAAGCAGCTGCAGAAGGGGTTCCAGTTTTATTAACCCCCACTGATCTCTCTTAGAGTTATTATCCAGTGGACCATATCAAAGGACACTTTGGTTAATATGGAATCAAAACAAGGGAATAGTTTCTATGAATCAAAGGATTAGTGGCACTACCTGAGAGCAATTCAGATTATCTTCCAAGAGGACTCTGTGTTTACATTGTCCTACCAGGGACCAGCCAAAGTACAGGGTGGGGCAGAAGCAGGCTTATAGTTGTTCATAAGGAAAATTATACAATTATTAATACATAATAATATAAGAATAAACTGTTTCATATATTCACAATTGTATAGCTCTCTGATTAAATTACCTTCTAATAAATATAATAATATATTAATATCTAAGCTTATGGTTAAGCCTTGTTCTGGCTTGAAAGCAACTTTATTCTCTCATGACACTAATGATAATAATAATGACAACTTTAAAAAAATATTTATTGGACATTTGTTGGTGTTATCGACTGACATACATATTCTATCAAGGAAACCCCACAAACTAAATTAAGTGTTATTTCTTCCTATTTGAGACTTGAGAAATGTGAAAATTAAGTAATTTATCCAAGATTATAAGATAATGAGTAAAAGAGTTAAAATTTGAACAGAGTAAGCCATGCAGTATATTATTGGTACTTTAATAAAATACCATATTATTAAATCTGCCTGATTCCAAAGTTTATGATTATTATCACCATTCTGAATATGTATGTCCTTGCTTTTCTCCTCAATTGTTAAGACTCTTGGTTGTACTAATAGAAGCCCACATCAGCTTACATGACAAAAGGAAATGCAATTGAAAGGGCAAGGGTCTCACCGACCTTAGCAATAGTTAGGACAAGAGACCTGAATGATGTCAGGGCTCCTGATTTGTCTACCTTGTCTCTGCTTCCCTTTGAAGCCTTGTCCATTTTTGCTCTCTTCATGGTGAAGCAGATGGGGGAGAAGTTGACCTGTCTGCAGGCAACCTTTGATTTAGTGACTTGAGAACTAAGATATTCTATTTTTGGCATCCTCAGCAAAAGAATACTGGGAAGATTTTCAGTAGCACTGTTTGGTTCATGTGATCTCTCTGGACCAATTGCTGTGCCCAGGAGAAGACTCCAATCTGAGTTCCATAAAACCTTTTATAAAATTAGTAGTGTCTGTTAATGTAAGGAGGAGGGGAAAAGAGTGATGGACAGACAAAATTAATAACTACTGTGCCTCCATGTATGTGATTTTTAAATATAGGATTAGTTTTACCATAAATTGAATAGTTTTATCAGAAAAGAAAAAAAGTAAAATCTGGGAGGCAAATAATTTTAGTATTCACAGGATAATCTTAATGTTCTTGTTAAAAAATTCTCCAAGGGCACCTTACTGCTCCCCCCAGGTGCCATCTCAGAGCCTTTACAGGGACTGATGGACCGTGTTCACTGGTCACAAATACACCCCTAGTTACATAACTTGAACATGGACAGGGTACAGACTAGATTTTGCTATTTCCAAATAGGCCCAGTTTTACACAAAGAAAAGACTGCATATATGCATTGCCCATGGACGTAGACAATAATGCAGTGAAGGTCTGGGTTGGGCAGGAGCTGGGTAGAGGGGGGAAATGAGGGAAAAATAGGGAGGATGTAGGTAATACTCTCAACAATGACCACCACCACAACAAAAAAAGAATAAATGGATTTAGTGGATTGAGGAGTGAAGAGGGAACTCCTGTTGAGGAACTATTACCAGGGGGAATCTCATCTTTTTGATATGTGGAGAGAAGATCCCTAGAAGCTATAAGATAGTGCTATTGAAAAGACAAAACAGAAGATGCCTACCAATTAAAACAAAATTCCAGGTGAATTTGAACTACATGAAAGAGATTTAAAATAGAAGAAATAAAAATGCTTTCAATTGGCAAGTTGAAGTATTTCCTACTCTTCTATTACTTTATAGGAAGAAGATTAACGAAAACAAAGAAGCTACATTTAATATGCTTATGTGAATAGGTTAAATTAAAATATTGCTATTATCAGATCAGGTTTACATTTTAGAAAGTTAATTTAGGCTACCATTTTAAGAATGTAATAGGGAACATGGGAATGAATGACAGGGAGACTGGTGATAAAGAGCTGATGGTGGCCTGGACCAGGGGAAAAATAGCAGGAAGTAGGGTAGATTTGAGAAATATCAGAGGAATATTAGGACTTGGTGCTTGTTTGGAGATGGGAATGGAGATAGGGAAGAGAGAAGGATTAGCACCATTTTCCATCTAGTTTTCTGGTTTGGGCAACTGGATGGATGAAGATACTATTTACGGAGATAAAGAACCTGAAGGAAGAACAGGTTTGGGTGGGGAGAGATTCTGAACTCAATTTTAGACATGTTGAGTTTGGAAGTTTACAGTTATATTTACATGTATACCCAAGGCTGTATTAAATTAGCAAACAAATCTTGTTAATTCATTTTTTGATTTTTTTTGTTCATATTTTTTCTTTCTTTTCTATTTTTTTTCTACCACCATAATTTAGATTCTCATCACATCACATTTGGAAAGATGAATACTATTGTGTCTTATATTTCTCCTAATATTCACTCTGTACTAGGTTGCAGTATTACTCTACTCAAAAGCTGGTTTTCCTATGTCATTCTCTCTTTTTTTTAAATATATATTTTTATTGTTTAAAGTATTACAAATAATAGTACACATCTTCCTTTTTTTTCCCTGTTGACCTCCCTCCGACCTTCCCCACCCACCAGGACATGTCCTCACCTGTCCCAACCCCCCATCCCCCCAAATGTTCTGTATCCCTTGGCTATGTTTACACACATGCATACATGTCCTTCGGTTGATCTCTTACAGACCCCCCCTCCCCCAACCTCCCTTGCCTTCCCACTGTAGTATGACAGTCTGTTCATTGCTTCTTTGCCTCTGTATCTGTTCCCCCCC
>JAAGEH010000012.1:45113895-45156560 GCA_011751065.1 Lasiurus cinereus
CTTGCCTCTGTAGGCTAGAAATAAACTTATAAGAACAAAAAATGTTTTGAGTTCTAATGTCAATATCCAATAGTTATGAGTCCCAGTTTCAATGTCAAACAGTTCCTTATGTGTACATGTCATCAATGGTATCTAGATGGTGGACAAATGGTGGCAATGCAGGTCTGACCCTCTCTGGTTTGGTCCTAAGCATCCTGTAGCAACACACAGCTGCTGACTGCTAGCATGGCGAGGTGTCCTCAGCGTCTTCCATCTCTGGACTGTTTCTTCTTTTGTCTTGGTGTTTGGAGCAGACCTGTCAGTTCTTCTCTGTTGCTGGAGTCCACTTGGTCTTGGAGTTGTTTTCTGAAAGTATATAAACATATTCTCAACCAAAAGTTAATAAAGGAGTCTATTCTATAAAATTGACTTTAGGTCCTCTTTATTTTTGCCTACTCACTTTTCCTTTGGCTTATTTTGACACCGTGTGTGTTTTTCATGGGTGTCTTGTGCTTTGGAGGTGGAGGTCCCAGGGTCTGTGGGTCTGCAGCTGTGACCGCAGGACTGTGGCTAGAGTGGCTGCTGGGTTGCAGGGCAGCTCCAAGGCCTGCCTGGCTGGAGGTATTGATGAGTTACCAAAGAAAGGTCCTTTTCCCCTTCAAGATGGCGTGGGCTCTGCACCTGAGTCCCGCAGTCAGGGAGGGGGGTGCCAGCCATGGTGGCAGTCTCTCCTTGTCCAAGAGAGCCTGGATTGCCAGCCCCCACTGCTCCTGCGAGATTCAACTGTCCCTCACTCACTCATACACACACCACACACATCCACACACTCTCTTTTTGTCCCCTCACTCACTTCCTCTCCCTCACCTCCGTCCTGCCAGCCGCCATCTTTCTGTTATGTCATTCCCAATCTCACATTTCAGTGCTTTCCTATTGCCAACATAATACTTTGAAGATTGCTTACAAATTGGCTTCTAACACTCCAAACTTATCCTTCTCTTTCCTGAGAGTTTGCTTTGGTTTGGTCAAGTTAGAACTTTAAATACAATATACTCCTCCCTGTCTGCAACTGTGCTCATCATCTTTGTATGACCTGAGCTTGCTTCTCTTCTCTATCCATCCAACTCTCTATTATTTTTTAAATTTTAATTTATTTTTTGTTAATCCTTATCTGAGGATATTTTTCCATTGATTTTTTTAGAGAGATTGGAAGGGAGGGAGAGAGACACACAGAGAAAAATATTGATTGGTTGCTTCCCACAAGTATGCTGATCAGGATCTGGAATCAGCATGCAGCTGAGACAGAACTGTTAGAGAGTAGAAATTTTTGAGCATGCTTACTCCTAGTTGACTTAGCCTTGAATCCCAGCTGTACCTCACAAAATAGCCCTGCAAGATAGAACACTATCAGCTTTCTGAAGAACAGGATGACCCTGTAAATAATATAGTCATCAATAATATGACACTGACATTACTTAAGAAAAACTGGATCCAAGATGGTGGCATAGGTAAACACCTACACTGCTGCCTCGCACAACAATTTCAAAACTACAACTAAAAGACAGAATGGACATCATCCAGAACCACAAGAAAGCTGGCGGAATGCAAATTCTACAACTAGAAGGAAAAAGAGGGGCTCACAGAAACTCAGCTGCAAAAAGCTGAGGTACGGAGAAGCGAACATGGAGAGAGCGGGTGCCGGAGAACCCGGCTGGCTTTCTCTGGAGGGAGGGAGACGGAGACTTTCAAAGGCATTGAACCTCTTATCCTATAACACTAAATCCCAGATCCAGCTGAAACTCATACAGGGGGAGATTGGACTGTGAAAAGGGAGAAGTGCACGGAAATTTAGGGGAGTCAGAGGTCTGGTGGTGTGAACGGCACTGCGCCACAGAGGACAGACTGCTGATTGTGCCGCTGGCTTTCACGAGTGGGCAGGAGACAGACCCTCACAACTGTGCCACTTATAACTCCACTAAACCCCAGTTTCGGGCAAAACCCTGGGGACCCAGACTCATGTGGTCCCGGAGCACAAGGGAGCCTGAGGGGCAGCAGTCTAGAGGCACTGCGAGAGAGAGCACGCGCCCACAGGGACCGCTCCAGCGATTACTCAGTCATGAGAGACTCAGGGGCTATGGAGGGCATTGCTGAATGGAAGGCAAGGTGCTCCCTTAAGCCCTGAGACTCCACCCATCCCAAGCTCAACAGAGGGGCTTTTGCGGTTTTTCAAGTCTGGTATCATAAGGCTGAATACAACACAGAAGTTCTCCCAGCAGAGTGAAAATGCCGAGGCCAGGGAAGGGATCACAAACAAAAGAAATGGAGGAAAACAAACTACTGGATACAGAGTTCAAAACCACGCTTATAAGGTTTTTTAAGAATATACAAGAAAAGTTGGATAAAGTGAGCGAGTCCCAAGAGGAGATGAAAAAGGACCAACTAGAGATGCAAAAGATCCAACTAGAGATGATAAAGGACCAAATAGAAATTAAACATACACTGACTGAAATAAAAAATATTATACAGAGACCTAACAGCAGACTAGAGGAAGATAAGAATCAAGTCAAAAATTTGAAATATAAAGAATCAGAAAACACTCAACTGGAAAAGCAAGAAGAGAAAAGCATAAAAAAATGTGAAGATAATGTAAGGAGACTCTGGGACAGCCTCAAGTGTACCAACATCAGAATTGTGGGGGTGCCAGAAGAAGAGAGAGAGCAAGACACTGAAAACCTACTTAAAGAAATAATGACTGAAATCTTCCCACATCTGGTAAAAGAAATCGACTTACAAGTCCAGGAAGCACACAGAACCCCATATAAAAGGAATCCAAAGAGGACTACACCAAGACACATCATCATTAAAATACCAAGAGCAAAAGAAAAAGAGAGAATATTAAAAGCAACAGGAGAAAAACAGTTCATTACCTACAAAGGAACACCCATACAAATGTCATCTGATTTCTCAACATAAATGATGCAGGCCAGATGGGAGTGGCAAGAAATATTCAACGTGATGAATAGCAAGAACCTACAACCAAGAATAATCTATCCAGCAAAGCTATCATTCAGAATTGAAGGGCAGATAAAGAGCTTCACAGAGAAGAAAAAGCTAAAGGAGTTCATCAACTCCAAACCAGTATTATATGAAATGCTGAAAGGTACTCTTTTAGAAGAGGAAGAAGAAAAAGGTAAAAGGCCAAAAATTATGAACAACAGATACATATCTATCAACAAGTGAATCTAAAAATTAAGTGAATTAAAAATTTGATCAACAGAATAAACTGGTGAATATAATAGAATCAGGAGCACAGAAAGGGAGTGGACTGATAATTCTTAGTGGGGAGAGGGGGAAGGGTGTACAGGGAGTGACTGGACAAAAATCATACACCTATGGACTCATCAATGGGGGGGGGGAGGTAAGGGTAGAGGAAGGGGTGGGAGCCGGGTGGAGGGGAGGTATGGAGGGGAAAAAAAAGACACAAATGTAATAATCTGAATAATAAAGTTTTAATTTAAGAAAAAAGAAAAGAAAATCTGTTTTGTTTTAAATTGCTTGCTCTGCAAAAACAAGATGTAGTTAATGTCCTTAAAAGCAGTCCTGCACAAAGGGTTGCTGCTGCTCTCTGGACTCCCTGTGTGGAGAAAAGCAGAGCAATTGCTGGCTGGCTAATAAAGGCTCCCTAAATTTTAATTTGATCTGGACTCCAGTGGTCATTCACTTACATTTGCCCCACAACAGAACCTGGGACTTTTCAGTCCATAGGCCAATGCTCTGATGCTCTATACACACTAGTTAAGACAAAGATGAAAACAACCCCATACATACTAATAAAAGAGAAAGTTGCAAATTGACTGTACCTCCATGATGCCCTCCAGCCAATCAGGACTGAGTATGCAAATTAACCCAACAAAGATGGTGGATTAATTTGCATACACAGGTGCCGAGTGGCTGGGCAGGGCGGGACCCAGGCATTCCACACTGTCCCAGCAGTTCCAGGTCTCTGGGCAGTGTGAGAAGGCAGAAAGGTGGCTCTGGGACAGAGCAAAGGCAGAGAGATGACTCCGGGCCTGAGCGAAGGTGGTGCTGGCAGCCAGGGGAAAGAAGGCCCATTCTTGCATGAATCTTCATGCATCGGGCCTCTAGTATATATGTATATGTGTGTGTGTGTGTGTGTGTGTGTGTGTGTATGGCCCAGTGCAAGAAATTCATGCATGGGGTGGGGGGAGAGAGGGTTCTCTCAGCCTAGCCTGCACCCTTTCCAATCCGGGGTCCCTCTCACAATCTTGGACCACTGGCTCCTAATTGCTCACTTCCCTGCCTACCTAGTTACCCCTAACTGCCTCTGCTTGCCAGCCTGGTTGCCCCTAACTGCCCTCTGCTGCCAGCCACGTTGCCCTCAATTGCCCTTCCCTGCCAGTGTTGTCACTTCTAACTGCCTCTCCCTGCCCCCCACTGGCCTGGTTGCCCCCAACTACCCCCCCCCCCCGCATTGGCCTGGTTGTCCCTCACAGCCAGCCTGGTAGCCCCATGCAGCCTACTGTTCAGTCATTTGGTCATCCCTCACTAACGCCCCTGCTGGTCACTCCATGCAGCCTTCATGTTCAGTCATTTGGTCCTTACTAACCCCCCTGCTGGTCTGGTCACCCCATGTAGCCTGCTTGTTCAGTCATTTGGTTGTGCCTCACTAACCCCCTGCCAGTCTGGTTGTAGGCAGCCATCTTGTGAGGGTGTGATGATCAATTTGCATATTACCCTTTTATTATATAGGATAGAGGTCTGGTGCATGGGTGGGGTCTGGCTGGTCTGCCCCCAAGGGAGCCCCGGGTTGGGGTTAAGGGTCCCCACTGGGGGGCAGGGCTGGCTGGGGCAAGGGGCCATGGTATTTGCTGGCCAGCCATGTCCCCGATCAGGGTCGGGGTCCCTGCTGGAGGTCAGGGCTGGACTGGATAGAGATCACTAAGGGTTTGCAGACAAGACATGCTCCCAGTTGGGGTGGGCATCCCTCCTGGGGGACAGGACTATCCTAGACGAGAGGCTGCAGGTGGTTTGCAGGCCCGCTATGCCCTGGCTTTGTCAGGAAGGACATCCAGAATGATGTCCGGAAGATGTCCAGTCTATCCACTCTAATTAGCATATTACCTTTTATTAATATAGATATATTTTGGGGGTGGGGGTGGGGGCATAAAAGATAAGAATTTATTTTATCTGGGTCCTGGAGGCCAGAAGTCTGAAATGCAGGTGTTGCAGAGCCAAGATCCCTCTGAAGACTCGAGGGAAAATCCTTTCTTGTCTCTGCCAGCTTTTGGGGCTCCTGGCATTCCTTGGCGTGTGGTTGCATTGTTCCATTTTCTGCCTCCCTCATCCCATGGCCTCCTTCGTCCCATGGCCTTCTTCCCTGTGTGTCTGTTTCAAATCTTCCTCTGCCTTTTTTTTTTTATTCCATTAAACCTGATGAAATACATGCAAAAATTGCATGTATTTCATCAGGTTTAATGCAAATATATGCAAGAGTTGCATATATTTCATCAGGTTTAATGGAATAAAAAAATAAAAAAGGCTGAGGGAGATTTGAAAGAGACACACAGGGAAGAAGGCCATGGGACGAAGGAGGCCATGGGATAAAGGAGGCCATGGGATGAAAGAGGATCCACCAGAGCTATGAGGAAAGTCCCTCACAAAAAAAGCAGGCAAAACATACAGAAAAAAAAAAAATACTGTGACTGTAATCTCCCTTTCCAGGCTGGGCACAGCCCTAGTGTGGCTCTGCTGGACTTTAGGTCCACAGATAGCATGTTGGAGGGTCCTTGGACGTTGCTTAAAATATTTTTTATTGATTTCAGAGAGGGAGGGAGAGGTGGGGAGGGGGCAGGGGTTGAGGGAGGAGGGGAGAGGGAGAGAGAGAGAGAGAGAGAGAGAGAGAGACATTAATGTTGAGGAGAATTATTGATCAGCTGCCTCTTGTATGCACTCCACTGGGGATTGAGCACAAAACATGGGCATGTGCCCTGATTGAGAATCCAGCTATAATCTCCTGGTTCATAGGTCAACTCTCAATCACTGAACCACACTGACCAGCCACATAACTCTTCAAACTCAGCCAGCCCTCAAGGCTCGCATCATTTTTGGAGACCATCAGTTCACTCCACTTCAGCTCATTCTCAGTGCTTCCTTCTCTGAAATTCTGAGTTGCTGTCTGTGCTCCTCTCATGGGCACTTATTCTTATAGTGCATTGTTTTGCAATGTCATGTTCATTTAATCTTTCTATAGAAGACTGAGGACAGAGATCAGGTATCATACTACTTTTGTATTCTCCAGAGTACCTAGCATAGTTCTTTGTACAAAATAGGCGCTCAGTAAGTATTTGTCAACTTGAGACATTAAGGTACATTTTTTCCCTTTCCCATTAGCCTTATCTTTGCCTGAGTAAATGAGGTTGATATGTGAAAGCAGTTGAGATTAAGCAGGTAAAGTGAAAGAATAAATAGGACACAGGAGATTTTAATAAAAATTTTATAGTTATTTAAAAAAATTGTAATTAACTTTAAATCTGTTCTTTAAGCTTTTAAAATATTCAAAGTCACCCTCTCATCCTAATCGCAATTTTTTTTTGTATGTTTAGGTAATAAAAACACACACAGATGTTAAAAAGTAGAATAATTAAAAATATTTGACAACAAAAATAAACAGTTTTAATAAAAAAGTTATCTGTGATCTTTTTGTTTCAAATCACTTCATGGCAAATCTCATTAAGTTTTAGTATAGATCACCTATTTTGACTGCATATTAACTTGGTTTGGGAAAAAACTAATTTCTTTAAAAAAATCAATGATAAATAAAATACTTAAATCAATTTTGTTGGCATCGATAGCAACATATTTGGTAATAAATCTAAGTCTTTAATAAATGTGTATTTGGAGTTAAAAATGACCAACGTATGCACTAATAAAAAATAAATAAAAAGGAAAAAACACTCAGACTATGATTCAGTGTGAACATTTTCCACAAAACAAGCCCTGCTATTTTTCCTATAGAATTGGAGAAGTTAATTCAAAGTGTATTTAAGTCAACAGAAACTGTTACAGGTAAATGAATTTAATCTTCATGGTCACTGACACACAACAATCTTATTTCTCTCTGGATTTTATTCTTTAAGTAGCTAAGTGACTCATAAGCTCAGAAAATATTTTCTAATACAGGTAAGTCTGAGCTTAGCATGAAATACTCTGAATATTTCTTTTCCTCTTCAGATGAGTATTTCAAAAATAACATCTCTTTCCTGGAAGGTATAATTGGCTTTTGGTTAGGAATGTCTAAAAATGATTGTCCTTTTGTGGAATGTATTTTAGGACAAACTGGAATATACTTTTTCCTTTCTCCATCCATCAAAATCCTACCAATACTTAGGGTTTAGTTCAAATGCTACCACTTTTTATACAACTTTGTTTTATTTTTAGGCACAATTAATCACTTACTGCACCTTTTTTGGGAGAGAAGTGAAATCTCATGATATTTATTTCAATTTATCAAGTCCCATAGTTGGTGTGTATATTTGGTTTTATTCCATGGAAACTATAAATTATTCAACTTTATATTTTCCTTTGTACCTTAAATAGTACTTCGCATGTGGTAAGTAGTCAATAAGTGAATATATTTTATTTTTCAATGTTTAAAAAATTGTAACAAAATAATACATGATATTTAATAAAATTCTATTGAAAGGTTGGTACTAATAAAATAATAGCCCATTTATTCCACCTTTTTCTACCACTAATCTTGCTTATTAATAAGAGGGAAACACTTTTAATTTCTTTTAAAATTTTTATTGATTTCAGAGAAGAAGTGAGAGAGAGAGAGAGATAAAAAAAAAAATCAATGATGAGAGAGAATCATTGATTGGTTGCTTCCTGCATGCCCTCTGCTGGGGACTAAGCCCACAACCCAGGCATGTGAGTGATCTTGAATTGAACTGTGACAACCATTGAGCCACACAGCTTGGCCATATTTAATTTTTAACTGTTTTTTTTAAATATATATTTTATTGATTGGTTACAGAGATTAAGAAAAAGGGATAGAAAGTTAGAAACATCGATCAGCTGCCTCTTGCACACCTCCTACTGGGATGTGCCCACAACCAAGGTGTATGCCCTTGATCAGAATTGAACCTGGGACCCTTCAGTCTGCAGGCTGACGCTCTTTTCATTGAGCCAAACTGGTTAGGGCTTTAACTGTTTTTGAGTTTAAAAAAATTAAGTTCTTCTGATGATTATCTTCACTTCACTAAACCCTCCCCCCAAAAACACACACACACACACACACACACACATTAATCCTCTATTCCTTTTTAATTTTTAGCACTTTCTATTGATTTTCTGTTACAGAAAATGTCTATTATGGGTGATGATAATTTTTTAAACTTACATCTTTAACTGCTTTTATCCTACGCTTAAGCTGTTTTTCTTTCTCAAAGATTGCCTGTAGTCCCTGGAATAAAGGGAATATTCTCAGATACATCCTAGGAGCCTTCTGTTCTCTTGCTGCAATCTGGATGGTTCCCTCACAAGGCTGCTACAGAGCTGGCATTTTGGGACTGTTCTCTTTGGTTCTACTTGGTTGAATTTGCTTCTTTCTAAATCTCATAACTTCTTACTTCTTGTTGTTTCATTCACATTTTTTGGGGGTAGTGTGTCCTTAGGAAATTTCCTAATAAAGGATGCATAAAAGGGAAATTTTCTTTGTATTCATTGATTTATAGTGTAGTTGGATAGAGAATTCTGTGTTAAAAGTCATTTTCCCTCTGAGCAATGAAAGCAATGGTCAACTGTTTTCTGGTGTACAGGGCTGTTGCTGACTCATTCCTTTGTAGATGAGAATTTTTAAGATTTTAGAAACTTCCAGTTATCCCTGGGGTTTGGAAATTTCCCAGTGACATATTTAGGTGAGGGCAGTTTTTTACTCTTCTGCTCTGGAATAGTCTCTTGATTATTTGCTTGAAGATTTTAGATATGTCTAAATCTTTATTGGTATATGTGTATATATATATATATATTTCACATACCATAAGTTCACCCATTTAAAGTGTTCCATTCAATGGCTTTTAGTATCTTCACAGAGTTTTGGAACTATTACAATTATGGAATTTTATAATATTTACATCATCCTCAAAGGAAACTCTGTACCCATTAGCAGGCACATCATATTTCCCCCTCTCCTCAGCTCCTGGCACACACTTATCCGCTTTCTCTCTATGGATGTCTGTTTCTACATATTTTATATAAATGGAATCATACATTATATGGCTTTTTGTATCTGGCTTCTTTCACCTAGCATAATGTTTTCAAGGTTGATTCACATAGTAGCATATTTCAGTGCTTCTTTTCTATTTCTGACTGAATAATATCCTACTGTATGGACATATCACGTTTTGTTTATCCATTAATCAGAGCTGGACATTTGACTTGTTTACATTATTTTAAAAAAGTATTACTGCTATGAACTTTAAAATACAAATTTTAGTGCAAACATATATTTTCATCTCTTTTAGATATATTCTATGAATGGAATTGCTGAATCATAAAGGTAATGATTACATTTCAACTTCTTAGATCTTTGTCATATTTTTTAGTTTTTACTTTCCATAGTACCCTGTTGGGGTTTTTTTTTATGATTTTAACATATTCTTAAACATCTTTAAGAAATAAGTTAGTTTTATTGGTTATCATTCCCACATCTGCTATCTCCCAGAAACCTTAAAAGTCTTATATTCATTAATGGTCTTTCTCTTCCCCCTAATTTTTTTTTTATTGTTTTGAGCTTACATCTGTACATCTGTTTAAAAAATTTTACTTATGTAAATCCACCATCTTGAATTCAAATCAACAGATATTTGTTAATGGTTATCCAACTGTCCCCTAAAGTGGAGGAAAGTAGATTCTTTACATAGTGTCCTTCTATTTACCTTGATGTTATGACCATAGAGTACTTTATAAAAATCTGAACTGTGGAAATTGACTTTATAGACAACTACTTTATAGCAATATGTTTGACCCTAATAGCTAAGAGATTACAACCATGATTTTGAAATTGAAAAGTGTGGAATGAAAACTACTTATACTACTTTATTTGCACAGAGTTTGCTATTGATTCAGATTTTGACCAAAGACAAGTAATTTATCTTTTTTCCCCTCATCTACCAAGTAGAATTTATAATCTCTCCATAGTGTTATTCTATGAATTTATTGACTACTGAGAAGTATTAAATAAAACACATTTCCTATGTTCAAACAAATCATATAAAATAGTATCAGGTTGGACTGCATTTTTATATGAAGAAGGATGCTAGTCTACCCTTGGCCATGCTCACTATCCTATCCTTTCCTGGGACAATGTGTAACTCTTAAGAAGTGATTGACAGTCAAGAGATAATTCATAGTATACTGGTTGTCATGAAGAGAGGAAATTGTATTGCTTTTAGGTTTCTCCACTGATTCTTTCTTTAAAAAGTATTTTTAAATTGAATTTATTGGTTAATAAAATTATATAGGTTTCAGGTGTACAATTCTATAATGATCATCTGTATATTGTATTGTGTATTCACCACCCCAAGTCAAGTCCCCTTCTGTCACCATTTCCCCCACTGATTCTTATACAAGGAGTTTCATGTCTAGCACTACCAGTCAGGAGCATTGATGCTCTACTCAGTAACTTCCCCGCTCTTCCATTTTTGAGAAAGGTTTCCCTATGAACATGTAGGACTAGGTTAGTTAGTGGCTGGATGCACAATGCTTGCTTAATTCTCTAAATGGTGGGATATATTCACTAGGAATATTGCAATGAATGGGTGATATTTTTCCTATCTTAAGACTGAGCTCAGTTTTAATAGGGAAACTGTATATTTCTATGTGTAGCCTTGAGAATAATTTCATTATTCATCTTGATTTCCTTATTGGAAAACAGGAATACTTATAATGGCTTGATCAAATAACCACTGTGTCTTGATTAAACAAGGAATCTCAGAAAACACACACACACACACACACACACACACACACACACACACACACAGAGTTACTAGCTACTAGTGTGAGGCCTCATTCCTTTGCCAGCCTTAGCATCTATTATTGCATTCCAGATTCTATATGATTTAACTTGATAATGAGTTACAGGCTTAAAATTATATGCCATGGGATGACTCATTATGAATAGGCATACTTCCATCATCCAAGTGGGCTTCTTTTAATTAAAGGACTGGGAAACTTTTAGAATGTGGCTTTGTTAGTCTAAACTGTGGGAGAATAATCCTTTTCTTGGTGAGTTCAAGTTGTGTTGCACATGGTGTTGGCTGTGGTTTTCCCCAATGAGTCTAATTTTTCTTTTCCTAGTTTCTAGTTGGTTTGATGTTGCTGGTATTTAAAACTTAAACAATTCTAAATTTTAAGTTACTTTGGCTTTCCAAGAGGGCATATTTGAGTTGGGGTTTCCATAAATGCAATTCTACCCAGGAGTTTTGGAGAGAAACATAACTTGGGTTTGCTATCTCAAGCCTCAGTGTGTCCTAGAGATTAAATTCTTTCTTCTCTGATTTTTTCTTCTATTTATCACACAGTCTTCTTTATTTTCTCCTCTTTCTTCTACTTCAAACTGCTGCCATGGTGGCTTTTAAATGTATTTAAACTTCAAGAAATAAAGGCACTTTGTGGTTCCTGGGGCTAATGTTCTGAATTGAGAACAGGTCATCTCTGCTTTCAAACTTGTATGATTTTTTATGGCAAAGATATTCTGTGTTGAATAAAAGATCCCACTGCAGGACATCTAAGAAGCATTGCATCTTAGGAGTCCTGGGGTTGTGAAAAATGAAGTGATTGATCATATGAACTGGCTGGGAAAAGAGATAGCAAGAATCTTAAATTATGTATTTGTTCATGAAAAGGCTTAAGGGCTCTGAGCCACATTCAGCTCCTTAATTCCACACATACACCTCTCATTGAAGCTAAAAGCTACCATGGTATCTCCATTGAAGGTTTTGGAGAACACAGTGAATGTGTTAATATTATATCATACTGTAACTTGGGTGTTTGGCTGGAAGGCATACTTCTCTCTTTAAAAAAAATTACTATTTTCTTGATTCTCTGATAGAATGAATACTACAAAAAAATATTGCAAAACCTTGAAGGTTTGGCAAGGTTTTCCATGTGGGTGAAAAAATGTTGTTCTGAAGCCAAGCTGGAATTGCTCATGAAAATATAGCATAAAAAATACAGTAAAAAAGAACTTAATCATGGAAAAATACACATATAAATGTATAAAACAACATAATTTATGGACTTTACCAGCATGTATTATATAAGCACAATGATGTCATTGTGATATGAAATTGCAAATCTCTATTATTAGAAATAATTGAGAACTCTTTATTATGCTGATTTGTCTTACAGATTTCCTCTGTGTTTGGATCTATGTGTATTGGGTGTTGATATGTTTATAATTTGCTCCCACTCCCATTTTACCTCTACAGCTTTGTTATATAGCATAGCACTCTTGCTCCTCAGAAAAGAAAGCTACTTAAAGCTGGAAGACCCTTGTCTTTATTCTCATTGGGCTTATTAAAAATTAATCACTGGGATGTCCCTAGTTTAGAGGCAAAATGACTTTTCTTACTCCAGCTTCATGATTTGAACTTATATTTTAACTGATTTCCATATGTCTCCCTTTTACCCAACCATAATGTCTTAAAACACATCAGCATAGTAATGCTTTTTCCATTATGCCACATGATAAATATGGGACAAAGGAGAGTGAACAGGGCTATAAGAAACTAGTTGGTTGGACAAAAGATTTAGTGTTTTCAAAAACGATTTATTTTTTGTTTTGTTTGTGTTTTTTTTTTTTTAACAAATTGAGGGGCATATATTGAAGTGTGTTTCCTAAGCATTGGTTCTGTAGATATCAGTCTTTCCACTTATGACTACCTGTTCTTTCTTACAGAAAAATATAACAAAAAAAGTGGCTTCAGGAACTTCCTATGAAGAAAAGATGACTAATGTAAATTGCCATATTATTGTACCCCATAGCTCCTGGGACTATGTGTATTAATGGAGATTCTTTGTTCGATGGCATACAGTAAGTTTCCCCTAAATTAGAGAAACTATTACTTGCTAAGTGAAGGAAGTAAAAGAGTCTTCACAGAGTAGGTTGGGGATTTTCCCAAACAAAGGATATACTATAGTTTAGCAGGAGTGGGAGAAACAGATGATTAAATTTCCTGAGTAGTAGTTAATGAGTAATCAATGAAGCATTTATTAAGTTATTCTTATATTCCTCAAAGTGAAGTAGACAGTGTGAGAATCAATGATGTCTTTGACGTGATATTTTGCCTTAAAGGAACTTATGATCTGGTTAGGTAATTTGAACTTTACATATGAAATTAAAGTACTACATTTTTTAAAACTGTCTGAAATGGGTAAAGAGTTCAAAGAAGGGAGATATTAGTGATGCATAGTGAAGCTAGAACAAGTTGAGGGAAGCTTAAAGATGATCATTAGGCAATTTTAAGTGGACATTGAGACTTCTGGCCTGAGAAATGAACCTGAGGGGCCACATCTGAAATTTGTTGAGGAGACAAGCATTAATGTATAATAGTATTTATGTAAAATAAGTTTGAGGATGCTGATAATTGAAAACAGATAAAGAAAAGAAAAAAAAAGGGAAACCATAGTAGATTCCTAATGAAAGTGTTATGCCAGAAAGATAAATCTGTCAGCAAAGGATAGATTGGAATGGAATAGGGAGATATTGAAGGCTGATAGATTTGTTAAAGTCTGTTTTTTTAAAAAAAATTAATTTATTGACGTGAAATTCACATAGCATAATATGAACCATTTTAAAGTGAACAATTCAGTGGCATTTAGTACAGTCACAATGTTCTACAACTATCACCTCTATCTGGTTTGTTCTAAAACATTCCCATCATTCCAAAATAAAACTTCTTACCTGTTAAAAGCAGTTCCTCTTCCTTTTTTCCTGCCTCTGACAACCACCAGTCTGTGGATTTATTGATTCTAGAAAAGTTATAAAATATAATTTGTGATATTCTGTGTTTGGCTTCTTTCATTTAGCATAATGTTTTCAAGGTGCATCCTACCTTGTTGTATGTATCAGTACTTCATTCTTTTTTATGACAATATTCATAAAATTATGAATATTATCAACTTTTCACTAATGTGGAGGAAGGTGGCTGAAATGACTAGTCTAAAATATGTTTGTTTAAAAAAGTTTTTAAAATCTTTACCTGAGGACATGCTTAGAGAGAGACATTGACCAATTGCCTTCCTCCTGTGCCCCCACAACCCAGATACATGCCCTGACAGAAAATCTAACTGGCATCCCTTTGATGCATGGACCACACTTAAACTTACTGAGCCACTCCAGCCCATAGAAAACATGTTCTGAAGCAGAAGTCACCGTGAAACTTTATAATTCCATTTTCTCTACCTAAACAAAGACTCTAAGATGTTTATACCTGGAGAATGGAGGGAGATATTACTCCACTGATAGAAATAGACTCTTTGAAAGGAGATCAATTTTAGGGACAAGGATCTGGAGTTTAGAATAAGAATAAAATTAGTAATCAGTGGATATGTGACAGGAACCTGAAAACTTAGGAAATAATTGAGAGTTGAGGTTTAGAGTAAAAACATTTGATAATCATTCTTTATGTTTAAACTGATAGTGGTAAGTTAGAAAATATCCTGATAATGGGAATGGAATATTCCACAGAATGTCAAGGATACATTTTATTTTGTCAAAGTATTTTGTTCTTTCTATAGTGGGACAAAATTTAAATTTGGAATCAAATTTATGGAGAGAAGGAGCCATGCTGAAGAAGTGTTGCCTAAGCTTATAACACCCAACGTGGCAATGGAAATACATGATGGGGAAGGCTCAATGGTGTTTCAACCCTGTTAAATGCCATATCTACAGACATCAGAGAGTTGGGTGGAATGGTGGCAAGACCATAAGATTTTGGATTAGTTAGACTAGGGTTCAAATTCAATCTCTGAATGTACATAGACACATAATTTAACTTTTCTGAGCAGGGTTTCGGATGAGGATGATTAAACAAGATAACATTTGTGACAGTGAAAGGTACATAGTACTAAGATAGGGAATTGCATATACAATATTTGGAGGGATAGGATAGGCACAGAGGATGCTGAAAAATCTATTTGGTACTCATGTGTTGGGGAAGATGAATGCTCAATCTTGAAAAGTGAACAGAGAAGACATTTGTTTGTTTGTTTGTTTGTTTATCGAGTTCCTAAAAGGAATTATGAAGACAGTTTGCAAAGATGCATATCATAAAAAAGTAGTTTACAAAGCTACTTTATGAAGGCACATATATTACAAGATTGAAATAAGTAAAAATTAAGTTTAAGAAAAATGAGAGAGCCCTGGCTGGGTCCTTAGTTGCTTAACCAAGGTTGCAGTTTTGATTCCCAGTCAGGGCACAGAGAAGACTCAATCAATGAATGCATAAATAAGTGGAACAACAAATCTCTCTCTCAAAATAAAAAGATACAAATTTAAAAAAGAGAAGAAGAAAAATGAAGCAAAATAAGAAACAAGAACAAAAGAAGCCTCAAAGGGACTCAGAACATAAACCAAGTGGCATGAATTTTATACCCTTGCTAGAGAAGGCTATAAGTTCAGATTGAAATATTAGATATTGTTGTTTCATTTGCCGTAGATGCATCTAAGAGCAACTGTCAAAGGCTAAGAGAGGACAGATGGCAAGGAGGCTGATAGAGCAGTTAACTGCAGATATTAAATGGTTTTCTTCTGATGGATAGCTCACATCACTGCTATAAGCATATCTTGCTGTCACATCTGTTAACGGCTGGTGTAAAACTTAATTTGTTTTCAGAGGTGTGTTTAAGTAGATAAAGGTTTTGTCAACCTTTCACGCTGTCCCTTCATTACTTTGCATCTCACTAAGTGGTTTTTATGAAGCCCACGTATTGAAGCCATCTGAGGGAGCACTGGAGAAAAGGTTGGTTTACTTGGTGCCGAATGACAGTAAAGACTGGGCTTTTCGTTCCCAGGATGAACTGGTTTGCAGAGAGGAACTGACTGGACTCAAAGAGGAGAGTAAACATTTTAGCACCTTTTGGATTGGATCTTCAGTTTGGCATCAGTATTTTATTGGAACGATATTGCCAGAATATTAGAAAGACCCATATTTAAATATCAACATGCTTCAAAAATACATTTCTAAGCCAACAATGCATACATGTTTTGTTGATCTGATCTTGTCAGTCACCCACATCTTTGCTTTATTCCTATTAGCAGTAAATGATAGTCAGCATTAACTCACAAAATAGTATGCCTATGTTTGTGCAGCTTTAGACATTTTAATGTGCATCAGGGAATCTGCTATGCTCTGAATGTGTCCACCCTAATTCATATACAATCATGTATCAGTGGGGATACCTTCTTGGAAATTCCATTTTGTAATTGTGTGAACATCACAGGGAGCGCTTACACAAACTTAGATGGTATAGCCTTTGCTTCTTAACTATAAACGTGTACAGCATATGGCTGTACTGAATACTGTAGGCAATTGTAACACAATGGTAAGTATTTGTTATCTGAACATATCCGAACATAGAAAATATACTGTAAAAATATGACATAAAAGGTAAAAAATGGTACACCTGTACAGGGCACTTACCATGAATGAAATTTGCAGGACTGGAAGTGAGTCAGTGAGTGAACAGTGAGTGAATGTGAAGGCCTGTACAGTACTGTAGACTTTATAAATACTGTCCTACCTGTCCTCTCCTGCTACCTTCTGACAGGGTCAGAAATAGAATACTGAAGCTTTCAATGCTGCTCCATGGTCAGGGCTGTGGACTGGGCTGACTGGAAACACCTAGAAGAAAATAGCTTACCCAGGTGTAGTTCACCATATTAGAGACTGTCAGGAGGGAATAAAAAGTGGCCTGAGGATCAGAAGGAATAAGAAATCAAGATGGAGAGATGAAGGAATTTTAAACAATTCTCACCTGGAAATATGTTTTTATTGGAGAGAGAGAGGGAGAGAAAGAGAGAGAGAGAGAGATATCAATGTGAGAGAAAAATTGATGGGTTGCCTCCTTTGCACATCCTGATTGAGGATTGAATCTGCAACCTAGGTATGTACCCTCCCTGGGAATTGAACCTGCAACCTTTTCATGCACTGGACATGCTCCAACTAACTGAGACACCCAGATATGACAACATAGTGGATTTTCATGGCAGTGTGATTTTGCCTATTGCATGTTGGAGCAGTGATTAGATTAATAAACTTTGTGGTGTTCATTAAAAAAGAGGATGTTTAACATGGAGAGGGCATAGACCTGAAGATCCTCAATATTTTGATTTGGAAGTCTGTTTTGGTTCCATTGTCTTTGACACAAAGAGTTCTCTCTGGTATTGAACTGGTGGAGGAAATAAAACTTACCAGTGCTTTGTATCTTCACAACCTGAAAATATTTTCAAAGTACAGGAACAGGCTGGCTCCACACTGTCCCAGAAAGCTTTTACTAAGGTGGCAGTGTCATTTAAGCCTTGTTAACATTGCTTCTTTGGACCTATATTCTTGAACAGGATCTTAGGTTCTCAACAAGAATTTACAGCGATGTACTCTGAAGAACGTCAACCTAGCTCTGAGATGGCAGCAGTGCCCTCTGAATATGTAGTGCTGGGGAAACAGGCTCCTCTGTGCTGGAACAGGTCAGAGGCTGACTTGGGAAGTAATCTGTGCACTCAAAATTGAGGTGTTGTGAGTGAGAGGGATCTATTGCCAAGCCTCATAGATAATGCTCCCATCAGAGAAAAAAAAATTCTTCCTGAATCACATACTCTCTATTTCTCATAGGAAATTGAACTCCATTATAATTTTATGGGACTGCCAATAGTATACACAGTCTTTTTTTTTTTTTTACCAAAAACTGATTATTCAGCACGTGTCCATATTGAAACTTAACCCCTAAAATGATGTTATGAGGAGGTTGGACCTTTGGAGATCATGAGGATGGAGCCCTTGTGAAAGGTATTAGTGACCTTATAAAAGAGACCACACAGAGCACCTTGCCCCTTCCCTCTATGTGAGGATACAACAAGAAGTCTGTGACTAGAAGAGGGGCCTCTCCTGACCATACTGACACTTTGGTCTTGGACTTCCAGCCTCCCAAACTCTGAGAAATAAATTTCTGTTGTTTATAAGCCACCCAGGAGGTGGCATTTTGTGATAGCAGCCTGAATGGACTAAGGCGGTACCCATATTATCTACATTTATGATTCACACAAACACATTCTGAATAAGACAGAGCTGACATTATCATTCTTATTTTATGAATCAAGAAACATCTTCATAGTGTTTAATTTAGACCTAAGTCCATATTTCTGGGAAGTGCAAAGTTAGAGTGAAATCTTTGCATTTTGCCTTTTCCATGAGAAACAGAAACCCACAGGATTCTGGAACAGAAAAAAATGCAGGAAAATGATATCAGTAAAAAGAAATAGTGAAATATGAATAAAATTTGAAGTTTAGTAAGTAGTAATGTACTGATGTTGGTTTTGAGTTTTAACTAATGTGTCATGATTATGAGTCTAGAAAGTGAGGAGGACAATCTGAACAATTATTTTTCCCCTTCATTAAATTTTTTATTAATGAGTCTCAAAATTCTGTGACAGATTTTTGGTCAAGTTGTCTGCATTAAAAAATACTGATTTTAAAAACTAATAATTTAAAAACTGCCACACACAGAAAAAAACAAATGGTCCACAGAATATTCTTTCCTTATGAAGATTTTGTAATGTTTTACAATCATTAGTCAGTACTTGATTATTAAATTTAAATGGCCAATTGAGACAAACAGTTCTGAGACCGTTCTCCCACCACTGATTAAGACTGGGGTGGCAGATATTGGGGAAAATATTCATTTAGCCTCTAAGATTTCTAGACAGACTTGGTGACTTTGCCAGCTACAGCTGTTTTCTTATCTACTGTTTGGATGACACCCACAGTAACTGTCTGTCTCCTGTCAAGAACAGCAACATGGCCCAAAGGAGGGTAGCCAAAGAGGATCTCAACACATGTGGGCTTGCCAAGAATCATACCATCGGTGGCACATCATCAGATCCTCAAAACCTGGGGCCATCTTTTAGCTTTTTCCCAGAATGATGATCAATCTTCTCTTTCAGCTCAGCAAGTTTGTAAGCAATATGAGCTGAGTGACAACCAGTACAGGTGCTTAGCCAGCAATGATTTGGTCCAGATGGGTCAGAATAATCACCTGAGCTGGAAGCCAGCTGCTTCCATTGGTGGGTCATTTTTGCTGTCACCAGCCACATTGCTACAGTGAACATCTTTGATAGACATGTTCTTGACATTAAAGCTCACATTGTTCTTAGGAAGAACTTCACTCAAAGCTTCATGGTGCATTTCAACAGACGTTACTTCAGTTGTAATGTTGACTGGAGCAAAGGTAACCCACATGCTGAGTTTGAAAACTTCAGTCTCCACTTGGCCCACTGAGACAGAACTAATATCACCAATTTTATAAATATCCTGAAGGGGCAGACACAGGGCCTTGTTGGATGAGTTGGTGGCAGGCTAAAATCCAGAGCTTCAAGCAATGTGGTTCCACTGGCATTGCCATCTTTACAAGTGACCTTTCATCCTTTGAATCAAGGCATATTAGCACTTAGCTCCAGCATGTTGACACCATGCTAAATCAGCATTTGGCATAAATGCTGCTGTGTCAGGGTTGTAACCAATTTTCTTAATGTGGGTGCTACTTATTTAACAATTTCCTTTTAGCTTTTCTGGCTGTAGGGTGGCTCAGTGGAATCCATTTTGTTAACACCAACAATCAGCTGTTATAGACCCAGTGTGTAGGCCAGAAGGGCATGCTCACAGTCTGTTCATTCTTGGAGATATCTGCTTCAAATTCCCCAACACCAGCAGCAACAATCAGGACAGCACAGTCAGCCTGAGATGTACTTGGAATTGTGTTTTTGATGGAGTCTGTGTGTCCTGGGGCATCACTGATAGTCACATAATACTGCTGGTCTCAAATTTCCAAAGGGAGATATCAATGATGATACTACACTCATGTTCAGCTTTCAGTTTAACCAAGACCCAAGCATACTTGAAGGAGCCTTCGCCATCTAAACAGCCTCCTTCTCAAATTTCTCTAAGGTTCTTTTGTTGATCCCACCATATTGGTAAATCAGTTGGCCAGTAGTGGTAGACTTGCTAGAATCTTTATGTCCAGTGATGACTATATTGATATGGGTCTTCCTTTCCCATTTTGGGTTTGATAGTTTTTACATCAACAGCAAACCTGTTGTGGAAAAGCTGAACAATTATTATTTTAGAACACCTGTATTCTTATTCATAAACTAGAGGCCCAGTGCATGAAAATTCATGCACTGGAAGGGGGGGGCGTCCCTCAGCCCAGCCTGCCCCCTCTCACAGCCTGGGAGCCCTCAGGGGTGAGAGGCGACCTGACGATCAGGGGAAGATGATAACCCATCACATCTCTGTTGCTGCCACTGTCAGCAGCACAAGCCTTGGCCAGCCCTGGTTACCTGAGACTTGGGCAGCCTTGGGTGGCTCTGGGTGGCTGGGGGCTGAGGGGACCAGGGGATTCCAGATGCAGGCACATGGAGTGGCCGGGCCCTCCTGGGGGTGGGGGAGGGCTGGCCTTGCCACACCCCTGCCACCCAGAGGGGGCTGAGGGGACTGGGCACTGCCATCTTTTTTTTTTAAATTAAATCTTTATTATTCAGATTATTACATTTGTTTCTCTTTTTTCCCCTCCATAGCACCCCTCCACCCAGCTCCCACCCCTCCCTCTGCCCTTAGCTCCTTCCCATTGATCTCATCCATAAGTGTATGATTTTTGTCCAGTCTCTCCCTGTACACCCCTCACCCCTTCCCTCCTGAAAATTATCAGTCCACTCCCTTTCTGTGCTCCTGATTCTATTATATTCACCAGTTTATTCTTTTGATCATATTTTTAATTCACTTAATTTTTAGATTCACTTGTTGATAGATATGTATTTGTTGTTCATAATTTTTTGGCCTTTACCTTTTTCTTCTCCCTCTTCTAAAAGAGCACCTTTCAGCATTACATATAATACTGGTTTGGAGTTGATGAACTCCTTTAGCTTTTTCTTACCTGTGAAGCTCTTTATCTGCCCTTCAATTCTGAATGTTAGCTTTGCTGGATAGATTATTCTTGGTTGTAGGTTCTTGCTATTCATCACGTTGAATATTTCTTGCCACTCCAGTCTGGCCTGCATCGTTTCTGTTGAGAAATCAGCTGACAGTCGTATGGGTGCTCCCTTGTAGGTAATAAGCTGTTTTTCTCTTGCTGCTTTTAATATTCTCTCTTTGTCTTTTGCTCTTGGTATTTTAATGATGTTGTGTCTTGGTGTGGTCCTCTTTGGATTCCTTTTATATGGGGTTCTGTGTGCTTCCTGGACTTGTAAGTCTATTTCTTTTACCAGATGTGGGAAGTTTTCAGTCATTATTTCTTTAAATAGGTTTTCAGTATTTTGCTCTCTCTCTTCTTCTGGCACCCCCACAATTCTGATGTTGGTACGCTTAAAGCTGTCCCAGAGTCTCCTTATATTATGTTCACATTTTTGGATTCTTTTCTCATCTTGCTTTTCCAGTTGAATGTTGTCTGTTTCTTTATATTTCAACTTTTTTACTTGATTCTTGCCTTTCTCTAGTCTGCTGTTAGGACTCTGTATAATATTTTTTATTTCAGTCAGTGTATGTTTAATTTCTGTCTGGTCCTTTATCATCTTTAGTTGGACCTTTTCCATCTCTAGTTTGCTCTTTTGTATCTCTAGTTGGTCCTTTTTCATCTCCTCTTGGGTCTCACTAAATTTATCCATCTTTTCTAGCATATTCTTGAAAAACCTTATAAGTGTGGTTTTGAACTCTATACCCAGTCGTTTTTTTCCCTCCATTTCTTTTGTTTGTGATCCCTTCCCTTGTCTTGGCATTTTCACTATGCCAGGGAAACTTCTGTGTTGAATTCAGCCCTGTTCCAGCACAGAGGAGCCTGTTTCCCCAGATGGTATCCTTATGATACCATCCATCCAAAACTGAAGAAGCCTCTATTGAGCTTGGGATGGGTGGAGTCTCAGGGCTTAAGGGACTGCCTTGCCTTCCAGTCAGCCCCGCCCTCAATGGCCCTGAGTCTCACGTGACTGGGTAATGGCTGGAGCGGTCCTTGTGCATGCGTGCACCCGCAGTGCCTCTAACCGCTGCCTTTCCAGCTCCCCTGCGCACTAGGACCACATGAGTCTAGGTCCCCAGGGTTTTGCCCGAAACAGGGGCCCAGTGGACTCAGAAGTGGCACAGTTTGGAGGGTCTGTCTCCCGCCCACTTGCAAAAGCCAGTGGCACAATCAGCAATCTCTCCTCCCAGCAGCACCGTGCGCGTGTGAGACCAGACCTGATCTTCTGCGACTCCCCTAAATTTCCGTGCAACTCTCCCTTTTCACAGTCCAAACTCCCCCATATGAGTTTTGGCTGGATCTGGGGTTTAGTGTCGTAAGATAAGGGGTTCAATGCCGTTGAGAGTCTCCGTTTCCCTCCCGCCAGAGAAAGCCAGCCAGGTTCTCTGGCACCCGCTCTCTCAGTGCGCGCGACTCCATACCTCGCCTTTTTGCAGCTCCTCTGGGTCTCTGTGAGCCCCTCTCTTTCCTTCTAGCTGTAGAACTTACACTCGGCCAGCTCTCCTGTGGTTCTGGATGATATCCGTTCTGTCTTTCAGTTGTAGTTTTGAAATTGTTGTGCGAGGCAGCAGTGTAGGTGTTTACCTATGCCGCCATCTTGGATTCTCTCGGCACTGCCATCTTGTGGCTGTGGGTGCCGCCATCTTTGAGAGTGGAGTAGTCAATTAGCATATTTCCTCCTTATTGGCTGTGGACGCTGCCATCTTTACGACAGTGTGAGGGTCAATTAGCATATTTCCTCTTTATTAGATAGGATAATAATTTTATAAAAAGATGCTGAATAACATGCCAGAGGATTATATTTAAAAAAAACTAAGAATAGCATTTAAAAACATAAGGCTAGAAAGAACTAAATGGAAATAGTGTCAGAGGTAACATCCCACTGCCTGTGCATCTACAACTAACTTAATTCCTTCCTCCTCAAACCTGCTGTACCATTCAAACAGGTTGTATGAATGACATTACCACAAGTTGCTAAGCAAGAAACCAGAGACTCTTCCTTCTTCCTGAGCCCTCCATCCAATCAGTCACCTTGGCCTGTGGCCTCCATTTACTGAGTATCTCATTACTTCATCACTGAGTTCAGGCCTCCAGCATCTCTCTTACATCAAATATTTACTGCAATGGTTTGTCTGTTGCCCCTGTTTCCCATCTTCTTATTTTCTGGTAGCATTTTTTTCTTCTTTTAAAAAAATTTTTCTTTTGGAATTTTTTAAGTTTGAGAAAAATCCAAGAGAAGAGAATAATTCATATTCTAATCACTCAGAATTAATCACTGTTGACATATTATTTACTTAGTGCCAGTTTTACTTCTGACAGAAAAATCATTCTTTTGTTTTTTTAAAAATAAAAGGGCCTGCATTCCATATAAAGTATTGAAACAAGATAAAAGAATTACAAAGATGAAAGTTTAGAAATCACCTCTAGTCTCATATTGCAGGAATTATTATCACTAAATTAGTAGACAACATTCTAGTTCTCTCTCAATACACAGTCATCTTTCTAAGTTAAAACTCGGTCAGCATCGTTCCCATTCTTAAAATCCTTTAACCTTCCAATCTACTTATGAGAAAAATAGCAGGTTGAAACCGAATTGAAAGATAGTTTGCAAAACATCTGACCAGTACTCCTCAAAACTATCAAGGTCATAAAAATAAGAAACATTGAAAAATTGTCCCAGCCAAAAGATACAAAGGGAGATAGGATTCCTCAAATATAGTGTGCTATCCCTGCATGAGATCTTGGAATAGAACAGGGACAGTAGTGGAAAACTAGGTGAAATCTTATAAAATCTGGAATTTAATGGGTAGTAATGTACTATTATTGAGTTCTAAGTTTTGACAAATGCATCATGATTGTGTAAAATGTTGACATTAGGAGAAACTAGGTGTGGGATAGATAGGAACTCTCTGTATTCCCTTTGCTACTTGGTTGTAAATCTCTCTCTCTCTCTTTCTATCTCTCTCTTTCCTCACCTGAGGATATGTTTGCTTTTTATTATTTTTTTTATGAAATTTGTGCACAGGGGGTGTGTGTCCCTCAGCCCAACCTACACCTTCTCCAATCTGGGACTCCTCGAGGAATGTCCAACTGCCCGTTTAGGCCTGGATGATGTCCAACTGCACGTTTAGGCCTGGCAGTCGAACATTCCTCTCACAATCCAGGTTTGCTAGCTTCCAAATCCTTGCCTGTCTGCCTTCCTGATTGTCCCTAACAACTTCTGCCTGCCAGTCTGATCACCCCCTAGCCACTCCCCTGCCAGCCTGATTGATTCCTAACTGCTTTCCTGTCAGCCTGTTTGTTTTTAACTGCCCTCCCTTGCAGGCTTGGTCCCTCCCAACTACCCTTCTCTGCTCGCCATCTTGTGGTGGCCATCTTGTGTTCACACAGGGACAGCCATCTTTGACCACATGGGGGCAGTCATCTTGTGTGTTGGAGTGATGGTCAATTTGCATATTCCTCTTTTATTAGATAAGATAGAGGCCTGGTGCATAGTGGGGGCCAGCTGGTTTGCCCTGAAGGATGTCACCGATCAGGGTGGGAATTCCCTTGGGGCATGGAGTGGCCTGGGCAAGGGGCTTGTTTGCAGGTTGGCCATGGCCCCCAGTGATCCAAGTAAAGCCCTGGTATCTAGGATTTATTTATCTTCTGTAATTGAAACTTTGCAGCCTTGAGCTCAGCCAAGCCTCCTGCTTGCTCTGTACCTGCAGCCATTTTTGTTGGGATTTATTTATCTTCTATAATTGAAACTTTGTAGCCTTGAGTGGAGTCCAGGGCCAGCCAAGGTGTGCCGAAACTTGGCTTCCTCCATTGCCGGGGAAACCCAAGCCTCCTGCTCTCTCCATGGCCGCAGCCATCTTGGGTGGGTTAATTTGCATATTCACTCCTGATTGGCTGGTAGGCATGGCCTGTGGGTGTAGCAGAAGTTATGGTCAATTTGCTTATTACTTTTATTAGATAGGGTTTTAGAGAGAGGCAGAGGAGAAAGAGAAAAAAAACATCGGGTGAGAGAGAAACATCTCCCAGTTGCATCCCTTTTGCATCCTGATTGAGAATTGAATACGAAAGCTAGGTATGTGCCCTGACCTGAATTTGAACCTGAAAATTTTTTGGTATATGGGATAATTCTCTAACCAACTGAGCCATCCAGCCAGGGCTATCCCAAAATTTTAAAAAAATTATATGAAAAAATGTTACACAGAAAAAGAACATCTTTAATGGCATGTCTTAGCTTTATACTCCTTAGCTAAACAGACAAGGCCATTTATGGTTTAGGGTCTTCCTTCTCTCCAGTCCCATCTCCCATAAACCTACCCACGTTATTATACCCTCTTCACAGGAACTATGTATAGGAACTACCTAATCATGTCAGGTTTTCCTCCTGTGTTTACTTCTTTTTTAGTGTCACCTTCTAATTTTTTTCCCCTCCCATATATTTTTTTAAATCTGTCTACTCCCTTTCCATACTACCATCCTGATGGTAGTCACCATCAAATCTTATTAGGATTACTAAAATAGTTTTCTAACTAGTTTCCTTGCACCCACTTTTGTTTCCATCCAATGTATTCTCTATTCATCAAATACTCTGATTTCTTAAAGTACAAATTTAATTTTGTTCTTCTTAAACTTTTCACTGGGTTTCTTTTGTTCTTAGAATAAAAATCCAAAAATCTCTGCAGCCTTATTGCTATAAAAGTTTAGGGGCAACATTTCTATCATAGGTTTGATGATGACATACAATGGTCAGAGAAGGAGTTTTCTCTTCCAAGCTATACTTTTGTTGGTTGCACTTGTCCTATCTCTTTATCTGGTTAAGTCCTATTAATTACTCAGTAACCATTTTATAAAAACTTTCCCTGATGTATCTCCCTCTCCTTGTCAACTCTCATACATACCATTGGTTTCTGTCTGAGGAGAGGAGAGGCTACTATCTTTTCATGGGTAAGAGATATTTGGCCTGAGTTTGAATTTGGCTCTACCTTTAAACACACACACACACACACACACACACACACACACACACACACACAATTGATTTCAGAGAGGAAGGGAGAGGGAGAGAGAAATAAAAACATCAATGATGGGAGAGAATTATTGATTGCCTGCCTCCTGCATGCCCCACACTGGGACATTGGGGATCAAGCCTGCAACCTGGGCATGTGCCCTGACCCTGAGCTGAACCATGACCTCCTAGTTCATAGGTTGATGCTCAACCACTGAGCCATACCTGCTGGGCTGGCTCTACCTTTTAACATATATGTGATCACAGGCAAGCAACTTGATCTCTTTGAGTTTGTTTTCTTAAGAGTTGTTTTGAGAATTAAATAGTCATAAGAGCCTAAAACATCACCTGGAAACAGATAGGTGCAGAAATAGCTGTCATTATGCTCTACTGTGTTCTTTGCCTTTGTAACCCCAGACACAAATACAACTAGTGCATTATATTGGCATTGCTGGGTTTCTAGCATCTAACAGAAATACTTGTTGAATAATTATTGTTTCCTTTGTCTGGAATTCACCTTCACTCTTTCTTCACCCTTCTCCATGTAGTTAATGCGTGCTCCTTGTTTCCATCTCAGCTCAGGTCCAGTTCCACCAAAAGCCTCTTCTGTTCATGACATTTTCCTTTGACATAGAGATTGTGCCATGGCTCCTACTGTTCCCTCTTGATTGGAGCATCCTGTTTCTCTCATTAGATAATCCTGTGAGCACCATAGGCTCAGAAAAGATGCTCCTGGAGGTGTCAAATAAGTAAATAAATACATATATCATTGGGTTAGTTTCTTCATGATCACAGTGTTGGTTTGAGGATCAAATGGCAAAGTCTCAGTAATTTTCCTACCTGAAATGTCTAAAGAATAGTGAAATAGCACTAGTCAGTTTGGCTCAGGGGAGAACATTGCCTGAGGACTAAAGGGTCCTGGATTTAGTCCTGAGGGCATGTACCTCAGTTGCAGGCTCGGTCCCTGCAACCAATTGCCTTGTCTCTCTCAGATTGATGTTGCTTTCTCTGTCTCTCTCCCTCCCTTCCACTCTCTCTAAATATCAATGAAAAAATATCCCTGGATGAGGATTAACAACATAGAGTAGAATAGTGAAAGAGTCCAGGTTCTCTGATATAATACTGGCAGTTAGCAAAGACTTATAACTCAGTGATATCAGGGCTTTGGGGTACAGGAAAATGATCAAGTATTTGATAATTTTTAGGTGAAATGTAGAAAGCTGATAAAGATGAGCAAATTTAAGGGTCACGTACTCATGTAATATCTATGTGAGTAAAGTTCTTCTGAGAAAAGGTAGGATAAACTTCTGAAAAACTTTCTCTTTTTAAATACATCCAGATACCTTGTATATTGTTTGTCCATGGTAAATGTTTGCAAATGCATAGTGGAAGAACATGAACTCACATCAATAAGATTAGAACAAGAAAGAATCTTAGAGGCATTTGGTCCACCTTCATGATGAATGCATCAACAATTCTTAGAAGATTGCAAAATGAAAGAAAAAAATTTTTCATGCATCAGGGATACAATTAAAAAATTAACTAGAATTTTTCTAGACTATGAGTAGGGATCATTTTCTAAGCTCAGTGAGAATGATAATGACAGAAAAAGTCAAATTCTGGGTTTTCTTCAAAAATAGAGGATTATATTTTTATATTCTAAGGCCCTCATTCTTTTAATTTTTATTTTGTTCTAAAATGACCAACTAGTGTTAAACACAACAGGAAATTCAGCTCACATCTTTTCCAGATGGCAAATTGCCAACATCCTTTTAGGAAGTCTTTAAACATGGAATAGTTCTGGACTATTGGAATTGCCCCAGTGTGAACCTTCCTGTCTCTGGGGCAGTTTTGGAGTGACTTGTAATTTACTTCTATTTTCATTTTCATTCAACAGTAGATATTCAAGGCATATGATCATGAAAGACCAAAACAAGTTAGAATCATTTTAATTTGGTGGCTACTTCTCTCTTTTTTTCTTTTAAAAAATATTTTTATTCATTTCAGAGAGGAAGGGAGAGGGAGAGAGAGATAGAAACATCAATGGTTAAAGAATTTCATTGATTGGCTGCCTCCTGCAGGGGGCCCACTGAGGAACAAGCCTGCAACCTGGGCATGTGCCCTGACTGAGAATCAAATCATTACTTCCTGGTTCATAGATTGATGCTCAACCACTGAGCCATGCTGGCTGGGCTGGTGGCTACTTCTATCACAGAATGTAAAAATTGAGAAAAACAACAACAAATAAACAAACCAAACACATTTTTGGCTCTTGTATGCCAAAGAAAGATGAAAATAATATATTAGTTATTAGTAATGGGGACTTGCATTTTATAATTAAGTCATTTGTGAGTAGAAATATTTCTTAAGAAAATTAAAAAAATTAACATAAACAATCTATCTCAGATAGGCACCAAATATTGAGCATTGAAACCTTGGTTTTTCTTTTCTTTTCTAACCTCTTTGTGGAGGAGCAGTCAGATGATCCGAATGTTGGTTAACTACAAATTTGCATTGTGAGCAATACATTTATATTGCAAATGCCAACTCAATTTGGTATTGTTCATCCATTTGTATGTCAAATGCATGATCAGAAGTAGGCTGCATTATGGGGAGGAAGAGTTAAGGTGTTGCAATTGTAATTTTTGTACCAGCGGGAAACCTCAGCAAAGTTATAGAGAATTTTCTTCAAGTCAGATCAATCTAATCACAAAAGATTATATTACTCTGAGATTTAAAAACACTTTTCATGAAAAAAGACTAAGAAATTGAAATCTGAGAGTGCCTGCTTTCCCAGTAGGACAAGCATGAGGCCATATTGAGACTCAATTTTCTTTTGAATACTTTAAATGAGAATTTGGATTTACCTGAGAGCTTTAAATCTGATTGACAAAGCCCTTGAAGCTTACTTCTCTGCTGCAAGACAAGAACTAATTGGCCAAAATAATGAATCAATTTTGTTAATTCTTCTTTTTTCTTTTCTTTTTTAGTCAGTTTGGGAATTAAATATAATAGCAGGAAAAATCAGATTTATAAACTAAAGGTCTTCCCAAGTGATTTAAATACTAAGGGATGCCTGAGCAGCATAATGAAGCCCAAGATTCAGAGGCACAGTAGACTATTGAGTTTATTTAGTTAAAAAAAATTATTTTTACTAATCCTTACCTGTGGATATTTTTTCATTAATTTTTAGAGAGAGTGGAAGGGAAGAGATAGAGAAAGAGAAATGTCGATGTGAGATAAACACACTGATTGGTTGCCTCCCACAGAAGTCTCAACCAGGACTGTGATCGGCTTGAAGTCTGCAACTGAGATATGTGCCCTTGTTCAGAAGCTAACCTGAGACCCTTCAGTTCACACTCTATCCATTGAACCAAACTGTCTAGGGCAACTACTGAATTTAAAAAATCCAAATTCTCCTAGAAATTATTTTTAAAAAGTTCATAAGTTAAATTTCATACAGTATTTAATAAATCTGATCTGTCTCTGATCATGACCTGTTGAAAAGTTGTCACTGTCGAATTTTGGTCTCACGATAAATACAAAGTTGTTACATCTTCCATTGTTATAGAGAGTCCTATTTCTTTTTAAAAATATTTTTATTGATTTTAGAGAGGAAGAGAGAAGGAGAAAGAGAAACATCAATGATGAGAGAGAATCATTCATTGGCTGCCTCCTGCATGCTTTCTATTGGGGATTGAGCCCACAACCCCAACATGTGCCTTAGACTGAAACTGAACCCAGGACCCTTTAATCCACAGGCTGATGCTCTAACCACTGAGCCAAAGCAGCTAGGGCTATAGCAATAAATATTGAAAAACATTCGGTTCCTTTTACAACCAATATAGAGAAATACTTGAAAACTCTGATCTCCTCACCCCCCTTTTATGGAAGGGAAGGCAACTCCAAGTTACTCAGGAAGGGTATATTTTATGTGAAGGGCCAGATGTAGAGAAAGGGAAAGAAGACCTCTGTGTTCAATAGGATTTATTAATCATGAAGCTGTGCACTGTAGCCACTTCTTCTATAAAAGTCTAATTGACGTCAATGACTGAACAGTCACACTCATTGCCTTTGATTTAAGTCTTATCTTGGTTTCATCATACCACCCACTACCTCCCTCCACCTTCAAACAATGGCCCCATCAAGCCAGTTCTGAGCAGGCCCCAGGATTACTTTCCTAGGGGAAAACTGAGCATTACTTCACTTCCTGAAAATGTGTCCAACAGAAACAAAACACTTCTCTCTATGAAAAGCAGGCAGCAATATTAACGTTTGCCAATTTGGTTGGTGATCTGCTCAATTCAGGGATCAGAGAATGTTTGTAGCAGGGCTAAATGTGTACTAGTGTAGCCTTTAGAGGCTTCCCGCCCCCCGCCCCTTGTATATATTTTTAGCAAGTGAGAAATAGTGCTCTTTCATAATAAAACAGATGGTGGTTTGCACAAAATTAACATGATTTGGCTTTCACTAGGCAAAATGAAAGTCATGAGTATGCAGTATTTCAACTCAAAGATATTTTATGGAACATTAACATATCAGGTTAGAAGAATGTTCTTTCCAACCAAAAATATTAATTCATTGAAAAAAAAACCCTCAGTGAAATAGAGTTGTTCATAAGTTGTGATTGCTGTTCCCATAAAAATATTTTCTGTTTAAATTTATAACAAACGTCCTGAGGAGGAGAAATGTTTTTCCTATGTCCCATTTAACAACACAATAACTTTGTTTTCAAAATCTCATTTTATTCTAGCTGAAAGATATATGATCTTATTACACAAAACAACCACTTCATCTCTACAGAAACTTATTATTGGAATATATGATTATAATGTTTTACAGCGGGTGTAAGGCATAACCTTCATCAAGTTTAGACTATATTGCTGTGCAGCTGAAACCTCATCTTTAGGAGCATTATATAGAAATTATTTCAATAAAGTTATAAGCACAGTTCAATATTAAAACATTGACAGCATTTAATAGAAATGCGATCATTTGTATTACTCCATAATGAGAGTACTAAATAATATTATTAATAAGCAATCCATCCTAATTGCTTCTGTTTAATAAATAAATTAAAAAAAGGGAAAATATAAAATGTGGGATAAAATGCTCGGTGTGAGCTTTGAAAAGGGAAAGTGTCAGTGAGGTGCAAATGCTGAACAGGTGTAGTAGGTCATTCCATGGAGATATTCTTCACAGACTCTGCTGATGTTATCACTCATGAACATTCATGACCCCACATCCTCCTGCTTCTAAGTCTTTAACATGTCCTTCCCTATGACTAAAATTCTTTTCCCTCCCTTTCCTCTACCTCCCTCTGACAAAATCTTAGGACTAGTTTGGGTCTCACCTTAGACATCCTTTCTCTGAGGGCTGCCCTGAGGACCCCATTCCTCCAACTTCTGGTAACTAGGTTGGTCTCCCTACTTTGAACTTCTATCACACCCTAAGTTTCTCCATTTGATGACCTTCCATGAAATTTATTGCTGCTTATATTCTCTAAACAAAGTCAAAGATTTAGCTGTCATGCCAACATTCTACATAACCAGCTACTGGCACAGAATTTCAGATATAGTGATGCTTACTGTATGTTTCATGAATTAAATGAACAGATCTTCATCTGTATAGGATTAATTATGGTCCTTCTGTCACTAGGCTATTAATTATTATTAACTCAATACTTACTTGTTAAATCAGAAGATGGATAGTTTAAAGAAGAAAAAAAATACCGTTTTCAGTTTAATTATTATATCTCCTTAAATTTTGTTTGGTGGATATATTTAATAAAGGCTATAAGTAAGTTGAAAGCAATGACAAAACATAGCTTGAAATCAAAATTGTTTTTTGCCTTATTTACGGCAAAGTTCAAAGAATAAACTTGACTTTGAGAATAAATGGTATGTTTCTTCTCTTTTATCACCGATGTCTTTGAGTTGACTTAATTCTTAGGCAGGATCTCCCTACATAGAGAACAAAGGCAGCTGACATTGATTATATATGACAACAATATCAACAACTCCTAAAGGTCCTGACTAGCACTGTTAGGGTTACATATCCATCCCAGGATCCATGATGTAACCACAGTAGTTGGAACTTTAGCCATCTATGAAGGTGCTTAACCAGTGTCTGTAAGAGGAAGATTCTCACAAGAAAGAAGAGTTTGTTATCAGAAAATTGGGGAAAGAGAGTGTGTGGCGAGCAAACACCTTAGCTACCATGGCGTTCTGCCAAGTAAATACTGAGTATTCTGGAAAGTCATTTACACAGGTTCAGATCAGGCATCTTGCTTTTACTTGATTGATATGGAAGCTGATCGGAGAGCATTTTGATCATTTGCTTCCTTTCATGTATTGACTTATGTATTGACACAATATATGTCTAGGGATACAAGAATGAAGGGGAATGACAACAGTCCTTGCCCTGATGGAACTTAAATTCCCAGAAAAGAAACAAATATGATCATTAAAAATTATAATAAAGGTTATAAGGGAAACAAACCTGGAAGTTTCCATGGAGTAACTCATTTTCTTTGTCTTTTTTGAGTGTCATCAGTTTTAATGAGGACTAACCTGATCCTCCTATTTAAAATTATACTTCCTCTGAATTAGTGTTTCATATTTCTTTGGATATATACCCAGAAGTGGAATCACAGGGTCAGTTCCATTTTTAATTCATTTGAGGAACCTCCATGTTATTTTATTTTATTTTTTTTCCATGTTATTTTCTACAGTGGCTGCACCAGTCTGCATTCCCACCAACAGTGCACAAGGATTCCCTTTTCTTCACATCCTTGCCAACACTTGTTTGTTGATTTATTAATGATAGCCATTCTGCAAGTGTGAGGTGATATTTCATTGGTTTTAATTTGCATTTCTCTGATGACTAGTGATGTTGAACATTTTTTCATATATCTTTGGCCATTTGTATGTCTTCTTTGGAGAAGTGTCTGCCCATTTTTTAATTGGGTTGTTTGTTTCTTTGGTGTTCATTTGTATGTTCATAGCAGCATTATTTACAATAGCCAAGAAATGGAAACAACCCAAGTGCCTATCAATAAACAAGTAAATAAAAATGTAGTGGTAGATATATTCAATGGAATATTAATTAGCCATAATAAAGAATTAAATCTTATTTTTAATACATTTTATTGATTTATTTACAGAGAGGAAGAGAGAGGAATAGAGAGCCAGAAACATCGATGAAAGAGAGACATAGATTCGCTGCCTCCTGCACGTCCCCCACTGGGGATATGCCTGCAACCGAGGTACATGCCCTTGACCAGAATTAAACCTGGGACCCTTCAGTCCACAGGCCAACATTCTATCCACTGAGCCAATGCGGTTAGGGTTGAAAACATCTTTGTCATTTGTAATTGGGAATCTGTGACTGGGAATGCAAAAATACTGTTGCTTGATCCTCTGATTAGGAAACCCCCAAAGAAGGGATGACTGTATTTATTGGGAAAAAAATCCACATATAAGTAGACCCACAAAGTTCAAACCTAGGTTATTCAAAGATTGACTGTATTTTTCTTCTTCAGCTTAGTCTAGCAGCCCTTCTTCATCCATTTTCTTTGACAAGAGCATGTCCTATGTTAGGAGTTCTTGGGCCACCTGTGTCCACAAGCAGGAACAGTGCAACTGTCTTTCCTACTTCCCTGCATTGTACACAGGGTCATTCACCTAGTCGGGGCCAATTCCTCTACACAGGACTGCATGGTTTCTCTTCCAGATTCAATTGCTGGCTTTATAATGCTAAGAAAAGTGCCTCCTCTAGAATTCTTGGTTTTTAATAAATACCCCTCCTGTCAAGAGGAGCAAAACGGGACAGTAGGAAACTACTGTGTGACCATATGCCACTCACTGGGATGGCCAGAGGATGTCTCTGAGAGGGTATGAGACCCTCTTCAATGAAATAAAAAAAGCCAAAAAGAGATAAGTGCAGGGTAGCATGCTAAGGCCAAGCTTACTCTTTCTCAAGGAGAAAAATCAAGGTCATTTTAACAGGAGGAACAACCCATGTGAGCAGAGATTGAAGCACCAACCAGGTTCATTTCTCTTTAGTGGGGCCTGGACCTATAAGTTCTCCTTACAAGGAGTCCCTAGGAAGTCCATTGGCACCCAGCTGAGGGGAAAGAATTGGCTGATCAAAACCAAATCAGTACTGTGGAGAGAAGTGACATTCTACAGCAGCAGCTGGGAGGGCCAACAGAGAGAAGATTGTAAGGGGACACAGGCAGCTAGAAAAGGTGTGTCTTAGTCAAGTCAGTTACATGAGGCTCAGCTGTCAGCTGGGAGACTTGGCTTCACAACTCCCACTGAGCTCTGGATGGAGCTCATAATTCAGTTTTACGTAATTCTGCCTTTATCCACTGAGCACGATTAAACATGAAACCTGTGCGGCAGAAAGGGCCAGCCGCAGTTTTCAGCACAGAGCTTTTCAACAAAGCCATAAACGAGGTGAATCATGGCTTGCCCAGCTATTCTTTTCTCTTGTGTAATTTTAATCCTCTTGTATGGTCTGAGCTAATCTCATCATTTCAGCTATTTGTCCAAATTAACCCAAACCCCTTAAAAATTCAAGTTAGTTTTTGTTACTACTTAATATTTCATGCCAGGTTTCCATACTGGATGCAGGCATGTCACAGACATCAGCATAGCTGGCAGTGTGAGTCCTCAGAGTCTTCTTCTCAGGAAGGAAGGCACTTGGGTGGGCTTCTATGGAGATCAGTGGGTCATTCTTAAGTTTGAGGGGCTTCTCCATTGTAACATTTGAAGTTTTGAACAGAAATTTTATCACTGGGGACATGATTCTAGAAAGAAACCCTTAAAACAGTGATTTTCTGAGAGAAACCAAGATGGCCATATAGGTAAACATCTAAACTGCTGCCTTGCACAACAATGTCAAAACTACAACTAAAGGACAAAACAGACACCATCCAGAACCACAGGAAAGTTGGTGGAGTGGAAAGTCTACAACTAGAAGGAAAGAGGAAAGCACATTGAGACTCAGAGGAACTGCAAAAGGCTTGAGATATGAAGACACTTGTGTGCGGAGAGATTGGGCCACTGAGTGCATAGGAGGCTGAATGTGTGACTGGCTTTCTCAAGGGGGAGAGAGACAGAAGCTCCCGACTGTGTTGAACTCCAGTCCTGGGCGAGACTCTGGGAATCTAGACCCATCTGGGGGGAATATGACTGTCAGGAAAAGAGAGAGCATACTGAGACTCAGGGGAGCTGCAGAAGGCAGAGGTCCGGAAGTGTGCACACATGCAGAGAGGACTGACTGCTGAGTGCATGGGTGGCTGAGTGCACAGCTGGCTTTCTAAAGTGAGAGGGAAACAAAGGCTCCCAACTGCACTGACCTCCAGTTCTGGGAGAGTTTCTGGGAACCCAGAATCATTCAGGGAGAATCTGGACTGTCTGGCAGTAGGTGAAAATCAAGGGTGGCTTTCTCTAAGAGGTGCTTGTAGCAGTTACTGAGGGACACTGAGAACCAGGGCTCTCATAGGGCAGGGATGACGGGAAGCCAAGCCTGTCTGCTCCGCCCTGAGACTCTACCCCATCCAAGCTGAGCACAGAGGCTTTTCCAAGTCTTGTCTCATAAAGGTGTCTCCAGCACAGAAATCCTCCCAGCATAGACACAGCTGACTGTCACAGCCAATTGGTCAATTACTCCCAGTGATACCAATAACAATCAAGACTTTACAACAAGGTTGTGCACACAGTCCACAAAGGGATGCACCCAAAAGTGTCCTGGGAGGCTAAGCAACTGAGCCCTATAGGATACCTAGCACACAAAGCTACTCTACCAACTCAAGGAAGCAGCAAAAATTCAGAGACAAAGAAACAGATCACAAAAAAAAGAAATGGAGGAAAACAAATAACTGGATATAGAGTTCAAAACCACGGTTATAAGGTTTTTCAAGAATTTCCTAGAAAAGGCCAAAACCGGTTTGGCTCAGTGGATAGAGCCTCGGCCTCAGACTGAAAGGTCCTGGGTTTGATTCTGGTCAAGGGCATGTACCTTGGTTGTGGGCACATCCCCAGTGGGGGGCATACAGGAGACAGCTGATCGATGTCTCTCTTGCATCGATGTTTCTAACTCTTTATCCCTCTCCCTTCCTCTCTGCAAAAAATCAATAAAATATATTAAAAAAAAAAACAAAGAATCTCCTAGAAAGGCTGATAAATTTAATGAGACCCTCAAGGATATGAAAAAGGACTAACTAGAAATTAAACATACACTGACTAAAATAAAAAATATTTTACAGAGACCTAACAGCATACTAGAGGACTGCAAGAATCAAGTCAAAGATTTGAAATACAATGAAGCAAAAAACACTCAACTGGAAAAGCAAAATGAAAGAAGAATCCAAAAATTTGAAGATAATGTAAGGAGCCTCTGGGACAACTTCATGCGTACTAACATCCAAATTATGGGGGTGCCAGAAGAGAGAGACCAAGATACTGAAAACCTATTTGAAGAAATAATGACAGAAAACTTTCCCATCTGGTGAAAGAAATAGACTTACAAGTCCAGGAAGTAAAGAGAACCCCAAACAAAAGGAATCCAAAGAGGATCACACCAACATACATCATAATTAAAATGCCAAAAGCAAACGACAAAGAGAGAATATGAAAAGCAGCAAGATAAAAACAGTTAATTGCCTACAAGGGAGCACCCATATGATTGTTAGTTGATTTCTCAACAGAAACTATGCAGGCCAGACAGGAATGGCAAGAAATATTCAAAGTTATGAATAGCAAGAACTTACAACCAAGATTACTCTACTCAACAAACTATCATTCAGAATTGAAGGGCAGATAAAGAGCTTCACAGATAAGAAAAAGCTAAACTTTATCACCACCAAACCAGTATTATATGAAATGCTGAAAGGTACTCAAGAAGAAGAAGAAGAAGAAGAAGAAGAAGGAGGAGGAGGAAGAGGAGGAGGAGGAGGAGGAGGAGGAGGAGGAGGGGGAGGAGGAGGAGAAAGTAAAGATAAAAATTATGAACAACAAATACATGTCTATCAACAAGTGAATCTAAAAATCAAATGAATAAAAAATCTGATAAACAGAATTAACTGGTGCTTATACTTGAATCAGGGGCATAAAAAGGGAGTGGACTGACAATTCTCAGGGGGAAAGAGGTGAGAGGGGGGTGTAGGAAGAGACTGGACAAAAATGGTACACCTATGGATTAGGACAGTCTGGTGGAGGTAAGGGCAGAGGATGGGGTGGGAACTGGGTGGAGGGGAGCTATGGGGGGGGGGAAAGAGGAACAATTGTAATAATCTGAACAATAAAGATTTATTAAATAAAAAAAACAGCGATTTTCAATCATTTTCATCTCATTGTACACATAACCTAATTACTAAAATTCTGTGACATACCAAAACATATATTTTTTGTTGATCTGACAAAAAGAAAAAAAGGTTATAATTTGGATGCATTCACACCAGATGGCTATTGTTGGGTTGGCTGTTGTCATTTTATTATTTGACAACATAAGACAGTGGTCAGCAAACCGTGGCTCAGGTAACCTGGGAGGCTAAATTTGCTGCTCTGTTGTCTAATGAGTTTGCCGGTCACTGGACTAGACTAAATGTTATTGTGTATTTGGAAGCTGAGGATTAGGCAATTGTGGCATATTGTGTGCAAAGAGCTAAAGTGTAGTATATGACAGTGGTCGGCAAACTCATTAGTCAACAGAGCGGCAAACAGCAGCTCGCCAGCTGCATGTGGCTTGTGAACCACAGTTTGCCGCCACTGATCTAAGAGAAAAGAGGTCAGTTCCCTGACTAAATAGTCAGATATTGCATGTTTTAAAAACTCTTCAGCACACTGGTTGAAAATCACTGCCTTACAATGATTAAATGTTCCAACTGAAGTGTTTTTATTGCTAGATCGGACAGCTAATACATTTACTGTTTAGGAGAAAAAAATAGAAATGTTATTAATAAAAGGTTCTAATCTGACTACTTAAGTTGTTTTTTTACTTGTTTACTTATAGCCATCTGGGAAGTGGATAATTATTTTAAAATATCTTTAATATAGGGGATTTTATTTAACCAAAAGTATTGTATACCTTATTTCAGTATTTGAGCATATGTTTAAAACTTGGTTTGTGGTAAAATGTAGCATTTTTGCCCAGTGTTATTTGACATAGTAGAGTTGCACAAAAAGGTGAAATTTTGAATTTTATTGCAATAGAGGATTAAGAAAGATGACTAACTCTCCTTATTTGGAGAACAGGAAGTGGTCTAGGATTAAGATCCAAAAAAAATCAAATTTGTTTGATGTTGCCAGTAGTAACCTGCCTTGATGTGGCTTCTACAGATGCAACTAGAACTAAAAATTGTGACATCTACAAGTGGTGGGAGAGTTTGAGAAACATTAGTCAGAACCTGTTACCTGGAATTTCAGCCTTGGAAGTTACTATTCCCAGAGTGCATGTATAGTCTTACAGAATCTCTGCAGTTACTATTTCCTGGAGAAAAGAGTTGTTTGAGAAGACCAAGATGAATTGAAATAGCGTTCTGAGTATTCTTTCTAAGCCATTCAAATTTCTTTACTTAATTGCCATAGTACCTCAGCTCCTCTAGATAGCAGTTTTTGTCTGAATAAGAGAAAAAACAGTTTTTGGTTTATTGACACTTGCATCAATATTATCTAATGTTGGAACTATCGGTGGGGGGGCGGGGGGAGGACACTTTGTAAAGTATTTGATTGTCTAAGCCAGAGGTCGGCAAACTCATTAGTCAACAGAACGGCAAACCGTGGCTCACAAGCTGCATGTGGCTCGCGAGCCGCAGTTTGCCGACCACTGTTCTAACCCCTGTGCTGTATAGCCTGAAAACTAATACATAATGATATTGAATGTAAACTGTAATTGAAAATTAAATTAAAAAATTGTTTGATGTTTCTTAAAGATATGTCTTGTCTCTATCACTGACCAATAGAATTCAAGTTTTGGAAACTGTTTTTAACAAGCTCTCTAAGTGATATTTTTGGCATCCTAAAATTTTGTAATCATTAGTTTGTGGTATAGGAAAAAATAATGGATACTTTTGTTGATAGTAATACTATGACCTGAATTTGTTTTCATAAAAACTAAAGCTGATTATTTAAGACACTGTTATTGCCTATTTCTGCTTAAAGAATTCTCTATAAAGAATATGACAACTCAGGGTAAAAGAGAATATATAATTTATTTTAGCCTCCTCTGATCTTGAGCTAGAATATTCTAGACCAGTAGTTTTCAAACCTGACAGTGCATCAGATTCACTGGGCGGTTTTGTTAAAAACAGATTGCTGGGCCCTATCCCCAGAGTTTCTGGTTCCATAGGTCTAGAATGGGCCCTGAGAGTTTACATCTCTTACATGTTCTCATATGTATTAGTCCATCAGGATTGCAATTGCAAACAACATAAATTTATTTTTCACAGTTTTAGAGGATGGGAGCCCAAGATTAAGATGCTGGCAGAGTTGGTTTCTTTGGGGACACTCTTCTTCCTTACAGATTGCTGCTCTCTAACCACCTCTTCTTTCACATGGTTTTTCCTCTGTGATTTCAGAGAGGAAGGCGGGGGTGGAGGGGTGGAAGAGAAAAGGAGAGGAGAGGAGAGGAGAGGAGAGGAGAGGAGAGGAGAGGAGAGGAGAGGAGAGATCAATGATGACAGAGAATCATTGATCAGCTGCCTCCTGGATTCCCCACACTGGGGATCAAGCCTGCAATCCGAACATGTGTCCTGATGGGGAATGGAATTTTGGCCTCCTGATTTATAGGTTGATGCTCAAACACTGATCCATGCCAGCTGGCCCCTCATGATTCTTTATGTATTCAAGTTTCCTCTTATAAGGATACCAGTCAGATTGGATCAGGACCCATCCTAATAGCCTCATTTTAACTTAATTATCTCTTTAAAGATCTTACTTCCAAATATAGTCACAGTCTGAACAGCTGGGAGTTCAGGCTCCAACATATGTATTTTGGGGAGACACAATTCAGTTCATAACACCATATGATGCTGAGGCTGTAGGTCCAGGAACCACACTTTGAGAACCACTGTCTGGACTTAACTGGTGAGATAGGGAAATGACTTCTGAGAAGACGTTTCCCAATCATGTGAGACAATCCTTGGCTTTCATTCTTTCTACCAACTTTCTCTTGATGATCCTTCCTACTTCTCTGTTTTAATTATTTTTCTTGGCAGATGATTTTCCAGGCTTCAGTTTAGCTCCCTTTGTCTTCAATGACCTCAACTCTGTGTCAGATACCAATCTGGTGTCTTGCCAGCAATGCTTATATATAAGTGTTTATATATTCAGATCAGCACTTATCTGCATTGTTGCAGTCCTGCTCTTCCTCCTGCTTTCCCTGTTTCTGTTCCTGCCACGACTACTCACTATACATTTAAATGGGCCTATGGAGTCTGTTTTTTCCCTTGCTCCCTATGCCTCATAACCAAATTGAACAGCATCTACTTATGCATTTCAATATTCCCATCTCTTCTTTTATTTCCCTTGCATTCAGCTTTATTTAGGTCTCATTCATTCTCCTTTGTATATTGCCATAGCCTTCTTGCTAGAATAATTTCTTTCAGTCTCTCCCTCCTTTAATAAATACTATCTACTGTTTTAGAGTAATCTTGCTAAAGCTTAATTCTAATAAAAAACATCAAGTGTCTTTTCTACCACATGTTCATGCCTGCTAAATAAAATTCAGGGTTCTGTTATAAAAAGAAAGGGGTGAGTAAAAATCCATTCACTCCCTAAATATGCATGCACACCTTTTCTTTCATCTGTAAAATCTTTCCCAGGTGCAAACACCACTAAGTACAACACAGTTACAGCCTCCAGCTCAAGGTTAAGGATCTCTGCCTATGTGCAGTGGGCTTCTTCAGATCATCATTGTCTAGCAAAATGTTACTGCCCATCATACCCAATATTCGATGGTAGAGAAGAAACATATAATAGTATTATAACTTCCTTGTAGACATAGGCCATGGCAATTTTTCAGCCGTGTTGGGTCAGAATAGTGAAGACAACAGCACTGGCAGTGGCATGCTTTCCATAATTACTGTCCTCAGTGTGCCATGGCTTTGCCCTCTGAGGTGCTCTCCATGGTCCACTCTCCTCTATGTTCTTTCCAAGGTGGACATTAGAGAGTAGACTCTTCTTGGGGGCTGCATTCACACCCCACCTCTTTTCTTTTTTCTTTTTTTTTAAATTTCTTTATGATTAAGGTTTACATATGTGTCCTTATTCCCCCATTATCCCCCATCCCCCCACTCACGCCCCCTGTTGTCTGTGTCCATTGGTTAGGCCCATATGCATACATACAAGTCCTTTGGTTGATCTCTCCCCCTTATCCCCACCTTCTCCTACCTTCCTTCAGAGGTTTGATGGTTTAATTGATGTCTCTCTGTCTCTGGGACTGTTTTTTCATTGGTTTATGTTGTTCATTATATTCCATAAATGAATGAGATGATGTGATATTTATCTCTCTCTGACTGGCTTATTTCACTTAGCAAAGTGCTCTCAGTTCCATCCATGTTGTTGCAAATGGTAGGAATTCCCGATTTCTTTTTTTTTTTTTTAGCGCAGCATAGTATTCCATTGTATAAATGTACCATAATTTTTTAATTCACTCATCTGCCGATGGGTACTTAGGCTGTTTCCAAATCTTAGCTATGGTAAATTGTGCTGCTATGAACAAAGGGGTGCATATATTCTTTCTGACTGATGTTTCTAGCTTCTTGGGATATATTCCTAGAAGTGGTATTACTGGGTCAAATGGGAGTTCTATTTTTAGTTTTTTTTTAAATTAAATCTTTATTATTCAGATTATTACATTTGTTTTTCTTTTTTCCCCTCCATAGCACCCCTCCACCCAGTTCCCACCCTTCCCTCCCTCCCGTTGACCTCATCCATAGGTGTATGATTTTTGTCCAGTCTCTCCCTGTATACCCCACACCCCATTCCCCCTGAGAATTATCAGTCACGGGTGGGTTTGGAGCAGCAAGGCCTCCGCGGGTTCCGCCTTGAGTGACTCTTCAGTCCGCCGACCGACGCTCTACCCACTGAGCACACCTACTCCTACTGCCACAGCGGCAGCACACACACGTGGGGGGCGCGGGGGGCCTCGGGGTCATAGGAGTTAAGGGAACCAGCACCGGCGCTTGCTCCTGCAGGTCCGGCCAGGCCCGAGCCGCACCGGCAGCCCAGAGGGCAGGTGCCCTGGCGGCTCGAGAGCCGAGGACGCAACGCTCAGCCCCAGTCTCAGCACGAGGGTCTCAGCCTCAGCCTCAGCCTCAGCACGAGGGTCCCAGCCTCAGCCTCAGCACGAGGGTCTCAGCCTCAGCCTCAGC
>JAAGEH010000012.1:45156960-45190244 GCA_011751065.1 Lasiurus cinereus
CAGCCTCAGCACGAGGGTCCCAGCCTCAGCCCCAGCCTCAGCACGAGAGTCTCAGCCTCAGCCTCAGCACGAGGGTCTCAGCTCCAGCCTCAGCGCGAGGGTCTCAGCCTCAGCCTCAGCGCGATGGCCTCAGCGTCTGCAGCCTGGCCCCAGCGCCCCAGCACCCCAGCTCCCCAGCCCCGTACCTCTCCCCCGTGGGCGTCGCCAGCAGCGGGGACTCAGTCCAGCACTGGGAGGAGGACGGCGGGGTGCCGAGCAGAGCTCCGTTAGTCCGCGTTCCATGCCTGCGTTTCCCCATTGCGGGGCCCAGCCTGGTGCCCTGTGCTGCGGGGAACGTCCCCCCAAGCCCCGGGGCCTCGACCTCGCCGGCGAGCCCGCCTCCGGGCTGGGAACGCGGGCGGCTCCTTCCCCGGATCCCGGTCCCCCTCAGTCATTATTTCTTTAAATAGGTTTTCAGTATCTTGCTCTCTCTCTTCTTCTGGCACCCCCACAATTCTGATGTTGGCACGCTCGAAACTGTCCCAGAGGCTCCCCACATTATGTTCACACCTTTGGATTCTCCTCTCTTCTTGCCTTTCCAGTCGAATGTTGTCTGCCTCTTATATTTCAAATTTTTTACTTGATTCTTGCCTTTCTCCAGTCCGCTGCCAGGACTCTGTACAATATTCCTTATTTCAGTCAGTGTATGTCTAATTTCTATTTGGTCCTCTATCATCTCCAGTTGAACCTTTTCCATCCCTAGTTGGCTCCCCTGCATCTCTAGTATGTCCTTTTTCATCTTCTCTTGGGTCTTGCTAAATTTATCCATCTTTTCTAGCATATTCTTGAAAAACCCCATAAGCGTGGTTTTGAACTCTATATCCAGTCTTTTTTTTCCCCTCCATTTCTTTTGTTTGTGATCCCTTCCCCTGTCTCGGCATCCTCACCATGCCGGGGAAACTTCTGTGTTGGATTCAGCCTTATGATACCGGACGCAAAACCGAAGAAGCCTCTGTTGAGCTTGGGAGGGGTGGAGTCTCAGGGCTTAAGGGACCGCCTTGCCTTCCAGTCGGCCCCGCCCTCCACGGCCCCTGAGTCTCACGTGACTGGGTAATGGCTGGAGCGGTCCCTGTGCTTGCGCGCACCCGCAGTGCCTCTAACTGCTGCCTTTCCATCTCCCCTGCGCGCCAGGACCACACGAGTCTAGGTCCCCAGGGTTTCGCCTGAAACAGGGGCTCAGTGGACTCAGAAGTGGCACAGTTGGGAGGGTCTGTCTCCCGCCCAGTCGTGAAAGCCAGCGGCACAATCAGCAGTCTGTCCTCCGAGCAGCACAGTGCGCGTGTGAGACCGGACCCGATCTTCTGCAACTCCCCTAAATTTCCGTGCACCTCTCCCTTTTCACAGTCCAAACTCCCCCGTATGAGTTTTGGCTGGATCTGGGGTTTAGTGTCGTAAGATAAGGGGTTCAATGCCGTTGAGAGTCTCTGTTTCCCTCCCGCCAGAGAAATCAGCCAGGTCCTCTGGCGCCCGTTCTCTCAGCGCGTGCGTCTCAGTACCTCGGCTTTTTGCAGCTCCTCTGGGTTTCTGTGAGCCCCTCTCTTTCCTTCTAGTTGTAGAATTTCCACTCAGCCAGCTTTCTTGTGGTTCTGGATGATGTCCATTCTGTCTTTTAGTTGAAATTGTTGTGCGAGGCAGCAGTGTAGGTGTTTACCTATGCCGCCATCTTGGATTCTCCTCTATTTTTAGTTTTTTGAGGAAGCTCCATACTATTCTCTACAGTGACTGCACCAATCTGCATTCCCACCAGCAGTGTAAGAGGGTTCCTTTTTCACTGCATCCTCACCAACATTTGTCATTTATTGATTTGTTGATGATAGCCTTTCTGACAGGTATAAGATCGTACTGCATTGTTGTTTTGATTTGCATCTCTTGGATAATTAGTGACTTTCAGCGTGTTTTCATATTTCTCGGCCTTCCTTCTGTCTACTTTTAAAAAGTTTTTTTTTAGGTCTATTGCCTATTTCTTGATTGGATTGTTTATATTCCTTTTGTTGAGTTGTAGGAGTTCCCAGTAAATGTTGGAGATTAAACCCTTATCAGTGATAACATTGGCAAATATGTTCTCCCACGTAGTGGACTTTCTTGTGGTTTTGTTGATGGTTTCTTTTGGTGTGCAAAAGCTTTTTATTTTGATGTAGTCCCATTTGTTTATTTTCTCCTTAGCTTTCATTGCACTAGGAGTGGTATCAGTAAAGAAGTTCCTTCGGCATGTCTGAGATTGTGCTGCCTGTGGATTCCTCTAGTATTTTTATTGTTTCCTGTCTTATGTTTAAGTCCTGTATCCATTTTGAGTTTATTTTTGTGTATGGCATAAGTTGGTGGTTTAGTTTCATTTTTTTGCAGGTATCTGTCCAATTTTCTCAACACCATTTATTGAAGAGACTATCTTGATTCCATTGTATTTCATGCCTCCTTTGTTGAATATTAATTGGGCATAGTGGTTTGGGTTGATTTCTGGGTTCTCTATTCTATTCCATTGGTCTATATGTCTGTTCTTGTGCCAGTATCAGACTGTTTTGAGAACAGTGGCTTTGTAATACAGCTTGATATCTGGTATTGAGATCCCACCTACTTTGTTCTTCTTTCTCAGGATTGCTGTGGCTATTCGGGGTCTTTTTTTATTCCAGATGAATTTTTGGAGAGTTAGTTCTAGGTCTGTGAAATATGCCATTAGTATTTTAATGGGGAGTGCATTGAATTTATAGATTGTTTTGGGTAGAATGGACATTTTGATGATGTTGATTCTATCAATCCATGAACAAGGTATGTTCTTCCATCTGTTTATATCTTCCTCTATCTCTTTTCTCAGTGTCCTGTAGTTTTTTGCATATAGGTCTTTTACATTTTTAGTTAAGTTTATTCCTAGGTATCTTAATTTTTTTTGTACAATGGTAAATGGGATTGCTCTTTTAGTCTCTCTTTCTGTAAGTTCACTATTGATGTATAGAAATGCCATAGATTTCTTGGCATTAATTTTATATCCTGCTCCTTGTGAAATTCATTTATTAAGTCTAATAATTTTTTGAAGGAATCTTTAGGGTTAGTATCATGTTGTCTTCAGATAAGGACAGTTTTATTTCTTCTTTTCCAATTTGGATGCTTTTTATTTCTTCTTTTTGTCTGATAGCAATGGCTAGTACTTCTAGTACTATGTTGAACAAGAGTGATGAGAGAGGGCATCCCTGTCTTGTTCCTGTTCTTAAGGGAAATTGTTTTAGCTTTTGTCCATTGAGTGTGATGCTGGCTGTGGGTTTATCATATATGGCTTTTATGATGTTGAGGTATGATCCTTTAATTCCCACCTTGCTGAGAGCTTTTATCAAGAAAGGGTGTTGGATTTTGTCAAATGCTTTTTCTGCATCAATTAATATGACTATGTAATTTTTCTCCCTCAATTTGTTTATGTGATATATTACATTTATTGATTTGTGATTATTGTACCATCCTTGCATCTCTGGTATAAATCCTGATTGGTCATGGTGTATGATCTTTTTGATGGATTGCTGGATCCGATTTGCTAGAATTTTGTTGAGGATTTTGGCATCTACATTCATGAGGACTATTGGCCTGTAATTCTCTTTCATTGTGCTATCTTTATCTGGTGTTGGTATTAGGGTGATGCTGGTTTCACAGAATGAGTTTGGAAGTGTTCCTTCTTGAATTTTTTGGAATAGTCTGAGGAGGATAGATTTAGTTCTTCCTTGAATGTTTGGTATAACTCTCCTATGAAGCCGCCTGGCCCTGGGCTTTTGTTTGCTGGAAGCTTTTTGATGAATGCTTCAATTTCTTCCTTAGTTATTGGCCTATTAAGATTTTTAGATTCTCCTTTATTGAGTTTTGGGAGGTTGTGTTTTTTAGGAATATGTCCATTTCCTCCAGGTTGTCTAGTTTATTGGAATAGAGTTGTTCATAATATTTTTTTTTAACAATCCTTTGTATTTGTGTGGAGTCTGTTGTTATTTCACCTCTATCATTTCTGATTTTGTTCATTTGAGTCCTCTCTCTTTGCTTCTTGGTGAGCCTGGCTAGTGGTTCATTAATCTTGTTTATCCTTTCAAAGAACCAGCACGTGGTTTTGTTGATCTTTTATATTGGTTTTTGGTCTCTATGTCATTTATTTCTGCTCTAATCTTTATTATCTCCTTCTTTCTGTTCACTCTGGGCTTTTCTTGTTGCTCTCTTCCTAATTCTTTGAGTTGTAGTATTAGATGGTTTACTACCATTTTTTCTTCTTTTTTTCTTTTTTTGAGGCGGCCTGTAGAGCTATAAACTTCCCTCTCAGGACTGTTTTCATTGTGTCCCATAGATTTTGGATTGTTGTGTTTTTATTGTCATTAGTTTTCAGAATGTTTTTGATTTCTTCTTTGATCTCATTGGTAAGCCAATCAATATTTAATAACATGCTATTCAGCTCCCAAGTGTTTGAGTGTTTTGGATTGTTTTTATTGTAGTTTATTTCTAATATTATGCCATTGTAGTCTGAAAAGATGCTTAGTATGATTTCAATCTTCTTGAATTTGAGGAGACTGCTTGTGACCCAGTTTGTGGTGTAATTTTAAAATGTCCCATGTTCAATTGAGAAGAACATATATTTCACAGCTTTGGGGTGAAATGTTTTAAAGATGTCAATTAAGTCCATCTGATCTAGAGAGTCATTTAGGATTTTGGTTTCTTTGCTAATTTTCTGTCTGTAGTAATTCCCTACTATGATTGTATTGTTGTCTATCTCTCTCTTGATATCTACCAGGAGATTTGGGTGCTCCTGCATTGGGTACATATGTGTTTACTAGGGTTATATACTCTTGTGGTATTGATCCCTTTAGTATTATGAAGTGAATTTTCTTATCTCTTGTTATGGCCTTCACTTTGAGGTCTATTTTTCCAGATATAAGTATTGCCATGCCAGCTTTTTTTTTTTTTTCATTTTCATTTGCTTGAAAGATATTTTTCCATCCTTTCACATTTCCTCTGTGTGAGTCCTTTGTTCTGAGGTGGTCTCTTGTAGACAGCATATATATGGGTCATTTTTTTTTTTGTTTGTTTTTTTATCCATTCAGACACTCTATGTCTTTTGATTGGAGCATTTAGTCTGTTTACATTTAAAGTTATTATTGAAAGGTATTTGTTTATAACCATTTTTTATTTTTTAAAGCTGTGTTCTTTCTTACTTTTTTGTTTCTTCTTTTTATAGCATTCCCTTTAGCATTTCTTGCATTGCTGGTTTGGTTGTGATAAACTCCCTTAGCCTTTTGTGGTCTGTGAAGCTCCTGATTTCCCCTTCAATTTGGTTGATAATCTTGCTGGATAGAGTATTCTTGAATTGAGTCCCATGCTTTGCATCACTTTGTATATCTCCTTCCATTCCTTTCTAACTTGATCTGTTTCTTCCTGCCAGTTGCCATCTTGCCTCCTCCCCCACCTCTTTTCTTGGGATAAATTTGAGGAAGGGAGAGGTAGAGATAAACAGAAATATCAATAATGAGAGAGAATCATTGATCACTGAGGATGGAGCCTGCAACCCAGGCATGTGCCCTTGACCAGGATCTAACACAGGACCCCTCAGTCTGAAGGCTGATGCTCTATCCACTGAGCCAAACCAGGAATGGCCCTTATAAAATAAATTTGAAGAAAGCAGTCTAGAGCCAGTATAAAGGCTCTGCAGTGTCATGAATGTTCATGATCTTCTAGCTTTTCTCTCCACCTGCCTAGAGTGAGGGCATTGACCTGTGTTTCAAAATGACTGTTGGAATTCCAGTCATCACACAGAGATATAGGAAGGGAGAGAAGAAAGGTATACTCTTTCTCTTTCATTGAGATTTTTTTTTCTGAGATTTCTATACTACATTGTATCTTAATGGTCAAGGTTTAGTCACCTATCTTCAAGGGAGGCTGGGAAATATAGATTTTTAACTAGATTGATGTATCCATCTGTTTATCAAGGTTCTATTACTATAGCAAAGAGGAAGGTAGGCACTGAGGTAGGAAATGATCTTCTGTCACAGGTAAATCTGTAAGTAATTATAGAATAAGGTAAAGAGATTTACATGCCTTAAAGGACCTTTAGGTTGATTTCTTTGGAGGCCCAGCTGGATGGGCTATGGAAGACTTTCAGAAGAAGGCAACATTCAAAATCATTCTTTGAGTAAGAGAAAAATGGTATATTGAAGCTGGAGAGCCCAAGGCACTCAGTCTCAGGGTCTTGCCAATATCAGATGAGTGCAGAAATTTTGCCTCAGTTGTCTAACCCTAGTTGCAGCCCTAGACTTGAATAAAAGATACATTACGGAGACTGGTGGCAGGCAAGAGTGGGATGTTGGCCCTTACAAATTTCAAGCAAAGAAACAGAAGGCTGCTCCCACACATGTCAAGAAGAAAGCCCAGCATGGTAGGCTAGTTCCAGATAACAACCTGGCAACCCTTCAAACAAAGGAAGAAGTTTGTTGCTAACTAGCAGAGTAATTTCTCATAGACCATTCACCAAAGACAACTTACATTCATTTTGCCATGTATATTCTGAGATTCTGAGTAGTATTTCAATCACCCCAGATTCTGACATGAAGAAACATTCAGGACATTTGCTATAATGTTAATGTAGCTGACGCCTATTTGTGTGTGTGTGTGTGTGTGCAGCATCTTTCCTGTGTGGGCAATGCACATGCTCACACATCAGCAGGCATGAGCACTTCATGCTTTCCTTCTGTAACACTGGAGGGAGGATGCTGGGGGCAGGGAGGATGTTGTGTTCTTAGTCTGAGAGTAACATGGTTCACATGTGTTGGGTATGAAGATGAGTGGTTACAAAAGCCTTTAATTAAAAAAAAGTAAGCTGGGAAATGCAAGACTTTGGTTATATTGCTTGGTTATAATATCATGAAAGCAGTAAATGCCACATCACCTCTGCAATAATTTCTTTAAGAAATTAGAGTTCTAGACTTATAATTCCTATAACCACACTTAGATCTTGATTTTCCTTCCAATAATTAAAGATAATGAAGATATTGGTAGATGAAGATACTGGAAACCCCATGCATTAATTGGCCTACCTTCAGCTCTGTGGTAGAGGGTGGGGAGTTGGTTATAGGCAACAAATGAGAAGGAATGGATGTAGTTTATTGTAGTCTCTACATGCCAATTTCTTGTCATACATTACCTCATAAGCCTCTTTGTTCTTACCTCTAATTATAGATAGAAGAAATGGAGGTTTATAGAGATATTAAGTTTCTTGTTCAGTGGTCATCTTGTTTATATTGGAGAATGTTCTCAGATGGTCACCCACTTCCTCTTGAGAAGAATATATTTGGGTAACCTGAGCATAGAAAAGTTATTTTTTATGTTTGATCCAAAAGTTAATTCCTTGCAACTTCTGCTTACTGGTTCTAATTCTACCCCTGCCACTAACTGGTTCAAAATATGCAAAAATAGCTTTCTTGTTTGCAGATTATATTTTTGTCTCCTGATTAACAATTCAAATTCCTCACATGGTCTGATTTTGAACTTTTTCCTCATTGGACTTGCTATTCTTTGAATATATTTTATTTTGTTGATAAACTTTAAAGAAATGCACACAGTAATCTGCCTGTGTGTTTCTAAATGCATATTCAAAAGGGACTGTCATCTCCCTCAGTCTAGACATTATAGTTCTCTTAATGGAATTTAGGATTTCATTGCATTTTTTTAGGGTGTCAGGGAGGGGGTAATAGTATTTTATAGTTGATTTCTATTAAACGTACTAGTGACAAAAATCCGTAAATCTTTTCACACTTGCTTTTGCTATAGCTTGTAACCTTCATACTCTGCTTCTGCAGTTGGTTTTTTTTGTTTTTGTTTTTTGTTTTGTTTTGTTTTGGATGCAAACATAGATCTTTAATTTGTTGCAGTTAAATAGCATTTTATTGAATTCAGTCCATTGCTTCAGTTGCTAAAGATCTTTTTGAAGATTGATTTTGCCAACCACGTACTCACTATTTTTTCTGGCTTCATTTCCCCAGCTCATTTGACAGCCTGCCCTCCATATTTTCAAATACAACTAATAAACAGAGCAGAGATTTAACCAATGTTGGCACTCTTCTTTGCTTAACATTGGTCCATCCCAAGGAGACCACTCCTCAGCACCTGCCAATTGGGACATCTATTCTTCTTGTCCTCTTTTTGGCATTTGGACCCTTCTTTATGTTTTCCCTTCAGCAATGCCCTGAAGTCTTTCATCACTTCATGTTTGAAAGTCTACACATTTTTCAAGGTTTCATTCAAAGCCCACCCACTACATGAAGTCTGCCCTGATTCATTGTGATTCTCCAATTTCAGAATTGCCTTTGCATAGTTTAATTCTTAATTGCCAACCCTCAGTGATTTTCTGTGAATGTAAACTGCATATTTACCTCCTGTCTCATGAAGGCAAGAACCACATTATTTATTAGCCGCTAGCATCAAGCTATGACAGTGCTAGCAGAGAGCAGTGTTTATTGTTATTTGCCTTTAATTGGTTAGGCCAGCAGTTCTCAATGGCAGATGGTTTTTTTACACCTCCTCCTAACCACCTTAGGGCACATTTGGCAATGTCTGGAGACACTTTTGGTTATCCCAACTGGGAACAGTGCTACTGGCTTCCATTGGGTAGAAGCCAAGGATTCTTCCAAGCATAGTAAAATGCATTGGGCAGCCCCCTCCACACCAAAGAGTTATCCACAATGACAATGGAGCTTATGTTGAGTAACTCTGTAATAGACAAGGCAGGTGTGTTTTGATTTTTAAAGGCTGCCCCATCTACCTGATAATAGATAGACTTTGGTGTCAGGGAGCACATTTGCTGAACCTGCCTAGAATGAATGCTATCTCCACATAGTTACCCCTGGAGTTCAGGCTCCAGTAATTAGTCCTGGTTACATTACTGAAAAGAGATGATTGTAGGCAAGTCAACAAGTGTATCTACAGGCAGAATGAAACTGATTCCATAAACTACACCTACAGATTAGTTTTATTAGTTTCTGGCTGTGCCTTGTTTAAGTATCTAGCTTTTTGCCTCAGTTTATTTGTATGTTGAAGTGACATAATAATAGCTTTCCTCCAGCTATTTCATAGAGATAATTTTGAAGAAAAAAGAGATAATATATGTGAAGAGTTTTGAACTCTTTGAGTGGGAAAATTACTATTAAAGCATTAATAATGATAATTAGTAGTGGTAATCTCAGGTATGGAGGAACACATATACTCCAAAGAAAAGAACAATTAAGGCAAATGTGTTGTTTTGGATCTAACTTGTATTTCTGTGCTCAGGGTTGATCTCCTAAACTATAAATATGCCTTCTGACTAGGACCTTGGGAGACTCTACTGGATACCCTCTCCCAGACCCATGAAGTGTGGCCAGGCCAACAAATAGTAGGTGAAGGACAATAAGAAAATGTTTGCCAATGTTGGCCTACATGAGTGCTTTTATTATTATTTAAAGTTGAAACCTTGCTAAATGTGTAAGACATCCCTTGATGAAGTCAGTGCGTTTCCATGTTTTCTCACAGGGTTCAGAAGGATTTTCAACCCAAGAGTTAAAGGACTTCTGAGTGATGACATTATGGCTGGTCCCAAGCATGTGTCCCTTTGGCATGCAATCTCTAGTCTCCAGACGCCTGCTGCCTCACCTACTATTTGTCTGTGACTCTGTGGCTGTTGTGTGGTTGGCATCCACCCCCACACTGGCGTGCCAAAGGAGTGAATGAACAATGGGATACTCTGGCACTGATGGGTGTTTTAATAACTGTGGAAAATGATGAATTTACAGATTCATGATTCAAGCTCCCACTTCAAAGGTGCTCAACTGAAATCCTCCTGAAATTAAAAGCAATACTACTGAACACAATGCAACCTTTTGCATGGCTGCCCAATGTTACGATAAATCTGTATGTGCAGTGTTTGAGAAAGTTACATTACTGGAAACAGATGCCCTGCTTTCATCTGGAATTTATGTGTAGTGTTCAGTAGGTTGGTCCTGCCTGGGAAATATGAGGTGTATAATGGGAAACAATTTGCTTTTCACTGGCAGCCAAGACTCAAGACAGGCCAAGGCTCTTTGACCAAGGGTTTAACCAGCAGCTCTACCTGGCTGGATTTTCTATGTCTGAAGTGCCTTCACTCTGAATTGAGAACATTCTCTCTCTTCTAGGTCTGGTCTGAAGCTCTACCAGGAAGGAAGTAGAATCAGTCCTGTGTCCACTCCTTTCTTGGTAAACCCAACTTTCTCAATACTTCTGAGGGAATACCCCAAACACTTACAATGTTTTTAGTGGATGCCATCTCTCCTACAATGGCTTCCTATGCAGGCCCATCTTCCTCAGCCAGGCCTAGGCTCCAGGCTTACTTTTTCCTTTCGAATGTAATTACTATCACTCATCTAAAGCTGAGCATGTCCCACATTGCACAAGTGCTCATTAAACTCCATCTCAACTTGTGAGGTAGATATTTTTTATCCTTGTTTTATATATAAGGGAACAGCCTCAAACAGCATAAATAACTTGCCCAAGGTCACACAACCAGAATTAGAAGTAGAAAACACAATTGTGATATTTCCCATTCTTTCAGATTGGCAGCAACACAACTATTTAACATAGTTTCACCAATAGCATTTATATCTTATATCTTCTTGTACAAAATGCCTGAATGCAAGGCCTTTTGTTATTGTTAGATTTTCCCACACTGTGGCAAATGTTGAGGGGAAGGTGGAGTTTTTTAACTCTACCAAAAATATCACCCAGTTGTGGAGGCCTGTGGTTTGTTAGCCTGATTTCTCATTCATGAGAGAGTTTTGTAGCTATTCCTACCAGACAAGAGGAATCCTGGACAGTGTGTTCTTAGGGGTCCTATTGTGTGCCTTGATATCTTTCATTTTCCTCCTCTAATTTCAAGGTTGGTATGGTAAAACCTTCATCCCAGGTTGATGTCAAGTGTTTTTCAGATATTTCCTTTAAAAGGTGGTTCTCTGAGACAAATACTAACTATGAAATAATGACTACTAGCAGTAGCCACAAGTCTCTGTGCTATATTTTTATCACCTCATCTCACCAGAAGACATTTGAAAAATGCATTGCAATTTTAATTTTAAGGAAATTAAATAAGGAGAATTGAATAATTTAAATGATTTTCCCAAATACACACCATTTAGTAAATCCAGACTTTAAATTGATGAGGCCATAGAAGCAATGTTAATAGTTTAGTTATGGTTGATGTGACCTATAATTTATTACCTTTTTGCTAGATCCAAAATTATAAACTGGATGGTTGTGCATGGTTGGCTGTGGTAGAGATTGATGGTAGTTCAGTTAGAGATCAAAGAAAAATAATTTTTCCAGTTCTCTACCCATTCACATTGTTTTTTACTTTCTTAAAAAAAGAAAAAACCCTTCCTATTGTTCCTTTCTTTCCAGAGTAAGTGCAAGCCAAGAAACCCTTGGAGTGTGACTTCAGGTCCAGGCTGTGCTTCAGTGCCGCATGACACTATATGTCATTAATTGCTATTTTCGAGATGCCTTGGATGATGGAGATCTTATTGGAAGTCTGTTATCAGGGGAAAGGAGATTAGCACATGGACAAAGCTAACAAGTTGGTACAAAACTTCTTTTTATTATTATTATTATTATTATTATTATTATTATTATTATTTTAATTTTTGTTAATCCTCACCCAAGAATATTTTTCCATTGATTTGTAGAAAGAGTGGAAGGGAGGGGTAGAGAGGAAGAGAGAGAGAAACATCAATGTGAAAGAGACACATCGAATGGTTGCCTCCCACATGTGTCCCAACTGGAACTAGGGACTGAGTCTGCAAGCCAGGTACATGCCCTTGATCACAATCGAACCCAAGGCTTTTTAGTCTGCCGCCAATACTCTACCCACTTAGTAAATCCAGCTACAGTGGTACAATACTTCTTAAAGTTCATTTATTTTTTACCTTTCTTCCTGTATATTGAAAGTATATTAATGCTATGTATTTCTCCTTGAGATTTGGTCTTGTTAACAATACTTCCATTCTTCATTCAAAGTATTTAAAAATTTTCCAATGTGATTTCTTTTGCATCTCATGAATTATTTGAGGGTGTGTTTCTGACTTTCCAGTTGCATGGGTTAACATTTATTTTTGTGTTTAGTATATAACTTGATTATAGCATGTTCCAAGAAAATGGCCTTTATATATTCATTCTCTGAAATAGTAGTATGCTGAAACTGGTTTTAACAACTTTTGGTCAATGTTTGTAAATTGTTCATGTGTATTTCAGAAAAGTATTTATTCTCTAATGGGGTGGTCCAGCGTTCTATATTGTCTATTAGTCATTAATTTTGTTGTTGAAATATATTTCTTTTAAAATTTTCATCTGCTTGATTTATCAATAAATGAGACAGCTATGTTGAAAGCTCTTACTGTGATGATAGATGTTATTTTTGCAATATGTTTATTTTTGTTTGAAAAATTTCCAAGTTATTTTATTGGGTACATACAAATATAGAATTATACCACTAAAAGCCCAGTGCACAAAATTCGTGCATGGGAACAGGAGTGTCCCTCAGCCTAGCCTTCACCCTCTCCAATCTGGGACCCTTCAAGGGATGTCCGACTGCCCGTTTTGGCCCAAATTCCAGTAGGAGCGGGCCGAAATGGGTAGTCACACATCCCTCTCACAATCCAGGACTGCTGGCTCCCAACTGCTTGCCTGCCTGCCTTCCTAATTTCCCCTAACCACTTCTGCCTGCCAGCCTTATCACCCCCAATCATTCCCCTGCCAGCCAGATTGATGCCTAACTGTTCAACTGCCAGCCTGTTTGCCCCTAACTGCCTTCCCCTGCAGGCCTGGTCATCCTTAACTGCCCTCCCCTGAAGGTTTGGTCATCCCTAACTACCCTCCCCTGCAGGTCTAGTTCCCCCAACAGCTCTTCCCTGCAGGCCTAGGTCCCCCCAACTTCCCTTGTCTGCTGGCCTGGTCATCCCTAACGGCCCTCCCCTGCAGGCTTGATTGACCCCAACTGCCCTGGTCATCCACAACTGCCATCCCTTGCAGGTCTGGTCCCTGCCAGCTGCCGTTCCCTGCTGGCTATCTTCTGGCAGCTATCTTGTGTCTACATGGGGGCAGGATATTTGACCACATGGGGGCAGCCAACTTGTGTGTTGGAGTGATGGTCAATCTGCATATTACTCTTTTATTAGATAGGATAGAGGCCTGGTGTATGGATGGGGGCCAGCTGGTGCCCTGAAGGGTGTCCTGGATCAGGGTGGTGTTCTCTTGGGGGTGGGGTGGCTTGGGAGAGGGGCCTGTGGTGGTTTGCAGGCCAGCCACACCCCCAGCAATCCAAGTGGAGGCCCTGATATCTGGGATTTATTTATCTCCTACAATTGAAACTTTGTAGGCTGGAGTGGAGCCAAGTCTCCTGCTTGCTCCATGGCCACAGCCATTTCTGTTGGGTTTTATTTATCTTCTATAATTGAAACTTTGTAGCCTTGAGTGGAGGCCTGGCCAGTCAGGGCAGGCAAAAAACTTGGTTTCCTTCATCACTGGGGGCAACCCTAGCTTCCTGCTCTGTCTAGCTCCATGGCTACTGCCATTTTTGTTGAAGTTTATTTATCTTCTATCATTGAAACTTTGTAGCATTGAGTGGAGGCCTGGGTCAGCAAGAGTAGTAGGAAAGCTTGGCTGCCTCCATTGCCAGGGAAACACATTCCTCCCTCCTGCTTTCCTTGGCTGCAGCCATCTTGGTTGGGTTTATTTGCATATTCGCTCCTGATTGGTTGGTGGGCATGGCCTGTTAGTATAGCGGAGGTATGGTCAATTTGCATATTACCTTTTTATTAGAATACTAATTAAATTATGTTTTGAAAAATTCATTCTGTAATAGAGATTTACTTTATCTTTAATAATGCTTTCTGCTTTAAATTCCATTTTGTATTATGTTAATTTTATGGCCCTAGTTGTCATAATTTTTATTAGTATTTGTTAACATAGTTTTTCTTTTTTTCTATCTTTGACCTTTTCATATGTGCATATTTTGTAGAATGTCTCTTGTGAAGTATATCTTTAAAAGAAATAAGAAAATAAGGTATATTTTGACTTGCTTCTATCATCTTACTTTAACTTTCAACTTGTCTTTTTTTATACTTTTTTATTCTGTAGTGAAAATATTTAAAATTTTGTATTTTTTCAGAAGATCTTTATATTTTAGTAAGATATAATGTCCCACTCTGTTCACAAAGCTGAAGTGTGGCTGTGAATTTAACAATTAAAAGCATATATAGAAGCTAGGTTTCTGATTCTCAAAACTAATAAAATATGTCAACCATTTGATGGCAATAATTGTCTGAGGGCTGAAAAAAATCTGAACTTTTTAATAAAGCACAAGTTTTTGTCTTGAGAACACTACAACTTTTTCTCACAAACTGATTTAATGACTTTCCTCTCTTCTTTTTTCCCCTGTTTGTATTTCCTTTTCACTGTGTCTGGATTTTTTCTGGCTGCCTAGTTTCTGTAGATCCTGGGTCTTTTGCATAAAGCTTGCTGCCCACCTTCCATTCTCTTAACCATTACTCATTCTGTTTTTTTTTTTTTTACCAGCAGCAACACAGTAGCCATGGTCATTCACATCTGCACACTCTAGCAACTCACCCAAAGAAACAATTACACTTTCATATTAGAGATATATAATAAAAAAACAAACAATGAAGTTTACAGATTTGGAGGGAGGTTGGGGGGAGGGTGAGAGAAACAGATATTTTTAAAGTTCATTGAATTTTTCTTAAATACTCTAAGATACCAATCTGTTTTGTTTGTTTTGCTACATGTCCCTGTGCTCTTCTAATCCAGGTTTTTCACTTCCAATCAGTTATCCCTGGACTAAAGAATTCTATGTTGCAGCTTATTCAAGAACCTATGCTGTTCAGTGATTTTATAAAATAACATCACATTTTCCATTGCTCAATGAGAAACATTTTCTGAAAACCACTGACAAAATTAACAATTAAAGTTGTGGGGAAAAAATAAATTAAAGTTGTGGATGGACAGGAACCATGGGGAAAGAGACTACTTTTTATGTATTTTTTACAGTATTGAGAGGTGAAAAAAGATCAGTGCCAAACATAAGATTACCACCAAATGTCTTTTTGTAAGTTAATGATCACACAATATGATATTGTCCTTTTTTGATAAACTTTGGTGTCAATGCTTCACATGATCTGTCCAGACTCTTTACCTGCAGTTGGCTCTTTCGACTGTCAGCTGGCATGTGATCAAGCATTGGAAAGTGACATTTTATATGCATCTAAGCAGATTATTTAAAGCAGGCAAATTTTCTGGGGGAAAATCCAATAGAGATGACTATGGCCTTCCTTATGGTGAGTAGCATATGGATGTTGGAGCTGTCTCCAATTACTCCATTGGTTTTTGCTGGTTTTGGAACTCAAAGTCATAGTTTTTTTTTTTTTTAAATAGTTTTAGGAGATAAGGATCAAAATTAAATATCCAGAACAGGTGCATGTCTGCAAATGTGCACATGCATTGGCACCTCACTACTTGAATGTGCAGTGTGTGCCAGCTTGAAAATTGTGGGTGGGGTATGGGCATTAGCTTGAGAATGCAGCCTGTGGTGGTTTTTCTTTTTTTTCCTTATCCAAAAAAAAAAAAAATATAGCATCCAAGATTTTATCTTTTTCATGTGAGCAGAGACAGAGTTCTTGCTGTGTCCATTTCCTAATCCAGAAATGAGCACTGAGAAGTGAGTTGTTCCATGTGAGATAATTGTGAATACCCTCCGAAAGCACTTCTTTCAAATGCAAAGCTTTATAAAATCTGTTACACTCTTTGCAGCCTTCTTTTGTGGAATATACTAGAGTTTAACCTCATCCAAATGAGTATAGTCGTTATTAGGAAACTGGATTTTTTTCAGTGCAAGAATACAGGATGTTGGTGGATTATTGAGCTATGTGGAAATGTAGGCCTGACTTAAATGCCCTGCAGGGTGTAGTTATTGAGTTTATTTACTTATTTGCTGCCCATACTTATTCTATTTCTGTCTTATGGTAAAACTGACATTCCTATTTTTAATTCTGCCTTATTAGCTATCCTTGACATTTATTGTTTGATTCGACAAATTGTTGGTCATTACTGAAGCTGGGCAATGTTTACACAACTCTTATTCCATTCTCTCTGCTGGGGCTATGGCTTAGATATTCCCAAAGTGGATTTGATGGGACACAGGAGCAATTACACTTTAGGTGAGGGCCTGTGGCAGATTGCCCTCCCCAACTATCTTCCAACAACATCCCCTTCTATACTGTGACCTTGACCCCCTTTGAGAGATGGGGGGTCTACATCAGGGCAGGGTTATGATGAGTATGGCAGAAGTGACACTATGTGTCTTCTGAGGCTGAGTCAGACAAGGCGATGAAGCTCCTGTGTTGTCACTTATTTTTGGAGTCCTGAGCCATCATGTAAGAGATCTGACTTCCATGCTATAGGAAAGCCCAAGCCACATAGTGAGGTGGTACAGCCATCAGCTCCAGGTGAAATCTTAGCGGACAAACATCAACCCCAAACACATGGGTGAAGACACCTCCAGATGATCCCAGCTTTCATCTACTGAATCTTTCCCCTGAATACCACTTCTTCCAGCTGTTGAGTCTTACCAACTGAGGGCTCAGATGTCATGGAACAGAAACAAAGAGTTCCTGCTGTGCCCTTTCCAAATTTGAGAAACACAGAATCTGGAATGGTTTATTATGTAGCAATGGTAACTGTAACACAGACCCAGAGAGTCCTCTGCAAGTGGAGACCAAGAGCTTTAGTGCCCATACAGTAAAACATTGTATGAGGTAGTGCTTAAGATACTGAGCTTTGGAGTTGGAAATGTCTGAATTCAAATCCTGGTTCCATTAGCCCACATCTCAATCATCACTGCATCTCCAGAGCATGCACAATTGAGCACAGAGAAAATGCTCAATCAATACTGTTTGTATGAGTCAACCTAAATTCTGTTTGTGTAGCTTTTGTACAACACTGAAGATGGATTCACCTCATCATCTGCTTATTTTCAGAAATGTCAAAGATAAAGAGGAATTTTCTGAAAAAAAAAATCCAGAAGCCTAAAATTTAATTATCCATTACAACTATTTTCAGATTATTTAATTTTATTTAGGCCCACAGAAGCACACAAAATATTAACTCCAAATATTTTCTTCATATTCTTAGAATATTATGATGGATATGAAATAATTTGTTAAGTAATTAGCCCTAAGCATTTTTGGATAAAATGCTTATAGTTTTGGTTTTTATGATTCAGAGGCCAAATTGATAATGTTGAGGAAATACTCTGATTTAAATTAATTATAACCTTAAACTTATTTCAGAATTGCAATCACTCTAGGCAAGGGGTTAATTTTTCATTATAACACACAGAACCTTAATTAGAGTATAGATTATGATCTATGGCAAGGGATTTTGATATAGTCTAGCAACCCAATTTTAATGGAAGCAGTGGAATCTAATTTTTATTAGTTGAAACAGATACAAGCTTCTCTCTGGGAGTTTAATAATCTTGAAAACTTTAGCATTTTATTGATGACTAACAGACTACAAAAGAAAATTTTGCTTTCTAAGATTCACAGAGTTTAGGTTATGCTATGGTGACAAACAATATCAATTTTCCTTGTCACATCAAATTCACTTAAGGTTTGGGTGACTTGCCTTACGTTTGATCTTGAGGTTCCTGCATCTCACTATGGCTAAGGAGTCATCAATGTGGCTAAGAAGTGGATCCTTCTGCTCAGAAGTGATGTATATCACTTTCACTTCACACTTCATTGGGCCAAATAACTCAAATGGCCATCTTCAATTTCACCAGGAGTCTTTCTGTTATATGTGTGGATGGGAAGAGAATGGGAAACATTGGTGAGCCTTGGTAATGTTCCAGGGAGTAGTAACATAGTGGCTGAAAGAATCTGGTTCAACATCTTTTTAGGAGAAATATTTTCTTTTTTTCACTTGATGAACTTTGAATTGAGTAAAAATGAAGTCTTGCTTCTCTAATATAATCAGTAAAACCTAAAGTATAATAAAATATGGTACCATTTGTTGCAGAATGGATTTGGTAGGACATGATTCTATCTTGGATTCTTTCCAAGGAGTGGGGATACTAAGTGCTGAAGCTGCCAGAGGGACTTGGTTACAGCATTGCTTTGCTGATAATGTAGTTCTGAGGCCTAAATCTGGAAGATGATATACCATAGGGAGGCTCTCATTTAATTATGTGCCCTCTGGTGTGGGCGCTGAGATAAAACACAGTTTGAAAAGCAATCATTGGCATCTACTGTAGAATATTATTACATTTCAGATGGTTACTATATAAATTTAAATACCTTCTTTTCCTAAAAAATCAATGTACAACTACTTCTATTCTCTACCAGTCATTGTGCTATTCTCATTAAAAGAATACAGGGTGAGGCAAAAATATGTTTGCAGTTGTTTCTATGTCAAATAATACAATAGTTAACATATAATATACAAAAATAATCTCTGTGTTCCACATATTCACAACTGTAAATCTACTTTTGTCCCACCCTGTATACTAGGATATACATAGTGAAAGTCTGATAAGACCCAGTTGGCAAGATGTGTTAGTTGTAATCTTTTTTTTTTTTCTTCACCCCTCTAAACCAGCTAGGGTATATTATGCACTTGCCACTTTTTAAAGGCTGGATATGATTTCCTGTCATGATTTTCTACTGCTGCATATGGGTTTGTGGCCTATGCTAGGAAAGTGCCAGTAATTTGAACCTCTTGGCATTTTCTTTAGTGGCCTTTTGCCAATAAATGCTAAGCTAGCCTTTGATGAGGAGACTTTAGTCCAGTGTGTTGGTGGTTCATTCTTGGACCAACCTTTTAATTATTTCAATCATGGCAAAATCTGGGTTAAGAGGTGACTTTTATTGTGCTTTGTGTTATTTTCATAACACAAAACAATCCCTCAGTATAACTAATAAATGAACTTTCCTGGTGCACTGTTTTTGTCATATTAACCCAGGATCTTACTGGTGCGCATACACGGGGGTATGGGTGGGGTTGACATTGTGTTGAGAGTCTGCAGAAGTGCTTGAGCAATGGGCCTTTCTCAGTAAGTGTCAGGCCTTTAAGAAGCAATCTAAATCAGGGAATGCACTGGATTTTGGTGTTTGTCCAAATTTTTCATCCTTTTATTATTACCACATGCAATTTTTATTCCTAAAAGTACTTTGATAGTTTGTCACTGTTTCAATTAAAAACAAGGCAGTGCCTTAAAGGATGCTGTCTTGCAATAGAAATAAAAGCAATGTCCATTTATCAGGTGACCATACAGAGTACTGGTGTCAATATTTGAAAAAGGAGCATTAGTACCCTGGCCTGAGGGCATGAGAACATTGTTTACCAGAGATGGCTCTTTCTATGAAAAGAAAATGAGAAGAAGGCATATTTTGGGAAAGGAACTGATCTTTACAACTAATGAGGAAGATTTAATTAGATTTTTTCTTATATCATTCTCTCTCTTTTTTTAAACAAAATATATTTTATTGATTTTCAACAGAGAGGAAGGGAGAGGGATAGAAAGTCAGAAACATCAATGAGAGAGAGACATGGATCAGCTGCCTCCTGCACGCCCCACACTGGAGATGTGCCCGCAACCAAGGTACATGCCCCTGACCGGAATCGAACCTAGGACCCTTCAGTCCGCAGGCCGACGCTCTATCCACTGAGCCAAACCGGTCTAGGCTCTCTCTTGATTTCCCCCCAATATATTGTTAGATACAATGCCATGTATGTTGTAACATTTATTCCTTCATTCATTTAACAATCATTATTGATTACTATGTGACAGGAAAAGGCTAAGTATTAGGGATAAAGGAATATGTCTTAAGCCATTTTCTGTCAACAGGGGTAGATAAACAGGTGAATAATTAGAGAAAATAAACAAGGTGTTATGGGGCCACAAAGAAAGGTATATATAAGTATCTAAGAGGAAGGGGAGACAGGAGAAAGATTATCACAGCCTTCTGAGTCTCCAAAGATAAGGGTAAGTAAATCAAAGTGGGGAGACTGCTCCGGCAGAGGGAAGAGCCCAGAGACATTAATTAGTGGAAGGGTCAGGGAGTGGCAGTTGAACTGTGATGATGGAGTTTAGGTGAGGTAGGGATTGAGGGAAGGATTGTGGCAGATGAGGGATTGTGGCAAAATCTGGAAGCCAGCTTTGTAACTCAGGATTTCAGAGCCATATCAAGAAGGTAGGACTTCATCCCATAGTGATGCCACTGAAAAACTGAAAACAGGGAGGGCTATGATCTGATTTTCATGTTAGAAAGATGACTCTAAAGGCAAAGCAGAGTTTTGATTGGAGGCTGTCTTCATCAAGGTGCAAGAGATGACTGGAGTAGCAGAGGCATGGTGAGAAGAGGAAACCTAAGGGATATTTAATTGTAAAATTAAGAGAACTCAAGTGATTGGATGCAGAGAGTTAAGAAGAAACAGTGATAATTTTCATATTTCTGGCTAGTGTTACTGAAATATAAGGGGAAAAGCACATTTGAAGGGAACGTGTTTGAGATGCTTAAAAACTGAAAAGGATAAATCTGTTAATCTATTGGTCAGCATTTATTGAAAGCTCAGTATGTTCTAAATATTATAAATTGTATGTTGTAGCTGATTCAGTCCTAACAATCACTATGATAGCTATGCTAGTTAACTTCATCAAATTTATCAATTGTAAAACATATCCTGATATCGAAGATTTTAAATTGTCCTTCTTAGGATTGATAAAAGTTGGTATTATTCCCATTTTACAGATAAAGAAATGAGACAAAGAAATTAGGTAACTTATGCAAAGTCACATTATTAGTGAATAGAGGAGCTGAGATTCAACTAAGCAGTTTGGCTCCAGAAATTGTTCACTTTATCATTGTGCTATGTTACCTCTTGGTACACATGAATCTCAGGGGAGAGTGATCTGGAGGGAGATCAAGATCTGAGAGTCATCAGTATAAAACTCTATTATATGGCAAATGTGGAGATGCTGTGAATGGTACATGATTCATAAATTTGTGTTAAAATCATTTAAGTTAGAATGGAAATAAAACACTGATGATTACCTCTAATGCTTATTTTGATGCATTAATATGTCTCAAAACATCAAAGTCTATCTATTTTTAGGCAAATGTTCTACAAAAGAAACAAAAGATGCACTATCGAGAGAGTGGTAGATCAGAGTTGCCCAGACTTCTCTGAGTGTATTGCATTTCCTCATACGTCTTGTGAAATAACAGCTGAGAGGTTGAGCAGGATGCAAAGAAATCTCCTTGAAAACATTTCCATACAAGTGTGCAAAATCAAAATCAAGTCTCTGGGTTTGCATGTTAAGTTCATGATATCTGTACTCCTAGAAATAAATTCCTTACCTGTGGGCAGTGTGTATTTGGCCAATTGTCTTTATTTATTAGTAAGAGGGCAATGCCATTCAGCACAGTGAGTCACAATATTTTGGATGCAGTTCTTCTAACCCAACAGTAACAAATTTGTCATTTTAGGCACACTATTTTTTCTTTCTTTATCCCACCATTCTTCTTTCCTCCCATTTCTCCCTGGATTCTCATTTCCCAATGGGGGAAGCAGAGGGTGAATATACAGGTTGTTATGGGCAGAGACCCAATTACAGAGTTGCAAGGGAAATCCAAAGAAACATTTGGAGTCCAGTCCTCAATTTGGTTTAAGGTTTAATCAGACCAAGGGGATAAATGGAGAACAGCTCTGAGGAGGAGGGTTGTATAAAACCAGCATTTCCGTGGCCTCTCAGCAGGATCAGGTGCAGAAGGTAGGTATTAATTGTCTCTGAAAAGAAAACAGGAGAAAAGTTCAGGAAAGAGGGCTGCTCCAGTAGCCAGCCTTCCAGATGGGGTCAGTATGAACTGCTTATGAGCAGCTGTGGCTTAGCCCACACAATTGCACATGTTTGTAAGTGCCTTTCATCTAACTTGTTGAGAGTGTAATTGCAATAAACAGAGCCAATGAAGAAGCCACTTCAGCAAGGAATGGGTTTTCGAAAGAAGAAAGCCATGTTTTGAAGAATAATTCTAAACTTTTAATTTGCTGTATTTTGGCCCCTGAAGAAATAAATAATTTCTTTAATTTGCTATGCTTATTTAATACAACTCTAGTTAAATCATTGTCACCAGATGTCTTTTTTTTAAACTCTAAAATATTGCTTCTTTGTTTTTAGAAGGGTACTTGGATAGGAAGCATTCTATTTATATCTCTTTAGCTATCATTGGCATAAAACAACTATCTCTATATTTTTTCTTTTTATTTATGTTCTAGCATGACTTCTTCTATCAGTCCAACAACCATATTAAGTAATGGGATTATCTAGGTGATAAACTACCTGATGTAAGTCTTTTGAAAAGGAAATGGCTTATAAATACATTCCAACTAAAATACAAAGTAGTGCAAGCACCAAAGTCATTTTTGAGAGAATGGAAATGATTTTTTTTTCTCACTAGAGAAGAATTTGGGGGAGATAAGACCTGAGGCTTGGAGAGAAAATATAATAATTTATGAGAGGTAGAAGTTGGTGATAGACTCTTTGGTGAGTGCCTAGGAAGGTAGAATCCAGGCAGGAATTGGGGTGGGAACTTCTCACAAAATATGTAAAAATTACATTCTGCAGCTGCTAACAAGGACCATGAAATGGTATCCTCCATAAATGAAGACATTTACCTTTATCTCCTTTAATCACAAATCCAGGGATAGACCAGCTGGTTGGGTATATGGAAGCTCCCTGACAACATCAGGGACCAGGCTATCTACTCACATCCTTGAACTTACAAAATAGTTGTTGGAGCTCCAGCAGTCACAACCATGACTCAGGTAGACAGAAAAAGAAAGAAAGAGAATCAGCAGAGGGGACCTGAGGATCTGCTACCTGAGACAGTCTTCTTTAAAGAGTTTTTCCTAAAGCTCTACTTAATAACATGCCTATCTGCAAAGGGCCTAAGAAAGGTAGTTTTCTGAACTGGACACTCATCTTCCTCCCATAATATTTCTGCTAATAAGAAAATAGGGGAGAATGGTCATTGGATAGAATCTAGTTGTCTTTTTTTTAATATATATTTTTATTGATTTCAGATAGGAAGAAAGAGGGAGGGAGATTAGAAACATCAATGATGAGAGAAAATCATTGATTGGCTGCCTCCTGTATGCCCCGCAGTGGGGATGGAACCTGCAACCCGGGCCTGTGCCCTGACTGGGATTCAAACCATGACTTCTTCATTCATAGGTCAACATTCAACCACTGAGCTGTGCTGGCCTGGGAATCTAGTTGTTTTTGACATAGTGAAGTGGGAGGGAAAGCAATAGATTAACAGCATTGAAGGCAAACCATGCTGGTTTATTATTCTAGCTAGGGTTAATTTTTTTTCAGAATGCAAGTGTTGCCTTTTTATTTAATACAGTTTAACCCTGGACATTAAACAATCAATATTATAACACTAGTGGCCTGGTGCACAAAATTTGTGCATAGGGGTAGGGGGGTGTCCCTCAGCCCGGCCTGCACCCTCTCTAATCTGGGACCACTCAGGGAATGTCCGACTGCCAGTTTATGTCTGATCCCACCCACAGAAGAGGGATGTCACAATCTCTCTGGGATCACTGGCTCCTAACTACTCACCTGCCTGCCTGCCTGATCACTGCTAGCCACTCTGCCTGATGGCCTGCTCACCCCCAACTGCACTACCCTCCCCCTCGCCAGTCTGCTAGCCCCCAACTGCCCACCCCTCCTGGTCTGATCACCTCTAACTGCTTCTGCCTTGGCCCCACCACCATGGCTTTTTCCAAAAGGATGTCCAGAAGGTCTCCAGGTCTAATTAACATATTACCCTTTTATTAGTATAGATTGCACTATGTCCAGGTATGGCTGAGTAACTAGGGAAAACAATTACAGGAAATTCAGAGATTATGGAAGAATTGAATATTGATACCAGTGGATCACATATAAGGCTATCCTTCCTTTAAGAATGTTACTATAGACCTGGCCAGTGTGGCTCAGTGGTTGAGTGTCAACCTATGAACTAGGAGATCACAATTTTATTCCCAGTCAGGACACATTCCTAGTTTTGAGCTCAGTCCTTAGTAGGAGTTGTGCAGGAGACAGCCATTCGATGATTTCTCTCTCATTGATGTTTCTATCTTCTCTCCCTTTCCTTTTCTCTCTGAAATCAGTAAAAAAAGAAGGTTGCAGTAAATTTAATAATAATAACTATTATTATTATTAATACTAAAGGCCCGGTGCATGAAATTCATGCATGTCCTTCAGCCCAGCATGCTCCTTCTCCAATCTGAGACACTTTGAGGGATGTCCGACTGCCCGTTTAGGGCAGTCAGACATCCCTCTCACAATCCAGGACTGCTGACCCGCAACTGCTTATTTGCCTGCCTTCCTGATTGCCCCTAACCACTTCTGCTTGCCAGCCTGATCACCCACTAACTACTTCCCTGCCAGCCTGATTGATGCCTAACTGCTCCCCTGCCAGCCTGTTTGCCCCTAACTGCCCTCCCCTGTGGGCCTGGTAACCCCTAACTGCCCTCCTCTGTAGGCTTGATCACCCCCAACTGCCCTCCCTTGCATGGCCTGGTCCTGCCAACTGCCCTCCCCTGCTGGCTATCTTGTGGTGGCCATCTTGTATCCACATGGGCAGGATTTTTTGACCATATGGGGGTAGTCATCTTGTGTGTTGGAGTGATGGTCAATCTGCATATTACTCTTTTATTAGATAGGATAGAGGCCTGGTGGTCAATCTGCATATTACTCTTTCATTAGATAGGGTGGGGGTCAGCTGGTTTGCCCTGAAGATTGTCCTGGATCAGGGTGGATGTTCCCTTGGGGTGTGAGGTGACCTGGGCAAGAGGCTTGTGGTGGTTTGCAGGCTGGCCATGACCCCTGGCAACTCAAGCAGAGGCCCTGGAATCTGGGATTTATTTATCTTCTATAATTAAAACTTTGTTGTCTTAAGTGAAGGCCTGGGCTGGCCAGGGTGTGTGGAAAACTTGGCTTCCTGCATCATCAGGGGCAACCCAAGCCTTGCTCCTACTCTCTGTGGCCGTAGCCATCTTGGTTGGGTTAATTTGCATACTTGCTCTGATTGGCTGGTGAGCGTGGTTGGTGGGTATGGATTGTGGGTGTAGCGGAGATATGGTCAATTTGCATATTACTCTTTTATTAGATAGGATTTTGAATGGTGTTTGAGACTGAGGAAGTGAATGTGGAACTGGCTCATTTTGTTTAAATTTATTTTTCAGAGAACTCGTAAGCAGCTGAATTTGTCTCCCTGGATGCCATATGATAGAAACAAAATGGTCCCAGGGGTTTCAGAAGGGAACTCTTTGATCATTAGAACTTTTCTAACTGTTGTCAGTGGTGTAATAAACAACTTTGTGTAGTTGGTTGTGGTATTTATACTCTAAAGAAATACAAACCTCTGATATTTATCTTGCAACCCTCTGTCCACCAATAACCACCACAAAACTCCAAGTATCTTTCACCCCTACTCAGCACACACTAATGGAATTTAGGGCATTCATGCCTAAAAAAATCCTAAAACAACAAAAAACTTTTTTTTTTTAACTTTGACAAAATCCTATCATTAAATCAAATGAAGTAAGTAGAAGTTGCTGGTAATGTAGTTCTTCCCCATTTGAAATGTTAATTTTGTCTTCTAACTGGAGTAACCTTCTGGGAATAAAGAGTGGGTTTCATGATGGCAATTGCTTTAGGTGGCGATAGTAAGCTAAAATATACCCCCGGAGATTGGGCTGGATTGTGGATCCCACTGACTTCAGAAAGCTTCTGTGCTTAGATTCCCTCCACTGGGCATGAAACAAGACACAAAATTGACTGTTCTTTTCTTTTTCTAGAGAACTTTGTGCATAGCTACACTCCCCATGTAAAAAATAGAAATGCTTTTGTTTTAAAATATGAACCAAATGAACCAACTTAAAAAAATGTGGAAGAAATAAATTCAAGTGTGTGAAAGCATGAGGAGGCAAAAGGAAATAATTCTATTATATTTATTTTTCAACAAGGACTTACATCTGTTTCTAATTTACACAGATTATTGACACATCTGGTTGTTTGGCTTCAGGAATTGTAAGTTGCTGTAGTGGCATTTATTTTTTGAATCAACTCTTCAGACCACCCTGGAACTCATGCAAGCTAGTTGGGAGAGAAGGTTATAATATTTTAAATAAAGTTACCTTCTGGCATTTCAAAACCAGTGCAAATGGATCCTGTCATCTGTGTTTTGTAAATTGTGGTTTTGCATTTTTGACACCTGCAGGAAAAATAAGACCAAGGCCAAAGGCGTGATGGCTTGACAATGACAAATTATAATAGCCAGATAAAGCCATCAAGGGGATAAGGGAAATGGGTGTAAGGTTAGCCATTCACAGTAACCATAGGGGATCCTAATTTTAGTAGAAAACTAATAGTAAAGGAGTGACTGATGAAAATGCTGTTTTAACATGGCCTGATGGGAATACACATTCTAACAAGGGAAGTGGGATTGTGAAGAAGTAACACTGATTAATACTTGACCTCTTGGATGGATTCCTTTTGTAATCAGGAGTTAATTTTTCTCCCTATGTGGTCTAATTGTAGTAATTTATTCCAAGAGTATGAATAATGGGAATCATGGAGTAGACCTTTAAGATTAAAAAAAAAAACATGATAAAACACTTATTTCATGGCAAATACTTCTTAAATGGAGTAACATGATTTTATTAAAATAAACAGAAGCCCATACATCAAAATCCTAATGCAAATTGGTAAAAACAAGGCAAAATCCTCCAATAGATAATTCATTAGTCTAAAGGTACAATGTAAAGAATTAGCCCACAATATGATTTGATTTGTTTTGTGAAGAGGCTCTGGAGTTCTCAGAGTAGTGTTGGTCCTTTGTTTTCCTGTCACAGCAAACCGTAAAATTCTCTCCTTTTGGAGATACAGTTTTACTGGATGGAGAGAGATTGCACAGCAGATTGACATTTAAAAAATGACATATGGCTTTAGCATTCTTTACAGGCAATTTTGCATTCCATTTTGAAAGGAAATGATCATAATTATAGAACATCTGATATATCTTAGAAACAAACTTATCTGTTGTGCTGACATTCCCTTGTCTTTAGATATCATTTTATTGAATATTCACAAAGCAAAACACCAAATGTATATCAATGCCAGAGATAAATGATAAAATATCTCAAGTATGAACCTACAGTCAATTTATAATGTATAATAAAGGTATAATTCCTACAACTTTTTGATAGAGATGGCAGAGAAGGAATCAAAATTAGAAGGTCAAATTCCAAAGACCTCACTTTGCATAAAATAGCTATGTAATTAGCTATGCCTTATCTCTATTTTAGTACAGACTTCTACTTTAAGAGGCTAATAGGTGTGTATTGGGATCAATTAATGACCTCTGGGAATGATTTCATTGGAACTCATTCGGGTGTCATCATAGTATTGTCCAATATTGACTCAATGATTTTTAAAATATTATCACTTCTAGCATCACCTCTAGTCCTGTCATTTTCAAACCTTAGATACCATGAATGTGTGAGTCACAAAGCTAATTTGGATTATTTTTAGTTAATCCTTAGTGTCTAATTCTTGATTAATTGACCTTTAATAGATATTTTGACAATGGAAGATAGGAGGGATGGTGAATTCCATAAATAACACAAGCCTTTTGTTTAAGCAAAACTTTACCAATTTCTTCTAACCAGAGTAATAGTAACCGTAGATTGGCCTGCATTTTGATCCATCCCTTTTTCCCCTGTTTACAGCAAGTGACAGATTATTCAGTCAAAGAAGGGGTGAGGGGCAAGATTGTTGAAGAGTTCCCAGTGCCTTTAATGACAAACTTTGGAAATGGTCATGGACAGTGACAGCTAAATAGCGAACTGGTTAGGACCACTTCCTTAGACACTTTGTCAGGAAGTCTGGGTGGATCATTTGCAGGGCCCAGAAGACAAACATTGCTTATTATACATTTTTCTTTCAATAAACCTTTCCTTGGCCTGTTCCAGACTTCTATTGGAGCTACAAATCAAAGGATAAAGGAACAGGACTGGGAGAAAATAGAATGTGAAAAGACCAGTTCAGAGAGAAGAGCAAAGCAAGAAAAAAAAGCAGGGAAATAGATGCAGGACTAGGCTTGATCCTCATTCTTTGATTTTCAATTTCTCATGCGGGCTGCACATCCAGGCCTCACTCCCCCTCCTGTCTCACTTCTGTCTGGAATTAGGGAGCTGAAGAAATATGTCTTTGGGTAAATGCCTTTGCATACTTAAAACCAGGCAGTTTCAAAATGCTGGAGGTGAAAGTCAGAGTTAGAAGTCTCTGGTCAAAATTCCTTATGTAGATAAGGAATCACGACCCAGAAAGGTGAAAGGGTGAGTAGACATTCTAAGCGTGACCCAGAGCAAATAAATGTCTTTATTTTCGCTCACTAATGCTTATTATTTTATTGTCGGTTTTCCCCCATTAGAATGTAAGCTAAAAAAGGGAAGAATATTTGTTTTATAATTGACAAAAAATGCCTTTGATTTATTTTCTGATCTTAAGTAGGAGGAAATAATTATTGAAAATATTCAGACCATTTAATAAGTTGTCTCTTAGTGTTTACTAAACATGCATGTATGTTCCATACTGAACCTGGTGCGGTGGGAAGAGAAACACATGAATTTTACAAAGGTAAATTTGATGCCTATAAAGCAGGCATTCAGTGATGTGATAAGCAAGTGGAAACACAGGTGACCACGTTCTGAAGGTGAGAGTTTAAGATTTAGAGGAAGGAAAGGAACTTTCCACTTGAGCCTTCTAGGTCCAACAGGTTAGATGGAATTCATACAGGGATCATGTCAAGCCATTTTCCATGATGCAAGTTTGGCCTATCCCATAAGCTTGGAAAGATAGGGCCTTAGAATTATTTTGGTTTGTGGGGGTGGCAGAATTTCCTCCCTTCAGCCATTCTGGACAGCCTATTGCTCAGCAGGCTTGGGAATCTTAAAGTATTTGTTAATCGGACTTGAATCATCAAAGGGACTCTTCTTATTGTTCTCTTGCTTCTTTTCTGTTTTTGCTGGTTGGAGCACATTCAGCCTTGCTCTCTCATCAACCAGAAATTTCTATTCCTTTGACTCATTCATTTCCTTTATCAGGAAATATCAAAATGAACCACTATATTATCAGGGCTAATCCTTACATGATTGACTGTTTCCTTTTCATCCAATCCTTAAATTACTATCAACTATGTTTTAGATTTACAATGCTTGTTTTAAATTTATTTCCAGAATCCAATATGGCAGCATAGGTAAACACCTACACTGCTGCCTCGTACCACAATTTCAAAACTACAACTAAAAGACAGAACCGACATCATCCAGAACCATGGGAAAGCTGGCTGAGTGGAAATTCTACAACTAGAAGGAAAGAGAGGGGCTCACAGAGACCCAGAGGAGCTGTGAAAAGCTGAGAACCTGGCTGGCTTTCTCTGGCTGGAGGGAGACGGAGACTCTCAAAGGCATTGAACTCCTTAACCTACGACACTAAAACCCAGATCCAGCCAAAACTCATATGGGGGAAGTTTGAACTGTGAAAAGGGAGAAGTGCATGGAAATTTAGGGAAGTCGCAAAAGAACAGAAGTCTGGTGGCGCGCACAGCACTAAACGTGGAGGACCGACTGCTAATTGTGCCACTGGCTTTCACGAGTGGGCGGGAACAGACCCTCCCAACTGTGCCACTTCTAACTCCAGTAAACCCCAGTTTCGGGCAAAACCCTGGGGACCCAGACTTGTGTGGTCCCGGAGCGCAGGGGAGCCGGAGGGGCAGCAGTATAGAGGCACTGTGAGAGAAAATGCACATGCGCACAGGGACCACTCCAGTGATTACCCAGTCACGTGAGACTCAGGGGTCATGAAGGGCGGGGCCAACTGGAAGGCAAGGTGGTCCCTTAAGCCCCGAGACTCCACCCATCCCAAGCTCAACAGAGAGGCTTTTTCCACCCATCCCAAGCTCAACAGAGAGGCTTTTATAGTTTTGCTAGTCTGGTATCATAAGGCTGAATCCAACACAGAAGTTCTGCCGGCATAGTGAAAATGCTGTCTTTTTTGCATCGAATTGTGACTGGTGATGAAAAGTAATTTTATTTTGAGAATCCCGAAGCACAAAATCATGGGTTGATCCAGGTCAACCATCGACATTGAGTGCAAGGCCAAATCGCTTTGGAAAGAAGAAAATGCTGTGTTTGGTGGGATCAGGAAGGTGTGGTGTATTATGAGCTTCTAAAACCACGTGAAACCATTAATACTGATGGCTACCAACAACAAATAATCAACTTAAACCACACTTTAAATGACCAGAATGTGCCAGAAGACAAGGCAAAGTAATTTTACTTCATGATGACATACCATCACACACTTCAAAACCAGTTAAAGATACATTAAAAGATCTTGGCTGGGAAGTATTAACCCACTCACTGTATTCACCAGAACTTGCTCCTTCAGATTACCACTTGTTCTGCTTGATGGCACACACACTTTCTGAGCAGCACTTCAAAATGTATGAAGAAGTGGAAAATTGGGTCTCTGAATGGTCTGCTTTAAAACAAGAAAAGTTCTATTGGGACGGAATCCACAAATTACCTGAAAGATGGGGGAAATGTGCAGCTAGTGATGGACATTACTTTGAACAAAGCACTTCTGATGTTTCTCTTGAAATTAACGTGTTTTCTTTGGAATACAAAATCCGTATTATTAACCACTTAATAGTTAATCCACTTTTAACTGGTTAACAGTTCATCTGCATTATTAGCTGGTTAACAGTTAATCCACACTATTAACGGGTTAATTAATCTGCATTTTTAGCTGGTTAGCACTATTATTAACCCACATTATTAACCAGTTAACAGTTAGTCTGCATTATTAATAGGTTAATAATTAATATGCATTATTAACTGGTTAATAATTAATCCACATTATTAACTGTAATAATGTGGATTTTATAAACAAAGAAAACATGATAATTTCAAGAGAAACATCAAAACTCCTTTGTTCAAAGTAATATCCATTGCTAGCTACACATTTCCTGCATCTCTCAGGTAATTTGTTGATACCATCCCAATACAACTTTTCTTGTTTTGAGGCAGACCATTCAGAGACCCAATTTTCTACTTCTTTGTATGTTTTGAAGTGCTGCTCAGAAAGTGCATGTGCCATCAATCGGAATACAACAAAATAGCATATATATAAAATCTCATATATATCAACATATGTGTAACTCCATCTAGTGAAAAAAAAAAAATCCGTATTATTAACTGGTACACCTCCGAAGCAGGTCCTGAATTTGTTCCATGAACCTTTGTGGCCTGTCCTTGTGTACAGTGTGTTCTGATCTGGAGGGTCTAATTCAGGATCTGGGTGTATTGCAATACTGATGGGCTTCTCCTCTGCTGGCTGTTTGAGGTGTTAACACTCCCATTACCTGTGCTGATTCTTGATGAAACTTAAGTTCTATAGTATTATTTCAGGAGAAATAGAAAATAACATTCATATGTTCAGGACATCTAATAGTTCTGAGTTTGTACCTTGAACAGGTGTTTGTACCTACCTTTCTGTTTTTCTCTTCACCACCTCCCATATCTGCTTGATTTTGTTTTTCATATAGTTTAAAGCATACACATTGGCACACATGTATGTGTATGTGCACACATATTGCTACACTCAACCAGAGGGGAAAACACATTGTGGGATAAATAAAATAATATAAAGACTAGGAATCTGTATCAGCTCAGACAAAACACCACTTAGCAGGTATAACTTTTCTTATTTGCTAAATTGGTCATGGTCTGTGTCCTGCAGAAGCACACAGCGCAGTTAGAAGATCTGATAGTGCAGAGAAAGCATTACATGATGGAAAGAACATATATGGAAAACCTACATTCAAATCCCCACGTCATCAGTAGTAGTTGTATGAATTTGAATAAGTCTTTTAAATTCTCAGAGCCATAGTTCTGATTTGTTCTGACAAAAACAGATATTTTTATTAAGAGCCACAGAGTTTGGCAGAAAGTAAAACAGAAAAGGATAAACAATGAAGTCTCTCTATTTTCAAGACTATACCCCACGAGGGAGGCAAGACAAGCACACCAAGTAATGTGAGTACATCGGTGTCCTCTGTGACAAATACCCTCTTTGGTGCTCCTATGGGATCAGAGAAAGATACAAGATAGTGGGAGAGAAAAGAGATGTTATGTAACATCAAATTAGCTAAAAAAATACACTGATTAGTAATTGTGATCTATGATCTCAGTTTAGTATAGCAGGTGGATCACAAAATTGGCGAAATAAAGGAAAATTCTGGGACAGGTGAAGTGGCCATGTGGGCAGCTGGCCAGTGTCTAGTAGCCACACTCATCCCCCAGAGAGAACATTCTACTATCAGATAGGATATGTTCCCAACTTGTACAGTGTCGTCCATATGTCTCAAAATACTGACCGCCTTAGGAGATGATGTAAAAGAGCAAATAAAAAGTGAGGAGGAGAGATTACCCAGGACAAACAAGAAGAATGGAGGCCAGCTGTTCTCCATTCTTCCCGGGGACAAAGAGTTCTGTCCTCTGATCTGTCCCAGTACGTTATCTTATTGCACTTAGCACTTTCTACCTTGGATTGTGATTATTTATGTAGGAGGCTTTATCTTCCTTACTGAACTGCTGGTGTGTGGAGCCCAGCGCTTGCCTCCTTCCCCTTCAGATCCCCTCAGCATGGGCCTTGCACTTAATAGGAACCCAGTAACTGTATGTTAAAGGCACAGAGAGGCTGTTAATAGCAGTGGTTGGTATTTAAGTCACACTGAGTGAAGGAAATGTTTCTTGAGGATTGTTGGATCAGGTGATACTTTACTTAGGGAATGTTATCTCCTCTAGAGGTCTTTACAAAAAATTACGTATTCTCATCTATTTGAAATGATTTAAACATGGTATTGAGTGTGCCAGAGGCAGAGAGTGGCTGAGCTGTCTAGATTCCTTCCAGAACTGTGATGGAAAAGACCAGCTTCACCTTCTCACTCTTACATTCTCTCTCTTCTCCCACCTCTTGGCAAAACAAAACAAAACAAAACAAAACAAAACAAAACAAAACAAAACAAAAC
>JAAGEH010000012.1:45190254-45251699 GCA_011751065.1 Lasiurus cinereus
ACAAAACAAAACAAAACAAAACAAAACAAAACAAAACAAAACAAAACCATAAATTCCCACCTGAGAGCCATAAATTAATTATAGCATTATGCATGAGGTGTCTTCATGAATCCCTCCTCTTACCTAAAAGAGATATCTGGATTTGGGATTATTCATCTGAACAAGGTCCAGTTCTTATCTGAGGCTGACAGGTTTGTCTTTCTGCTTCTTGATAACTGTGCAGTTAGGAGGAAATCGAATGGTGGGGCTGCCCCCTCACCTGACCTGGAAATTGAGGCAGTTAATGACATGTCTTCAGCTACATGATTTTCTGGAAATCTTCCAAATAGAGACTCTAACCTAAGCATGAAGATTTTCTTAAGGCATTTAAGATTTCTCTGATTGTCCTTGTAGGTAGCCCTACATGTCAGTAATAATAAATGGAGTCCAGAAAAGCTTTCCCCACTTCTTGCTCTGAGCCTTTCACACATAGAGAAAATATAGGGATTTCTGACAAGAAAACTTCATTCTTCCATTTGACAGTGAAATCACATTTCTCTATTTGAAAGAAACTTTTCCTTCAAAGTCTAATTTTTAGAACCCTCTGGAATGAGATGTTCAAGGACCATTGAAGGTGCATCTTTCCATTTTTGATTTTTCATTTCACTTGGACTTCAGAGATTCCACATTTGCTTATATTTCCTAGAATTTTCTTTTGAGAAAAATGATAGTAAAGGGTGGAGAACTAGTGGTAGTTTGATGAGCCTTGGTTCTTTGTGAAAGAAAAGAGAATAGTGGTTCAACATTGAACTGAATTGTCTTGAGCCTTCACTCTGCGTTGTTGGAAGCTGGAGATGGCACCTACATATCACTGCTTACCTTTTCACTCCAGGTCTCCACTGGGGAAAAGGCATCGCTGCCTTGGGAAGTAGGCCTCCAGATTGCAATAAACTGCTCAGAGACTGTCATATTGGCGTCATGGAAAGACAGATTACTCAACTACATATATTGTGGAAATTTTAATTGTATAAAATGCTGCTCTGCAGAATGGAGTCACTAATCCCATGTGACTATTGAGCACTTAAATGAGGCTAGCCTGCCTTAGTTGGTATGGCTCAGTGGAGAAGGCAGCAGCCTTTGGAGTGAAGGGTCCTGGGTTTGATTCCAATGGGCACATGCCCAGATTATGGGCTCGATCCCCAGTGGGGGGCATTCAGGAGACAGCTGATCAATGATTCTCTCTCATTGATGTTTCTATCTCTCCCTCTCCCTTCTTCTCTGAAATTAATAAAAATATGTTTTTAAAAAACTGGGGCTAGTTTGAACTAAGATGCTCTGTAAGTGTAAAATACACATCACAATTTCAAAGACTGAGTACAAATAAATAATGTAAAATAGCTATGTTTCATCAATATATGTCAGAATTATAATATTTTTGGGTATATTGGGTTACATAAAATATATTATTAAATTTTAACTGCTTTTAAAATATGGCTATTGGAAACTTGAAAATACATATGTAGCTCAAATTATATTTTAGTTGGATGGCATTGTTTTTATCACACAGGAAAGAGAAAGTCATTGGAAAGGAATGGTAGTATTTCTCCTCGCTAGATTGTCTTCACTCTATTTCTTGTAAGTACTAAAATGGTCAACTTTGGCAAATATTCTTTGAAAGGTGCACATGCCCTTCTCCATGTGCTTCTTGTTAGATTATAAATATTTTGAGTGGCTTCTTGTCAGAATGTCAACAAAACTATAATGAGTGATGACTTGTGTTAGGTATGGGTTTTAGGATTGCAACATTAATAAGACCTGGCCACTGCCCTAGGGACCAGCTGTCCAGAGATAAGGCAGGTAAATACACAGCTGCTAGAATCAAACTGGGGAGGTGCTGTGGAGGAATCTGGCACAGGAGGTTGCTGCATTTCCATCATGAGAATAGGGATTCAGAGGATGGGGTGTTCCTATGGATCACCTATTTCTTTAAGCTCCCCAGCTCTACTCAATTTTATATATAATATATTCTATTTATATATGAGTTATTTTTATCACACAGGTAAGAGAAAGTCATTGTAAAAAGGGAAAGAAAAAATGAAAAAAAAAAGAGAAGGAAATACAGATAAAGTAGAAAACACAAACTTCATGGGTGTCACTGTTAGCATCTGGTTATGATCTTTTCCAGTCAAAAATCTCTCAAGTGTTAGACTCAAACTCAGATTAGGCATAGCAGAAAGGAAAGTTTTGACTTTTCAGAGATTTAAGCAATTATCAATTGTATATATGTCTAATCCTCTCGCATCATCTTTCATTGTGCTTTTATCTGTGCTGGTTTTATTGCCAGGCAAACTTTTTGCTTATTCTGGAACATTGGACCCTGACAGTTCAGGCTTACATGCTCCTTTGTGACTGAAATTTTAGTAGAGGAGATATAGATATAGATATAGATATAGATATAGATATAGATATAGATATAGACATAGATACATAGAAAATAAACCATTGGATCAATCTCTGTGTTCAAGAAAGATTAATCTAATTGGTCTAACCAACAAAACCCTGAATTGAGAATAGAAAAAGAATGTTACCCCACAGATAAAGAGGCAGAACAAAAAAAGGATGTTTGTCTGTCTATTCCAGTCCACCTACTTACCAACCTACTTATTTATTTGGCATAATAAAGTAGTTGGGGGATGATGGAGGTAGGGAAATATTTTATATTTGCTTACTTAATAATGCAGGCTAATTTTACTGAAAAGGGCAAGACTAAAGCCAGGTTAGCAGGAGAACTATGGATTGAAGAAAAAATGCCACAATTTGTGTGTGTGTGTGTGTGTGTGTGTGTGTGTGTGTGTGTGTGGCATCTGAAGAGACCAGCCATGAAAAAGAGAGCCTTTTCAGGGGACACTCTTTTATTTATTTATTCTTTTATTGTGTTACATGTATACATATCTCCCCATTCCCCCCACCTCCCCCTCAGGCATGCCCCAACCCCCCAGTGTCTATGTACATTGGTTTTTCAGGGACACTCTTGTTGCAGACACCTAAGGCAGTCAGGACTTTCTGTTGTGTTATATGGGAACAATGACATTAGATAGCATTCTTGCTTTGTTCTTCATACTATGCTTTCAAGATGGACCTGACCCTCCAATAGCTAGAATCTTACCTGGCAAGGCAGAGTCTGGAAAAGGGAAGGGACATATCTACCTTCATTCTATTGGAAGGAGGGATCTGATGGCAAATGGATGTCAGTTCCAAAGGGAGAAAGTTTAGAGACCAATGTGGCAGCAATGGTAAAAAAGGCTCTCTAAGTATGAGAATTAGAATAAATTCATGGATCTCCACCCACTTTCTGCTAATAAAGAATGTGAGACATTCTATCTTTGGGCCAAAAAAAGAGAGATCTGACATTTATATATATAAACTAGAGGCCTAGTACACAAAATCATACATGGGTGGGATCTGGCCGGCCCAGCCCCAATCAGGGTGGATTTGGTCTGGGCCTGTCAGGAGGAGGAGATGGGAGGAGGTTGACCAGCCATCTGCCTGACTGTGGCCTGATCAGGGCTGGGCCAACTGGGAGGAGGGGTCACAGGCAGTTGCTTGGTGGGCCTCACTCCTAATTGGTGTGTAGGGGGGCAATTAGATGTGGGGCCAGCTGTGGGGTGGGGCTATGGGCAGTGGGCTGGCCAACCCTGCTCTGAATGGGGTGGGAGGCCAATTAGGGGTCAGTGGCTGGGAGGGGGGGGGGACTGTGGTAGGTTGGCTGGCCAGTCTACCCTTGATTGGCATAGGAGTGGCTGATCAGGGCAGAGTTGGCTGAAGGGAGGGGACCCCGGCCAATTGGGATGGTAGGGGCCCAGGGTGTGTGTGTGTGTGTGTGTGTGTGTGTGTGTGTGTGTGTGAGGCCGGCCAGGGGGAAAGGCCGCAGGAGGTTGACTGGCTGGCTCCTCCTCCCCCAACTCTCCTCATTTGCTGACTGGAGTTGGCATCATAGTGACCAGTTGTTCTGGTCATTATGTCCTTCTGAACTGGCTTTTTATATATATAGATATATGTTACTTGGAAATGCCAACATCTCCCCTGTAGATACTTGCTTAGTGTAGAGAACATTTAGAGTCACTTGGGTTTCTTTCATGACTTTATAACAATTGCCCAGTTTCTAATAGGAACTAGGGGGCAAATACTGAAAGTTGGGTGCCCTGAATGACAATAGTTCTCAGACTGCATCAAAGGTACTTCACAAGCTGTCTCTGTGGCACCCAAGACATGTCTACTTCTCTTGGTTACTCTAGAATTCTTCTGGTTCTTGAGAAAGTTAAGACTTGTTCAGGCTGCACAAAGGTCAAAGGGACACAAATAACGCGTGTGCATATTGAATAAAGAGCAACCTTTGCCTTTAGAATTGATATCCCACCTGCTAATCTGATCATGTTGAACATGGTTCTTAGACTAACATAAGACATGATAAAACTTGACTTACAGAACAATGTACTTTGTAAAATAAATAATTGCAAAACACTTTGAATGTATAAAGTATTATATGGATCCTTAATGATCATGGCAATTATTTTACAACTTAATTGTGGGAAAATGAAAGGAGTAGAGTGGCTCAACGAATTCAAAAATTTATCAGACTGTGTGTTATAAAGGAGATAAAAAGGAAAGTTTGTAGCTTACTGCTACTTTCTGTGAATGTTAAACCTTCAATCAAATTACTCAGCATTTTTAAAACAGGAGAGAGGGTTCTTAGAGTTACAAAATGATTTTGATTATGTAGATAATTAACTCATTATAAATTGTATTTTACATTCTGTAAGAATAATCTTTTTAAAGAAACAACAAATGTTATGGGCCAGCTTGGCACTAGAGATGGCAGAGCTGATGAAATAGTACACAGAAGAAGACATTTGCTTTTTGAAACGTGACTCTGTTCACATGAGTGAAATTTCGGAGCCTATCTTCAAACTCTGAGCACATTTGAAATTACATGGCTATCTTTTTAAAAAACAAACTATATATTGAAATAATGAGATGTTATAAATTTGGGCTCTGAAGTGGATTTACTAAAGGCAATACTGTGTGGTGTACACTTTGTCAGGGATTACAAAACACTAGATGTTTGTTCTATCCATAGAATTTCCCTGCGGCTCCTGAGAGCTGCATGGAGTAAGTTGAATACAAATGGATAGTCAAGTTTTATTGTATTTGGCTACCACATCTATCAAAGAAAGAAATAACTTACCATTCTTGTACCCTAGAGGTACTTTTGGCCTTGGGATTTTTATACCCTTGGTCCTTGGCTACAATAGTTCATACATAATAAAAAGAGATTAAAGTTGTTCCTATCATGAGATGAATAATATTTAACATAGCTATTCAACGTATCTAACCAATAACCTTTGACCAAGTCACTGGAATAATTTGATTTAAAAAAAACAGATTTCATCCTGCTTTGACGTGAATTGATGCATGACCTCCAACTAAAGGTTTGAAATGGGCATTGAGGCATACATGGCTTTCCTAACCTATAAGGGAAGGTCAATGTCCAAATAGTCTTTCATATTTGCAGTTCAGATTTACTCTCTTGCAATCATTTTGCAGCTCATCTGCAAAGAGTTTACACCTTTGAGGTATAATCCCAAGTAATTTATCACTTTTTCTGTACGCTAAAATTAAATGGCTTAATTCTCAGGGGATTAGTTGAGAAAACATTTGCTGTTTCGGCCAAGCCCCTATAATCTATATTTCTCCAAGTTGTTAAAATGTCAAATTGAAAGAGGGTCAAGTCAAGAAACAATAAAGTTTAAAGAGAGTGAACTATACTCTCTCCAGTTATTGCAATTTTTTATCCATTTCATTGATTCAGGATAATAAATGCAAATAAATGGCTGTAAGTTTCAGGAACTCAAGAAGATTTTAAGAGAATCAATTTTAGGAATAAATGTATCCCTAAAAAGAAGATTTTTCTGACAAGGTCAAGAGCTGGCTTTTCCTGAAAAAAAAAAAAAAGAAAGAAAGAAAGAGAGAAAAGAAAAAAAGAAAAGAAAAAGCTGGGCTTGTATTTTCTCACAGATCTTTGTTTAATGATTTCCAAATATTTAAAATAATACACCTGTTAAAAGTATGTTTGAAAAGGTATATGCAAGGTTGGGCTACACAATTAACAAATTAATGAACTCACTTTCCATTTACCCTTGATTATAATTGTTAATTGCTGTTAGTTAATCTAAGTAAAGCCTTGGGTCTTTACTGAAGGTGTTAGTATTTAAAGCATTGGCTGCCTGAATTTCTTCAACTCAAGACTTGTGAAACTTAAACATACTTGTAAACTCCAGGCATCTATTAATGGCCATCAATAAGCTATGATCAAGGCCTGAATCTATTAGCAAAACAAATAGGCAGCCATTGGAATTAAAAGGTAAATATAAGAATTCATGAATATACTAATTGCTCCTTCATGTTCCAGTTGTTAGCTCATATTTGGCCCCCAGCAAAGTTTCTCTTTCCCAGCAAGACAAACTATACATGTGGCGTGCACAAGTGCACACACACATGCAAAGTTATTACCTCTATGGGGAATTCAGCCTTTTCAGTAGTTCTGGAAAACAACGATGTGTTAACAGTTTTACTTTACCTGTAATATTTGTATAGGCACAGTTCTTTTCCCACTGTTATTTGAAAAGCCATTTTCCTTATTCCTTCTTAGTCATTTCCTCCTCTTCTGTCTGACTCTACCTTGAAGATTCAAGCATTTACCCACATTGTCCATCTGCCCATATGGGAGCTGGTCTCTTCCAAGCAAGTTCCTGCACATCCTGACAAGGGCTGAGTCTGGGTAAGAATCAAGGGGCCAGACAGTTGTTTGCTCAATGATCAGTGCGGGGAGGGGTGTCATTACTAGTAGGGAGGACAGAACTGCTTTACAGATGTCCTGTTGGTGACCGAGAAACAATTGCCCCAGCCAGCCAACCAGCAAGGAGACCCTGTGTTTCCTTTCTTTTTGATCAGATACTTAAGCCAGATGTACCTATATAAGGCTAAATTGTAAAATGCAGCAGACTCTTCAAAGAGTAGCCATGAAGTTGCAGGACTCTGTGGATAGTAATGTGGATTGTTTTACAGGGATGGGGAACCTATTTTCTGCCAAGTGCCATTTTGATATTTATATCACTAGAGGTCCCGTGCACAAAATTCATGCACTGCAGGGGTGGGGTGGGAGGGGAGAAACAGGGTCCCTCAGCCCAGCCTGCACCCTCTCACAACCTGGGACCCCTCAAGGAATGACCAACTGCTGGTTTAGGGATTCCTGCGGGATTGGGCCTAAACCAGCAGTCAGACATCCCTCTCACAATTCGAGACTGCTGGCTTTTAACCACTCACTTACCTGCCTGCCTGATTGCCCCTAACCCCTCTGCCTGCCTGCCTGATCATCCCTAACCACTTGTCTGCCTGCCTGATTACCTCTGTTTGCCTGCATGCCTGATTGCCCCTAACTATCTCTGCCTTGGCCCCTGGCACTGTGGTTTTGTCTGGAAGGATGTCTGGAATAATATCCAGAAGGTCGTTTGGCTGTCCAGTCTAATTAGCATATTATGCTATTATTATTTAAAAAAATCAACCTGTGCCTTTCAGTTGTAGCTCAGTGGTTGAACGTCAACCTATGAACCAGGAGGTCATGTTTCAATTCCTGGTTAGGGCACATACCTGGGTTGTGGCTCAATCTCCAGTGTGGAGCATGTAGGAGGTAGCTGATCAATGATTCTCTCTCATCATTGATGTTTCTATCTTTCCCTTCCTCTCCCTTTTGAAACCAATAAAAATATATATTTTAAAAATTAGCCTGTTATATTTGGTCAAACATTTAATTAACTTACCCTAAAGCTTTGGCAGGGCCAGACAAAGTGATTTTGTGGGTCGTATGTGGCCCATGGGCCAGAAGTTTCCCACACCTGGTTTAAAAAAATATATGCATTGATGATTTTCCATGTCTGTAGAATGCATGAAGTAGATATACCCGACTGTTGCCAGAGTTTTGGGACAGTCGCTATATTAGATACTTAAGATAAAAATCAGTCCTCTGTCATTCTAAGATTCAGACTAGAAGGGAGGATGATTGCAAGGCCTCGCAATGAGGCCAAAATAGAGGGCTGTACAGGCTGCCAAGGAAGCATCCCCAGTCTCTAGCTCTTCCTCTATGTTCAGGGGTGTGTGGTGTGTTCACAGGAGCACTTTCTGAAAGGTCAGTGACTGAGACTGCAGGATGGACCAGACATGAGGTTGTAGGGTCTGGGCTCAGGAAGGTCAGCAATGGCTACTTATAAGAGTCTGAGAGTTGATGAGGACTTGGTCTCGGTGAGCTTGGTGGAAAACATTAGATACATATTTCACACACACACACACACACACACACACACACAGACACACACACGATATGCTCACAAACATAAAGTTTTTGAAATATAAACTATAGAGCCCAAAGCAGTTTTGTGGGGTCTAAAGCTCATGCAACTTTGGATTCTTTTTAAGGAAAAGGAAAAATCATTTGCCAAGGTGAGTATTGTGAAAAAGAAAAAAATGTTTTAAATTTTACAAATATCACAAACATCACAAAATTAGAAATATGACATCATTTTTATTCACCAACTGTCTGACACACTTCTGTAATGCTTTTGTTCCTACATTTTTTGCTTTGTATTTTTATTACCTCTACATATAACAATATTTTTGTAATAATATTATCTGTGGAGAGCCTGGAAAAATAAATCAGTTTTTCCTCTATCATGGTTCATCAAAATGTGTTTTTTGTTGTTTTATTGACGGGATGCATAAAATCCCCAACATTACTGCTATAGAACTATCCCCTACAAATACAGGAATTCTAAGTTATTTTGTTCAATTTCCAAGAACAAAGAAAAATGTATGGCAAGTGCATAGTTATACTTGCCCCCTTTTTGAGCATACTCTGGAAAGAGCTGTCTCTTTTGCTCTCAATGTGGATAAGAATCAAATCCTCCATTTATAAATTTAGGTGTCTGGTGACCAGAGGAATTTCACAGGCTAGCTTTGGTTTATTCTAAACTTTGTTCCTTCTCTACTACCCACAAACTTAGAATATTTTCAGACACATTCCCACTTTTGTAGAGCAAAACAACCTTTCTCATTGTTTTGCCCCTTTGTGTCACAACACAGGGTGAATATGTGCAGTGAATTTTAGGAGCATTATTTTTACACAAGAAGGGAAGTGACTGTAAACCAAATAAATATATGCACCAAATCAAATTAAATAGTATATCATCTAGTCAATCTCCCCTTAGCCCAGAGTTTCTCTGACATGGCACTGTTAACTTCTTGGACTAGATAATTCTTTGAGGTTGGGGCCTGTCCTGTCCATTGTAGGATGTTCAGCAACATGCCTGCCCCTATTTCCCTCGATGCCAATAGTATGCAGCCAGTGACAACAACCAAAAGGTCTCCAGATGTTTCCAAATGTCCTCTGGGGAGCAAAATCACTCCCACCAGTCTTGTCATTGAGAAACACTGTCTTGGAGAGATTCTCCCAAATGCACCATGGCAAATCCAATACTACAAGAGAGGACCTTGTCAAAGTAGAAGTTTCAGTGCGAATGTGACAACAGTCTTTCCCAATTGCAGTTAAAATATTTTACTTGCAGATTTTGCAGAAACATGCAAACACATTGCTGGGTACTCTCTAGTGCCTTGGGAGAGACCTATAAAAGAAGGGTAAGTATGCCTGTGGGAAAAAATAAGTGAACACAATGACAACAGTGAGGAGTTTGTAGTTAGTACGAAGATCCAGAACTGGGTGATGGTTGCCATAAAAGAGATGAATTTTCATGCAGATCTATTATTTTGTTGAATAGGTCATAAATCCGACGTAATCTCTCATAGATCAATCCACTGCAAGAAACACTGACATGGCACAGAAACTGACATAACCTTCTTAGCTCACCAGGGAAGCATAAAAATCCCAAAACTTCTTGGGATTGGTTGGCATTGCACACTATTTCGTAGGATTAAAAGAAGTAAGGTACCTGGCTGGTGTGGCTCAGTGGTTGAGCATCGACCTGTGAACCAGGAGTTCATGGTTCAATTCCTGGTCAGGGCACATGCCCAGGTTTTGGGCTTGATCCCCAGTAGAGGGCATGCAGGAGGTAGCCGGACAATGATTCTCTCTCATCACTGATGTTTCTATCTCTCTCTCCCTCTCTGAAATCAATAGATATATATTTGAAAAGAAAAACTAGTAAACCATTTTATATGCCAACTATATAACTTGTGAATCAGTTCCAAGTAAGTCTAGGTAAGTACTTTCTTTCTTAAGTTTAGCTAGCCTCCATGCGAGACGATCTTCCTTTTCTCCTTGAGATGGAGACTATCTTTGCTCAAGAAGCCTTTATCCTTAAAAATCATACCATCACTAAGGAATTTTAAGTGTTCTGCTGGATACTACTTGAAGAGACATATGTTCATTTCCACAATGCACCTGTTTCTGTGATGGCTTTCCTCCCCACTTCTCTCAGTTAAGAACACTACCTAAGCACTAGCCCTCTTTCTTGCTCCTTCAGGATAGCAAAAATAGCTTAAGGGTACTAAGGGCTTATCAAGAGCCCGAAGTGTCTTATGCATTTTATGTGCATTATCTCATTTTATTTATACAAAGTCCTATGAGGTAGGCAGAAGACAAAATTGAGTCTTAGAGAAATGGTGGCACTTGTCCAAAGCTACACAGTTAGGAAATAGTAGAGCCAAGATTCAAACCCCGGCAACCTAACTCCAGAATCTGAATGCTTAACTTTCACTGTGAACACTGTGACTGTAAAAATTTCTGTGTGACTTCTGATCATATAGATGCAAAGAATGTTATGGTGATTAGACTAGAAAGGACTTGATAAATTCTCAATTACCATAGGACAGCCAGCAGCATTTCACTGGGATTTCCTTAATACAAATTACCCAATCAATGGAACTTTCATGATGAACAATGATAGAGAATACTATCCATGGAATTTCAAAATTGGGAAGAATTGAGTTAGTTATCTATGACATACATGTATTTCTATGTGACATATAGACATAGGTACATGTATTTCTTTATAAAATATAGGCAGATAGATGTGTATAAGGAGTACCAAGGAGTTTTGATTGCAGAACAACTTGACTAGATGTAAATAACATTTTTGGGAGGTGACCTCTTTCTGATAAGACACTTAAAAGATGCTCTCAATTTTGCACATAGGAATCCTTTGGAGATTTGTGTATATGTGAGAGTACATGCACACTTCCATAAGGCAATTCTTTTTCTTGCTACTGTGGTACCATCCTCACAAACCTATGATTCACAACAGGAATGTAGCTTGGAACTTCTGCTATGTAAGCAGCTGCAGATACTTCAAATACCACTGTACATGTGATCCAGGACTTGCTATAAATTTGCCCCTAAAAATAAAATAACAAGTGACTGAGCAGCAATAGGAATTAATCACTGCAGTGCTTGAATGGAATGTGCTAGGCTCTACCTCAAAATCCTTTTATAAAAAGATTGATATAATTAAAACAACAACAACAATCCCAAACCCCAAACACCCAAAGATGCTATAGTTGAGCAAATGTGCTGTACAATATGGAAAAAAGTGTTTTTTAAAAAGGAAAGATATGGTAAAAAACAAGTGTTTCCACACCTTCTATATCATTGGAAATAGGAAGGTATTATTACATCACTGCAGAATTTATCATACAGAGGAATTTAAATTGGATTAAATCTTGGTACACTGGGATTTTTTGAAGGCTGAGGGGATAATCGAGCCTCTCAGCTAAGCTGTTTGCCATGTTGAGAAGTACCTTCACAGTTAAAATTTCTATCACAAATTGTAGCAAAAATTACCTTGGTGATTCAAATGTGAATAACCATTTGAAAACCCCACACAACTCAAGCTTTTAAAATTAGATGTGAGCAATTGAATTCTTTAAATTGCAACCAAAGGGACAAAGAATATGACTTCTTGAAATACACTTTTTTTCCTCTGACTTTAGCAGATTCAGTATCCAAGTCCAGCACCCCTTGTCCCTCTGATCCTGATACTTCCTCAAAAAGGAGAAGGAAGAAAGAAAAGAAGAAAAAGAAAAAAAAAAAAAAGAAGAAGGTAAAATAAAGGAAGAAAGAAAAAAAAACAACCCTCCACTAACCAGCACTTATAAAAGGTCACTAAAAGGTGAGAAGGATGAAGGGATTAAGCAAAGAAAGACTCATAGACACAGATAACAACAATATGGTGATAGCCAGAGGGGACTGGGGTGGGGAGAGGTAGAAGGTGGATAAATGATGATGGAAGGAGACTCGACTTGGGATGGTAAACACAGATTTCAATATACAGATGATGTATTGTAGAACTGTATACCTAAAATCTGTATAATTGCATTAACCAATGTCACCCAATAAATTAAAAATAAAATAAAATAAAGTGAAAGGAGGAAGTTGGAGCCAGTAGAACTTTCCTGAATTGGAAAGGGTAGCATCAAGGTTTTAAGAAGACATCTGCAGCCTTGTGATCTGCAACTGAGGGAGAGAAAACAAGTCTCGGTAGCCAGGCAGCCAGCTGAGTACCCTGCACTCATACATTTTAATTCCTCCAAATGGGATGGGAGGAGGGGGGCAAAAGAAGGAAAAAAATAAAAATTAAAAATAAAAAGGTCACTAAACAGACAGTTCAGAAAGGCCTCTCTGTTCTGAATACACCATAGGTAACAAAGTGTTTGGGCCATTTGAAAGAGAATTTGGTTGAAGATAAATTTTTGACATGGGGAAAGTGAAAGAGATTTCTTAAACCCACTTGAATTACCAAAGATGAAAGGTTAAAAGCTCTAACGACCAAAAACGACATTAGCAACTGAATAGTAAATGCCATCAACAGAGACATAGAAGAATTAGCAAAACAAATATTAAATGAAGAAGGGAGAAAAAGAATTCATTTCAGAAGCCAAAATAGTTTCCTTTTCTTTGTATACCAAAATTGATTTTGCAGTTTTAGACGGAAGTACTAATGGGTAATTGCTGTTTAATGCTTTCTAAACAAGTGCACAAAATCACTCTCATCTCCAAAGGGACAAGGATCAAAACCGGTGGGTTTTCTTGGACAGCTTTGCCTCTGCTCCACACTGTTAGGAGCTGTTAGTGTTTCTACAAAGAAAGAAGAAGTATTATGGTCTGCAGCTCTCTTAAACTTACATGAATTACGCCTAAAACCACACACTATAAACTTGTGTTTTCTGACACTCTTTGGTTTTTGGAATAGCTGTGTTGCAGGGGAAACCTGCTATGTTGCAAAGCACAAATGGTTATATCTTATTAATTTAACATTAAGACCTTTCGAGATCTCTGACAAATTTTACTTTTGCATCACTATTGCTTTGTAGTTTCTTTTCTTCTTTTGTCTGTCTGGAGCAGTCAATGATTTTCAATGTAAGGGAACATATACTTCAGCCCATGATAGCATCATGTTATTATTTACCAGTAGTACATAAAGTTTATAATGATGACCGTGACTTAACAAAAAGAGGATAAGCTATGTTCAATTGTCTCTGTAAGAAATCAAGAAAATGCATGATTGTTTCTAACAATAATGGCAAGTTTTTCAAGGTTCTTAAGAAAATTACCTCAACATAATAAAGGCCACACGTGATGCTAATGGATACCTACTCTTGCCACTTCTATTCAACATAAGACTGGCAGTACTAGCCAGACCAGTTAGGCAAGAAAAAGGAATAAAAGACATCCAGTTAGAAAGGAAGAAGTAAAATTATCTCTGTTCACAGATGACATTGTATTATATGCAGAAAATCCAAAAGATTCCACAAAGAAACTGTTAGAACTAATAAAAGAATTCAGCAAAATTGCAGTGTCTAAAGTTACCACTCAAACATTAGTTGTTGTTTTTGTTTTTTTACACAATAAACAATCCAAAAAGAAAATAAAGAAAACAATCTCATTTGTGATAGCATCAAAAATAATAGAATACTTAGGAATAAACTAAACCAAGAAAGCAAAGGCTTTTAGACTGAAAATTAGAAAACATGACTGAAAGAAAGAAGACACAAAAAATGGAAAAACTTCATATTTTATGTATTGGAAGAATGAATAATGTTGAAATGTTCATAGTACTCAAACTAATCGACTCAGTCAATGCAACACATGTCAAAATCTCAATGGCATTTTTTTCTTTGCAGAAATAGAAAAAATAGCTAAAATTTAAAATCTCAAAGGACTCAAAGTAGTCAAAATAACTTTGAGAGAGAATGCAAAAAAAAAAAGCTGCACGCTTCCTGATTTCAAAACATGTTACAAAGCTACTATCAACAAAGCTAATGTGATTTTCAAGGAAAGGTAGACATATAGATCAATGGAACAGAATAGAATATCCAGAAATAAGGCTTAGTGTGGATGGTCAAATGATCTGTAGTTCTACAAGTGCACCAAGACTACCCAATAGTAAATGCACAGTTGCTTTAATAAATGGTATTAGGAAAACTGGACATCCACATGCAAAAGAATGAAGATGGACCCTAACACCATATACTAGTACAAAAAGTAACTCAAAGTGAATTGAAGACATAACACAACACTTGAAACTATAAAATTCTTAGAAGAAAACATAAGGGGGAATCTGTATGACACTGGAATGGGCAATGATTTGTTGAATGACACCAAATACACAGGCAGAAAAGAAAAACTAACAAATGGGACCACCTCAAACTTAAAAATTTCTGCTCAGCAAATGAAACCATCAATAGAATGGAAAGGCAACTCCAAAATGGGAGAAAATATTTGCATATCATATATCAGGTAAGAGGTGAATATCCAGAATATATAATATATTAATGTAAGTGAATAATGACAACAAATAGCCCAATTTAAAAATGGACCAAGAACTCAATAGACATTTCTTCAAAGAAAATATACAAATGGCCACTAAGCAAAACAAAAGATATTCACTATCTATCACTAATCATCAGGGAAATCCAAGTCAGAACCACAATGACATAGCACCACACACAGGTTAGAATGGTCACTATCACAAAACAAAAAACAACAAAACCCCCAGAAAATAACAGTGTTGGTGAGAATGTGGAGAAATTGGAACCCTTGTGCACTGTCGATGGGATTGTAAAATGGTGTGGTCACTATGAAAAATATTATGTAGGTTATTAAAAAATTAAAAATAAAATTACCATATGATCTTGCATTCTCACTCCAGGTATATATCTAAAAGAATTAAAAATAGGATCTTGTAGAGATATTTGCACACTCATATTCATTGCAGCATTATTCACAATAGCTAAGACAAGGAAGCAATTTAAATGTCCATCAAGGGAATCTACATATATATAAAATCCAGATATGCAAATTGACTGAACAGTGAACAACTGAACAACCAAATAACTGGTTGCTATGACATGAGCTGACCAGCAGGGAGCATGTGCAGAACATGGCAGGCATTAGCAGCAGTCAGCAGAGTGCGGAACATGGTGGGCATTGGCCGTGGTGGGATGGCAGAGCAGGTGAGCAGGGGCACTAGACCAAGATGGGGCTCCAGTCACTGTAATTGGAGCAAGCCTCTGGTGGTTACTGAAAATTCTTTGCTCCCAGGTGCTGCAGTCCTGCCTGGCCTTTGCACCTGCTGCTGGCCCTGCTCGCACCTCAGAGTTTCTCCACCTTCCCTTGCTCCTGAAGGGTGATCAGGGCTGGCAGCTGCCTCTTGCACCCAATGCTGGTGATGGCCCCTCTTTCATCTGTTGCTGGCGCTGGCTCCCCTGGCACCCACAGCTGGTGCCGGAGCTGCCGCTCGCATTTACTGCCAGTGCCCAGCGCTGGTTCTGATTGCTTGGCGCTGTCAGCAGGTGCAAGCGGCAACTGCCAGCCCTGTTTGCCCCTGAAGGCTTCTCCTCCTTCCTCTGCTCCTGAGGGGCGATCAGAGCAGCAGCCACCACTTGCAGCTACTTACAGTGCTGGCCCCACTCACACCTGCTGCTGGCTACAGCCCCAATTGCTCTGCATCCTCAGTGGGTGCAAGTGGGGCTGGCATCATCAGCATGTAGGAATGTCGGTGGCAGGAGTGGGGCTGCCATCAGAGAGGGGACCTGGGCTGTGGCAGGAGGACCCATATGGGCACCCTAGGAATGGGCCAAGACCCACCCCTGTGCCCACCTCAGCCTCATGACCCACAGTTCTTTTCAAGGTGCATGAAATCATGCACTGGCCCCCTAGTAAATAAATAAAAATGTGGTATATACATAAAATGAAATCTTATTCAGCCTTGATAAAAGCAGAAATCCTGGCACATGCTACAACAAGGATGGTTCTTGAGAACATGCTAAGTGAAATAAGCTGTCTTAAAAAAAAAGACAAATACTGCATGAGTTCACTTGTATGAGTTACCTAAAGTACTCACACTCACAGAAGGAAAGGGAAGTGGAGAGCTGTTCAGTGGGTAAGATTTCAGTCACACAAGATGGAAAAGATCTAGAGATCTATTGTGTTATAGTGTTCATATCCTTTAAAATAAAGAGCTAATATGCAAATTATCATCATGCCCTCATGCCATCATGCTATAAAGGCTTAGACACTCAACACTGGATAGAGAGAAATGGGGACCAGCCAGGCTGCGGCCTGGAGAGGGACAAGCCACTAGCAGGGTCCCGGGTGCCAGAAGCTGTGCCTGTGGCCCAGAGAGGGACAAGCTGCAGGCCCGCTGTCCCAGGCACCAGTGGCTGAGGCTGGGGCCTTGGAGAAGGACAAGCCACCTGCCCTGTGATCCCAGGTGCCTGTGGCTACAGCCTGGGCAAAGCCTCTCCCATGATCCCCTGTGGCTGTGGCCAGCCCAGGTGAAGCTGGCACTGGTCCTAGGTACCTGCAGCTAGCCAGAGAAAGGGAATCCTGGGTCACGGGTGTGGAGCGAGGCAGAGGTGGTTAGGGGTGATCAGGGAGGCAGGCAGGCAGATGAGCGGTTAGGAACCAGCAGTCCCAGATTGCGAGAGGCAGTCAGACATCCCCTGAGGGGTCCCAGATTGGAGAGGGTGCAGATCGGGTTCAAATTTTGTGCACCAGGCGTCTAGTAGGTAATAATTATGTATTGTATACTTAAAAACTGTTCAGAGGGTAAATTTATGTTACATACATTTTAAACCACAATAAAAAATTCAACTGCTATATATTTTAGAGTTCTAGCTTTTAAATTTAAGTTAATTTAAATAAATTTTATGTTTCTTCTTGTACTGCCAGTTCTTCTTACTTCTGGGTGTTATAGTTGTGTCTACTTTCTAGTCCTGTCTAAGGTAATAAACAATGTTGAGATGAACATCTGATTATGACCCTGTCTCTTATGAATGCCTGGGCTTTGTGTATAGCTCTTTCTTCTCCAAAGCCTATCTCCTTAGTTATTACTCATGAATACATAGATTTAAAAAAATTATAGCTCAACAGGAAAAATAATCACAGAAAAGTATAAATAGTGAGAAGTCTCCCTTCTATTTCTATTCCTCAGCCCCCATCTTCTTCATCTGAGCAAATAATTGTTTTGATAATCTTATATAAACTTCCAGAGATATATAACTTAACACACACTCACACACACACACACACACACACACTCACACGCTTTGCTTCTTTCACTAACTAATAGATATTAAAGATGTATTTACTATCTCATATTTGAATCAATATCATATAATAATAAATTAGTGGGTAAATGAAATTAATTTGATTAGTCTCTATTGATGGATATAACTGTTTTCATATTTTTATCATCACAACTCTAAGAATGCTATTAAAAAAAGAAATCTCATGTGCAACTCCAATTCATAAAGCAAGTGACAGGACTAATGCATAAGCCCATCATAAATCCAAGGCAGATAAAATAAAACCATTCAAACTAACCATAGGAGTTAAAACTTTCTATAATAAGATGCTTATGTGACATGATGCACCCCTAAATATGATGTTGAGATGAGCACAGAGGCTGATGGGCGATGCCTATGACATTTGTCAAGAATGGTTGATCCAAGACATGACAGCTGTGGAACCATGTTTGCCCAAAAGTGGGCCTGTGAATGTGTGAGTTATAGTAATGAACAGTAAAATTGGTAATACATGTGCAAGTTCAAATGCATGCTCAAAAATGTCAGGGAAACCTTCTTTGAATTTATGCAGAATAAATCAACATGTTGGAAATATCTAAGGTGTTGAAATGTGGCACTTAGCATGTTGCACTGTGTATTGATTTTGATAATAGTTTAAAACTAAAGAATGTAATTTAAAAAATGAAATCTAATTTCTTCTCAGATTGGCAAATGCGATAAAAGTCGATAACTCAAGGTTTGGCAAGGATGTGGGAGACCAGCACTGACATGCATTGTTTATGAGAACATATACTTGCAGAAATTTTGGAGAGAAAATTGGCAGTTTTAATAAAAAAAAATGCATATCCTTTGATTCCCCAGCTACAAGTTTTGGGACTTTCCCCAAATTTATCCATGTAAAATGGTTTTAATTATAGCATTGTATGTACTCAAATTAGAAACTCTCGAAATGCCTAAGACTATAGGAGTACTTAGATAAATCACAATGTGCATTACTTTAGTATGTAGCTGATTAAAAGAATGAACATATATGCATGAATTGATTGGAAGGAAAGGTTTCCAAGGTATTTCATTTAGTAAACAGAGCAAGGTAAAGAAGAGTATAAAACCATCTTTTTGTGTGTGAGTGATTAAAAAGGATGCATATCAACATGCACTCCCCTGTGTGAAAGATTTCACAACCAACTATTGATACAGTTTACTTCAGGGAGGTGGGATGCGGGCTCCGAGGTGAAAATAGACTGACCCTTCACATTTTTCTCGCACCATTTCATGTGCTTTCCTCATAATCACAAATACACTTTTCAAAATATAAATTGAAATAAATTATTTATGGAAGCACTGCAATGTTCTTAACAAATTAAATTCAAAAACCACTTTTCAAAGATGTCACTCTTAAACAGAAGACAGTGGTGAAAATTCAGGGCATGGCAATGCCACTGCCAGCTTGTTAAATTAAGGGAAGCAGAGGACTCCAGGTTCCTTGATTTTCAGATCAGAAAGTTTTGAAGTGAACTTTCAAAGATTTCTTCTAGAAGAAGGTTTCACTCCAGAAGAACTTAAAGTGGCTGGGAATCAGGTGGGTGAAATGTCATTCAAGAAATTACCAAAGACTTGGCTTTGCTTGGGCAGAGGAAGGAATTTTCTAGAAGCTGTTGGGACTCACTCTGACATAATCACTAGGAGCCCCATTTCTTTCGGCAATAAATTATTATTATTATGGTGTAATAGTATCTCCTAGACTTGTAGTACCACTGTACAGGGTCATCCATGTAACTGAATCTCAATCATTGCCACCTCATGTTCACCTTGAGCCTATGAGGAGCTTGACCATGTGCAGTCAGATGTGAGGGGTAATGACACTTTCCTCTCCCTACATTTCAACACAACGCCAGAGAGGTAAGCTCTGGGAAAAAGAGAGGGTGTGAAAGAAAGCTGGGCATACTTGTCACCTTTAGATAGAGGAAAATTCCCACTATCTTAATGATTCATCATTATTATTTTCTTAGCTTTCTTTTAATCCAGTCCATTGGGAACAAACATGAATAACAGAGACCTCTCAAGAAAAAGTAAAAAAAGAAAAATTTCCACTGCTCAAAGAGAACTGTCCTTTCATATTCTGGTAGATTTCTCTCCCATGGCTTTTTGTGTGTTCACTCATTTAATTTGAGCTTCTTTATGGATAGGATCATACTGTCTATACAACTTCATTTCCTGTTCAGGCAGGCCTGGGAAGCGCTCCTCAAGACCCTGTATTATAATAAGGATGTAAGGGGACCTGGATCATTATTATTATTATGGAGCAGCTACAACCAACCAAAACAGCCATAAAACTCCTCAGGAAAATGTGGCCGCAGGTCATTGAAGGTAGATTTAGAGAGTCAGGCTGAAAAGGGAGATGGATAATAAAAATTAAACCTGGGGACCAGGAGGGTTCTTGATTTGCATTGTGTGACAACTTTTCAACTCACAAGAAGGGAGATGGAGCCTTTGTGTTCTTGTTGTGTGTATTCTCAGCCACAGCTCCTCCTGATCTGGCAGAACCACCCCAGTGGGGAAAGAGCATCTATCTGCTAGCACAGACTCGGTAGAATCAAACCAGGAATGTTTAACTTCAGGTAACAGTGCATTAAACAAATAGGTTTTTGGTTTTCTCTTCTGATAAGGCTTCAGGAGGTAAGCTGCTACCGGCTGTAATTTGATGGATGGATGGTAATGGGGCTGGCCCTTTGTGATCCTTCAGGCCTGCACTTTATGGCCTGATGGCCACTGTGCTGCAGATACTGTGACTGCTCTGAGGTTGGAAAGAGGGAAAAGGCACAACAGCCAAAAGTGCTTCTTTTTATCAGGAAATCCAAAGCTACCTCAGAATCCCCAGGTCTGCTTATTTCTCACAGGCCAAATCTGGGTAAAAAGGCTGCCCAAGTTGTGGGAGAGGCTGGGAGGAAAGGTTTATAGTATTGTTACATCACGTGAAGTTGGGATTCTGTTGTGGAAGTGGGAAACAGGCATCATAGATGTAGACAACTCATTTTGTTTGCCACAGCGGACAAAGATTATCGACGTCAAGGTTCTTATTTGCAAGATGCATGTGGAAGAAATCTTTCCTTTGCTTGCTGCCCCAGAGGTGGGTGCTGTGGAAGATGACTGAGAATGGGACCATGAGAGCACTGAGCAAGGAGATTGGCCAGAAGAGGAATGTAAGCTTTCCTGTCATCCCAGGGTCATCCATGTAACTGAATCTCAATCATTGCCACCTCATGTTCACCTTGAGCCTATGAGGAGCTTGACCATGTGCAGTCAGATGTGAGAGGTAATGACACTTTCCTCTCCCTACATTTCAACACAACGCCAGAGAGGTGAGCTCTGGGAAAAAGAGAGGGTGTGAGAGAAAGCTGGGCATACTTGTCACCTTTAGATTATGGGAATCAGAGAATAGACTCTGAGAGGGTGGGCAAGTGAGTTTTGTATTACATAAAGTGGCCCGAATCTTCCAAACCTCAATCAATGAAACTGCACTGAATACTATGAGTGCCTGAAAAACTATGGCGTGACACTGAGATACTGAAAGGAAACTGCTGCTCAGCAGGAGAGGAGGACTTGATGAATTGCAGTCATAGAAGCTATTCTGGGTTGAATTGTGTTTCCCCCCAAAAGCTATGTTGAAGTCTTAACTTCTAGCATCTGTGAATGTGACCTTACCTGGAAATAGGGTCTTTGTAAGCAAGTTAAAATAAAGTCATACTGACTTAAGGTGAACCCTGATCCAATGTGATTGGGATCCTTATAAGAAAAAGGAAAACGAGACCCAGGGATGCATTAGGGATAATGCCAAGTGGAACAGAGGCAAGAGATTGGAACGATTCAGCTGGAAGCAAAGGGAAACCAAGGATTGATAATTACCATTACGAGCCAGGAAGAAGCAAGGCAGGTTTCTATCCAGAGGAAGCATAGCCCTGCTAACACCTTGATTTTGTACTTCTAGCCTCCAGAACCGTGAGAAAACAAATTTTTGTTGTTGTTAACCACCTACTTTGTGTGCTACTTTGTGATAGCAGCCCTAGGAAACTAATACAGTGGCCAACACAGTAGGAGAAACATTGCTTTATATGTATACGCCTAATGATGTGGGACTGCTCACGAAACCATACCCCATCTCTGGTATGAATTGGCACCTTCCTTACTACACTATTTTCAATAACGAGATGTCATTTTCCTTACCTGGGCTTAAATGGAAACTGTTCTTTAATTGCTGTGATATTTTCCCCCTAAAACAGAAATTTGTCAGGTTTGTCTTGCTTAGAGAATGCACAGTGTTTTTGCTTTGGTTTTTAGCATTTTTAATGAGGTGCACGAAGCTTATTAGAGAAAAAGCATTAATTGCTACTCAACTCTCTTAATATCTGAGAGAGGATATCTTTAATTGTCTCTTCTGGATCTTTTTCTGTGTTTTTTTATTTTTTCCCTTGTATTTATTTTTGCAAGGGGGAAAATTTATTTTCACAAGCTTGAAAACCTTGTGTCTTTTTACTCGTATTGCAACATTGTACATAAGGCAAAATTAAGGAGAAGCTCTATCCATTCTAGCTGTTCATGATGGTCTTATCCTATCTGTTGGTTACGATGGCAACAAGATTTGAACTTTAGCCATTCTCTCATCTCACCTAACTAGTAATATATGTATTTGCATGCTGGATGGGTAGGGAGAGGAGGGTGAGAAGCTAACATTTTTGGAGGATTTAGGGTATTCACAAAGTATCTGTGCTACATAGTTTGTTTTATTAAAGTTTCCTGGCTAAATTCTTTTAGCATCTTGCAACTTGCCTTCTGTTTCTTACACAAGTTTAAAATTTTTCCTAAACATTTAAAATAATTTAAAAACAATAGAACTTGGCAGTGTTAAGTTTACTACAGTTTCCTCCTATCTTTTAATTTTAGAGAATACTAAATCAAATTTTACCAAATCACATTTTGAGTTTGGCATTAAATGCAATGCTAATTTTAAAAATGAAAATGATATGATGAATTCTTATAGAATGATATCTCAAATTTTTGGCTAAGATTAAAAAACATTTATTTGTTTAAAATTAGAATATCCATGTAATTATGGCACACTAATTATATTGAGATATTTCTCCATGTTTTAAAGTCTATGCTTTGAAATACGTATTTGTCAATTTGAGGATGTTTGACATATTTGCCACTATAAACATGTTTTTAATTGGTGGGTATAAATATTACTTGTTAAATTCTTATAAAATTCAAGTTAATATTTAACACATGAAACAAAATAATAAAGAAAGAAACCTTTAATGCTAAAGTTTCATCATTAAAAACTGCTTTGAGGTTTTCTGAACTTAATTTGAACTTTTATTTTCATTTAGGGGCCGTTAAGGAATCTGACAGGGGAATGACAGAAACATCATTTGAAGTTTGCCTTTAAAATAACTTTAATCCTTTGAATGAATATTCCAGGGCAGCATTAGAGAGCAGGCGACCCAAGACAGAATTAAGGGAGAGAGGTATTTCTGGAGCCCCTGTTTCTGTCTGGTGTTTCTTCTCTTCCTGCACAAGAGTGATGTGAGGTGCACAGGTATCGTGGGAACAGGATGAGTGGTGAGGCCAGTCACCAAGATCTGAACTACAGGAGGAAATGGGGAACTTTCTTCGCCCCCTCCATCCCCACCGGCTTTTCTCTTCTCCTGTTTCCTCTCTTGGTTACTGACTCTGCCACCCAAGCCATGAATATGGGAATGACTTTCATGATGCAGTACATAATGTTTCAGTCAATGATAGACTGAATATATGATGGTGGTTCCATTAAGATTATAATGAAACCCAGCTGGTGTGGCCCAGAGGTTGAGCATTGACGTATGAACCAAGAGGTCATGGTTTCATTCCGGTCAGGGCAAATGCCCTGGTTTCGGGCTCAGTCTCCAGTGAGGGGCGTGCAGGAGGCAGTCCATCAATGATTCTCATTATTGATGTTTCTATCTCTCTTTCCCTTCCTCTCTGAAATCAGTAAAAAAATATTTTAAAAAGATTATAATGAAGCTATTATATTATCTCCTAGTGACACGTAGCCACCATAACATTGTAGCACAATGCATTACTCATGTGTTTGTGGTGATGCTGGTGTAAACAAGCCTACTACACTGCCAGTTGTATAAGAGTATAGCTCATACAGTTATGTGCAGTACATAATACTTGATAATGATGATTGTTTTACTTATTTATGTACTTACTATACTATATATTTAGTGTTATTTTAGAGTGCACTCTTTCTAATTATGAAAAGAAAATGTTTGCTGTGTAACAGTATGCTGTGTGCACTTCTAATGCTTACCTCGTCTCTTGATTACATCTTCTCTTGTGTTAATTTAATCTTGTGTTGTTTTATGCAGTGACTTGCTGTACAGGTTTGTAGCCTAGGAGCAATAGACTATACTGTATAGCCTAGTTGTGTAGCAGGTTTGGGTATGTGTACTCTATGAGGTTAGCACAGCAACAAAATTCCCAACAGCACATTTCTTAGCAGGCATCCCTGTGGTTAATCAGAGCATGACTACACTTTCTTCCCCCTGTTTCTACTCCTATTAATATCCAAGTCTGATATTACCTCCTTTGCGTGGAAATTTGTCCCTTTCTCTCTACCCCTTGAACTTGTTTGCAAGGACAGTTCCAATAGTCCTTGGAACTGTCTCCTAACTGGCCCTCTAGCCCAGCCTTATCTCCAATCCAACTTTGATGCGGATATTAGGGAAATCTCCCCAAACCACAAATACGATCATATTACCTGCTTAAAAACTTTCTTTCTCAATGCCTTTAGGATAAATCTTAATTCTTAGAGCTGGTCCTTATCTTCTGACCAAGCTGTATCTTTCACTGTGGGCTTCCTAAACCTTCACTCATATCCAGGGTCACTGCTTCTGGAGTGGTCAATGGTATCTTCCCTCTGCCCAAAATGCTTTTTCCCTACCCAGTCTTTTTTTTAAGACACCATGTTTCTTGAGTTCTTCTAAGTATTTCCCTTCCCTGACAACAAAGCCCATTTTTCTCTAATACCCTGTACCTTTCTTTCATATACCTACTTTGCAGTTCTTCAATATCTAATATTTTTGCATGATTCATCTCTCTGACCCCCAGTTAATAGTATGCTCCTTGAAAACAGAAGCTGTTTTATTTATGTTTATATTCTCAGCACTTAGCATGGTGCACATTGAAGCTTAATATTTTAAATAACAGTATGAATGAGTGAATGAATGTAATACAATTAACTTTGGGTTGGTGTGGGCAACTCTGGGCCAGCTTTGGTCCTATCCTAACATTATCAGTCTCTCCTGATTGTTTTATAGTTGTTTTACCTATAGCTTCTGTCTCTAGCAGGATTTGGATTTCTCCTGGAGCAAGTATTATCTGCCACCATGCACTATCTACTCTCCTGTATCCTATTTCTCTTTCTTTGTGGGGATGACCAAGGGTTTACTGTGGCTGCAGTGCAATTGGCAGCTGTCAGAATCAAAACTCATTAATAAAAAAATGATAATGCTTCCAAGTACATTACATTACCCCTTCAAAGTCCTTTGTGAACATTATCGCATTAACCATCACAATAGTTCAGGGGAAGATAAACATTGTTGGTTATCTTACCTAGATCATATTTTGAAAGAACTTATTTTTCTTGTTATTGTTTGATTATGCCATGAAATCTGGATAGCAATTTTCATATTGGTTATTTGGATATAATTTGATATGCTGATGTAAAAATGTCCCTGGATTTGTAAGGTGTTTTTTATTTTTATTTTAGATGTCTCTTGTCAAATTCTTTCTAGAGGCTGAGCAAAAAATAACAAGCAAAAGATCCAGATACTCCTGCTCAAGGATTGAAATTTTCTGAATAGCTTGAGGCTCATTAAACCATACACTCATATCTAGAAATCAAAAGATACACATAGTAGGTGTTCAAGTAATTGTTGAATGACTGAGTGATGTACTAATTTATAATCTGGAAGTTTAATTGGGGATTTGTAGGAAATTAGTATCCTAGTCAGGAATTCCATTAGCAACTGGTATCAAATAGCTAAACAACAGTTCTTTTAGGAAAGGAATTTTACTAGAAAACTAGCTTAAACAAATGTACTCAGTTATTTCTGTCTCCAACTCACCTCTAGTATTCTAGTTTTACTTTTCACATATTCCATGTGTCTTTGTTTACAAGTTTAGTTTCCCTTCTATAGCAGGGACTCTATGTCCTTCTAGTCTTTGCAAATAATGGTGCCTCAATAAATGACTGTTGAATTGGAAAAAAGTTAACCAGAGAAATCTTTCCTGTAAAAAATTGAAAGGTGGACAGGTTCCATTTCAGCAATGATCTGCAGCAGCCCTGGAGGATTTTCGTCTTTCTGGAGATGACCAGTGTCACAGTATTTGGCACTTTCTATGCTCTAAGATGGAGTCTCATTTTGTGGGAGTGTCCAGGGTGGAATGGGCATCAATGCCCCTAGACCTCTGTTATCTTTGGTGCTGAGAAAGTGTGTTGGGGTGAGACTTCATGAGGTTTACCTCACATTTTTTCCAGTCCAGACAAACATTTCTGGCCTCATAGACATTGTCAATTCTATGTCCACACTGTAAGCATAGACTCTAATGACCAGGCTAAAGTTGGGCAGCATTGGTAATCAAGCAACTGCCTTTTTTAATACAATAGTTTTATGTCAATTTAGTATGGAGCTGAGTAGAGGGTGGGACATTTCTCTTGTCTTGTAGTACCCCTCCTGACTGAGCACACACACACTTTTTACTGGCACCACTCCTTTCCACTCTTTTTACTGTTACTCCAGGGAGACCCAGTGCCCAGGACAAAAATGGAAGCTTTCTAAAAACTTCCTCTTGAAATCTTTCTCAGACCCCCAGGGAATTGTGACCCATTATTAAAAAATAGTAAGTAGAACATGCAGGCTTCTATTTGCCATTTTTTAAAATTAAGAGATAAAATATCTTTATGTGTATTATAAATATTGTTCATTCTTGCCTTGTCTTTTCCATAAGAAAGAGGGTGGTGACATCTCATAGAAGAATCCTAGCAAAGAGGATTTAAAAGGGCTAGATTCCCATTAGTAATGTATACCTCTACTACTCTGCTGTAGAGGGAAGAGTCTTAGCTAACTGCTTTTCAGGAAAATGATAATACTTTAAAAAAAATCCAAATTTGTAATAAATCTAGTTTCCTCAACTTCAGTTTTTTTTTTAAATTAATTTTTATTAATTTTTTATACATATCTCCCCATTGCCTCCCCCTCCCTCCCAGGCATACCCCGACCCCCCAGTGTCTGTGATCATTGGTTATGTTTATAAGCATGCATACAAGTCCTTTGATTGATCACTTATTTACCTCACCTAACTTTAATCTTTCTGCTATAATTTCACAGTCTGTTTGATGCTTTATGATTTTTGTCCTCCTGAGAATTATCAGTCTACTCCCTTTCTGTGCTCCTGATTCTATTATATTCACCAGTTTATTCTGTTGATCAGATTTTTAATTCACTTAATTTTTAGATTCACTTGTTGACAGATGTGTATTTGTTGTTCATAATTTTTTGTCTTTTACCTTTTTCTTCTTCCTCTTCTAAAAGGGTACCTTTCAGCATTTCATATAATACTGGTTTGGAGTTGATGAACTCCTTTAGCTTTTTCTTCTCTGTGAAGGTCTTTATCTGCCCTTCAATTCTGAATGATAGCTTTGCTGGATAGATTATTCTTGGTTGTAGGTTCTTGTTGTTCATCACGTTGAATATTTCTTGCCACTCCCGTCTGGCCTGCATCGTTTCTGTTGAGAAATCAGCTGACAGTCGTATGGGTGCTCCCTTGTAGGTAATAAACTGTTTTTCTCTTGCTGCTTTTAATATTCTCTCTTTGTCTTTTGCTCTTGGCATTTTAATTATGATGTGTCTTGGTGTAGTCCTCTTTGGGTTCCTTTTCTTTGGGGTTCTGTGTGCTTCCTGGACTTGTAAGTCTAGTTCTTTTACCAGATGTGGGAAGTTTTCAGTCATTATTTCTTTAAACAGGTTTTCAGTATCTTGCTCTCTCTCTTCTTCTGGCACCCCCACAATTCTGATGTTGGTACGCTTGAAGCTGTCCCAGAGGCTCCTTACATTATGTTCACATTTTTGGATTCTTTTCTCTTCTTGCTTTTCCAGTTGAATGTTTTCTGCTTCTTTATATTTCAAATTTTTGACTTGATCCTTGCCTTTCTCTAGTCTGCTGTTAGTACTCTGCGTAATAGTATTCATTTCAGTCAGTGTATTTATTATCTTCTCTTGGGTCTCACTAAATTTATCCATCTTTTCTAGCATATTCTTGCAAAACCTTATAAGCGTGGTTTTGAACTCTATATCCAGTCGTTTTTTTTCCTCCATTTCTTTTGCTTGTAATTCCTTCCCTTGTCTCGGCATTTTCACTGTGCCGGGGGAACTTCTGTGCTGGATTCAGCCGCAGAAGCCTCTGCTGAGCTTGGGAGGGTGGAGTCTCAGGGCTTAAGGGACCGCCTTGCCTTCCAGTCGGCCCCGCCCTCCACGGCCCCTGAGTCTCACGTGACTGGGTAATGGCTGGAGCGGTCCTTGTGCGCGCGCACCCGCAGCACCTCCAACCGCTGCCTTTCCGGCTCCCCTGCGAACCAGGACCACACGAGTCTAGGTCCCCAGGGTTTCGCCCAAAACAGGGGCCCAGTGGACTCAGAAGTGGCACAGATCAGAGGGTCTGTCTCCCGCCCACTTGCGAAAGCCAGCGGCACAATCAGCAATCCGTCCTCCGCGTGGTGCCGTGCGCGACCAGACCTCCGATCCTTTGCGACTCCCCTAAATTTCCGTGCACTTCTCCCTTTTCACAGTCCAAACTCCCCCCGTATGAGTTTCGGCTGGATCTGGGGTTTAGTGTCGTAAGAGAAGGGGTTCAATGCCGTTGGGAGTCTCCGTTTCCCTCCCGCCAGAGAAAGCCAGCCAGGTACTCCGGCACCGCTCTCTCAGCGCGCTCGTTTCCGTACCTCAGCTTTTTGCAGCTCCTCTGGGTCTCCGTGAGCCCCTCTCTTTCCCTCTAGTTGTAGAACTTCCACTCAGCCAGCTTTCCTGTGGTTCTGGATGATGTCCGTTTTGTCTTTTAGTTGTAGTTTTGAAATTGTTGTGCGAGGCAGCAGTATAGGTGTTTACCTATGCCGCCATCTTGGATTCTCTCAACTTCAGTTTTTAAGCTTTACACATACCAGCATATGCTTCATCATTATTATTTTGTTAATATATTTTTATTGATTACAGAGAAGAAAGGAGAGGGAGAGACAGAAACATCAATGATGAGAGAGACTCCTGCACACCCCCTACTGGGGATCAAGCCTGCAAGCTTAACTGGAATGGAACTTAGGACCCTTCAGTCCACAGGCCGATGCTCTATCCACTGAGCAAAACTGGCTAGGGCTGCTTCATTCTTTTTGAAATGATATAGTTTTGATGAAATGTCCGTGTCTCAGTTGTTGATGTTTTGCACAGCAGTTTTAGACTGGGTATTCATAGTAGTCAGGGCTTTGATTTCTATCCTGAAGAGTATAAAATAAGAATATCCCCAGTGCTGAAATTTCTCTAAGGAAGCTTCCTATAGATTTTAAGAGCTACAGATTTCTCTGTGTAGCTTGAATATTTAATATCTTGATTATAAAAATATGAATCTCTGTTTTCAAGGAAATCCCTGGAGCCAGGTCATGTTTTGGATGGAAGAACCCAAGTAGTTGATCATAAGCATTGTAGGGCAACCATCCTCCAACTCCTTTTCAATCATGTTAGCTCCCCTTTTATCTTTATCTTGAGATGGGCAATCTGGTAATTAGTAAATCAAATGTTTTCTAGAATTTTTGAACACTTCTGGCAAAGTAATTGCAATTTGAAAGTCACTACAACAAAGCCCTAGCTTGCTAACTAAAACTATAATTAGGAGACAGAGCAGAATTTCTGAAACTGTTCACTTTCCTCCTAAAAAGAGAAATACTCCCTAATCTAGAGGACTAATTGGACCCATGATTCTTGGAGGACTGATTTTAGAGCTTGCAAGTTTAGGATTGAAATATTCATGACTTTTCTCTGAGAAGGAACATTTGTACCTGGACTGTGATTCTGTCCCATGTCTTTGAGATAAACTTAATTTGATTTATGGGGTCAATCCTTAACCTTTTGAGTTGTCAAATTAGTTGCCAAATGGGGGCAGGGTGTGGGTGTGTTCATTTTTTTCAAGCCTCAACTGCAAGACCCATTTGGAAGTCCAGCAAATTTGTCTCTCTTATGCTTGGCTTCCTCATTCTCTCTCTGAATTTTGCCCTCTCCCTCACCTGAGATGTTAATTATAATTCCAGCTCTGATATCAATAGAGCAGTTACTTAACCTCTTAGGGTTCAATCTTCTCTTAAGAAAAGAAACAGAGACTGCCCTGAAATGATCAATGAAGGCCTCTTTAGTTGCTAACAATTGATGATTACATATGGTCTGGTCTCTCACAGCCACAGAGCTATTGGCAGTGCCCTATGCAACTGTTCAGGCCACCATTCTCTTAGGTTTCCATGTACCTGACCCTGGAGTTGTGCAACACAGTGGCCCCATGTCGGGTGGTTTGAAAGGTGTGACCAAATTTCTCCTCAGCCTTAAAAAGCCGTCCTTTCCAGATGCTTTGAAATGTTGCCACTGGAGACCTAAGTTTAAATATTATTCTCTCCAGTAGGATTCTTGGGTAGATAACACATTAAATCATTAACAGGTTATGTGAATTGTTTTTATTTCCTCCCATGACAAGAAGACCCAAAGAAGTATGAGAACTCAGGGTAGATGGTGTAGGAGAAGAAACACTTTCTTCTACTCTCTTAGAGGTTCAGTGGCCAGGCCCAAGAATTAGGCTAATATAAGACTGATTAACAGGATAAAAATATACACACTTTAATTAATATTTTTACGTGCACACGGGAGTCTTCAAAAGGAAAACAAAGACCTAAAGAAGTCGTGAGGCCCCAAAGCTTATATAACTTTTTAAACAAAGAATAATAAATTGTGGGGATGTGACAAGACACAGGGGCTTGGACTAGGGGGGTGAATTGTGGGACAGTGACTAAGAAACATAAGGGGGAAATTAATGGAAGATCAAGTTTATTTTAGTAAGTTTGTTTGTACAAGGCCATTTTGGCTTCTACTCCCAGTCTCTAGTGATAAGAACATTCTTCTTTTCCTGGCAAAATAAGGGCACCTTTCTCATGGGAAATCTTATCGCCTACGGTAAGGTAGAAAAGGGTAGGTCAGAGAGCACGTCCTCCTCTATTGTTTCTCCAGCTCAAAATAATTAGGAGGCCAAAGCAGAAGATGCTGTGGTAGCTTGTTCTGAACCCCTTCACTGGAGAGGTTGGGAGTGGATGGGACAGGGGAACTGAATAAAGGCTTTCAAGCCAGAAGTAACTGAAGTCAAGTTATGGATGCATTAAGATCTTGGTCGGCAAACTGTGGCTCGAGAGCCACATGTGGCTCTTTGGCCCCTTGAGTGTGTCTCTTCCACAAAATAGCACGGCCTGGGGCGAGTCTACTTTGAAGAAATGGCATTAGAAGAAGTTTAAGTTTAAAAAATTTGGCCCTCAAAAGAAATTTCAATTGTTGTATTGTTGATATTTGGCTCTGTTGGCTAATGAGTTTGCCGACCACTGCATTAAGAAGATGTGTGACCATGGTTGAATTATGTCAGCATTTGGGCTTTAGCTTCTATCTCTGTAATGTGTAGTATTTTCCTCAGGAGGACTTTTGTGAGGATTGAACCGTATAGCTCCTGTCATCCACCAGCTACTCCTCTAAAGGACTACTAGCTATTATTTCACAATTTTACCAACAGCTAGATTTGCAATTAGATATTCCAATCATCTAGTTGAAAACAAAACTTAAATAGAAGTCCTGGTATTCAAGGGACAAACAGACACACCTTCCCACTTGAGGAACAACTTTTAAATTTCATAATCGTCTGTGCCTGTGGCACAGTTAGGCTGGGATGCCAAGAAGTACTTCTCTGATCTTCCTCACCATTCTCTCATACCTCAAAGTTGTTTGGCACATGTTTTGAAATGTGAAAATGGGGATAGTACTCTGTAAACAGTGAAATCATTATGTTAAAAGCTCATTTTATTTTCTTCCATTTGAATATGAACTACAGTGCTGGAGCTAATCTTTGTTTTTGTAGGGAGTGGGTTCTCTCTCTCTCTCTCTCTCTCTCTCTCTCTTTTATCTGTCTTCCATTAGGGAAGTATTTTTTGATTGCTTACATCATTTATTTTGTGGAAATAAGAGTCTATTGTTCTATCAGGGAAAAAAACCACTTCAATAACCATTTAGAACAAGGAGAAGAAAGGGAAGTATTTTGGAGAAAAATAATTCCTTTCCCATATTTCTCTTAAGTTGTGTATCTTGGAACTAGTTTCCCATTATAAGGAACTTGCCTTTTGTTTATGAAAAAAAATCTCTAAGAAGACAAAACCCATAGGATTTATCCATTTTTCTAACTAATTTTCAGACACGATGCAAAACTGCCATTAAGGATCTCTGTTCTTTGCCCAGTTCGATTTAAAAATATTTCTTTAGAGGCTACAAAAAAAAAATTTCAAAAACATGTTAAAGGACTCTTTTAAAAAAGTTGACTCCCCTTAGGAACTTGGAAATTAAATTTTTAAAATGTTCTCTGAGTTGCCTCTGAAATTTAATCTTTACTCTCATTATACTGTCCTCCTAGCAAAGCATAGCTTGATCTAGCTTTCAAGCAGTGGGATCATGGAGGTGAGAGCCGGTGGGACAGTGTGCCCAATTTGGAGGTTTTATTCACATCTTTTATCTCAGTTCACCACTTGGATTGCAAAGGCTGATTTTTTTTATGAAGTGTGTTTCCTTTTCTCTAACCAGAAATACTTGCATTGAGGCATATTTGTTAACATTTTTTCTTTGGATATGTCAGGTGTGTTAGTGTTTCCCCTCAGCAAACAGATTAGAAATTCCATGAAACTGGGGGACCCTGTATGATTCTCTCTGGAATTTGCTATGGTGCTCAATTCAGTGCTGTTCCCATTGTAGTTGCTCCAATGAATACTGTACTTATTCATTTATTGGTTGATCATCATTTAGTTCAATCTGTAATACAGTAGAAAATTAGAAAAAGGCTTGAAGCTCTTTATGCTCAATTTGGCGAACCAGAAATAATTTCTAAAGCAAAATGTTCCCTTATTTCTGTGCCCCAACTTGACTACACACCCCTTCCCTCTGATTAAGTCTGAGCTTTAAAAACCAAGATGGCAGCGCTGAGTTCAGCTTGATGTTTTAAAGGATGGAAAGATGGAGCAAGTTCTTAGAACTTTTTGTGTTGGATCTGCTGATTATAGTTTATCACACCCTCATTAAACTGTAAGGCAGATACACATAGCTTTTGGATGATTTGCAGAAATACTTCCCTCTCTCAAAAAAGATAAGAATTGGCTGCATTCCTATTTTGCTGTGTTTTGTTAAATTCTTCTTTGAGGAACGAGGCAAGTTTGTGAAACGGCAGGGCCATGCATCTGATCTAACCCTGCCGTTTTACACAAGACGAAGGCTCAGAGGGAGTAAGTGGTTTATAAGGCCAAACAGCCAGCCAGAGGCATAATCAGGACTACTTTGTTTTATTCCCCTTCCACCTTCCTTCACCTCTTCTTTCTGGTAAATAAAGGGATTGCTCCAGAGATAAGCTTAATATTTTTCTTTGCTGGATCTTGCTTACTTATAAAATGGAGATGTCATGGCAATGAAAATATTTCCAAATTCCACCCATAACTCTTATGGAATTTAATGTTGAGTGTTAGATCAAAATGTGAGGCCCTTTAAGCTATTTAGTAGAAATTTGCCATATAAGATAGAATATTATTTTTCTGATTTGATCAATGTGGATTGTTATTCAGTTATTCTTTTATAAATTTAATTTTTTAAAGTTTGTGGTAAAATACACATAAAATTTACCACTGCAACCATTTTTAAATGCATCGTTCAGCAGTATTAAGTACATTCACAATGTCATGCAACCATTACCATATTCATCACAAGATCTCCATCCTCAACTTGCAAAGCTGAAACTCTGTACCCATTCAACACTAACTCCTATTCTGCCCTTCTCCCAGCTCCTAGGCATACATTGTAATTAGCTAGTTAATTTTAATAGGAAAGGAATAAAGAAGAGGCCAGACATTATAAGCATGTCACTTTACACTCCCCAGGGAACCGCCAGCCCATTCTTAGCAGTTCACTGGGGAAGGGACTAGACAAAGGGAAAAGTGGGTGCCTGAGCAGAGTTAGGTTGACCTAGGAAAGGTGCTTGCTGTCAGTCATGCGTGGAAACAGACATCATTAGTCAGAAGAGGTGGAGTCAATGTAAATTCATGAAAATTTGGGAATACTTAATCCCCTGAATAAAGGAGTTTGCACTTTGGCCCTTGGCTTCTAGGGCTCCTGGCTCCCTTGGATTTGCTCATATGGCCCATATCCATGAGGACCCCACATGCAATGAACTGATGGACTGCAACTGGGAACACAAACTAACCAGCCTGACTATGCCTTACCGGGGAATGGATGCTCAGACACTGGCTCTAATTTTAGCTCTGCTGAAGCCACAGTTACACTTCTATGGCTGGACTAAGGAAAATGGGACCTTGGAAACTCAAAGATTTAATTTCATGCAAATAAAAATCACTCATTCTCCCATGCAAGTCTCAGAAAATTCTTTTTTGGGGATGTCATATAAATCATGTTTGTCATTTTGTGACTGGCTTATTTTACCCAGCATAATGTCCTCAAGGTTCATACATGTACATCACACATCACAAGTTCCTTTCTTTTTAAGGCTAAATAATAATTCACTGATACATACATCAAATTTTGTCTATCCATTCATCCATAGGTGGACGGACACTTTGGTTGCTTTCACCTTCCAGCCACTCTGAATAAAGCTACCCTGAATATGGGTATAAAAATCTGTTTGAATTCTTAGGTTCTGTTCTTTTGGGTGCATACTCAGAAGTGAAGTTGCTAGCTCATTTGGTAATTCTATTTTTAAATGTTTGAGGAATAACCATATGTTCTCCACAGTGGCTGCATCATAAGGGTTCCAATTTCTCTTCATCCTTGATATTTTCTGTTTTTCTTCACTTTTGCGATTTTCTGGTGTGTATGTTTTTCTTTTCTTTGAGAGTCATAAGATAGTGTATTTTTGAGATTAAACAAAAAAGGACAGTCATGGAGAAAAGCCAAAGAGTAAATCTCCCTTCTTGCTTTTTCCACTCACATCATGCTAATAAATTTAAATTTGATTATGATTTTTAGGAGATATATGAAAAATAGCTCTGGTGGAAGCAAAAAACATGGGCGTGTTATTGTTTTATCATCACAGTTTGAAAGGTGTGGCAGGAGAAAGTGAACAGAGACTCTCAGATGAAACACAATATTGATATTTGGCATGCTCAGAGGATTTTTCCACCCAAAGATTCGAAATCCCTTTACCCACACTAATTACATCTCTCCACCAGGGCCAGCCCGGGGCACAGCTGGGAAGTCCACAGAGGTTGATTTTGGCGCCTCTGGCCTTCTCTCGCAGTACTGCATTTCCTATCTGGTGGTGCACTTGCTACTGGCTGCTGAAGAAACAGGTTCCTAGACACCAAGCTGAGTTACTGAATCAGAATATCTGTGAGTGGGGCCCAGGGATCTGCATTTGAACTGCATATCCCACTGATCTTCTTCGCACTGAGCTTTAAAAATCACTGAGCTAATAATCAGTCCAGCTTCCCAGAGGTTTATATTCCTCTTCTGCCTGACAAATCTGCTCTTCTAAAGTGTAGATGACAATGGAGATTGCCTACGAGTGTTCTCCAATGATATTGGAAAAGCTTCTCTTTGGTTTGAGACAGGATTCTTCCTCTATCTCTTTGTGGAATGTTGGGCATTTGGAGTTAAGGGCTGTAATTTTAAAATCTAGTCAATATTTTCTTTTTTTTAATTTTTAAAATTTATTTATTTATTATTTTTTTTAATTAAATCTTTATTATTCAGATTATTACATTTGTTTCTCTTTTTTTCCCTCCATAGCATCCCTCCACCCAGCTCCCACCCTTCCCTCTGCCCTTACCTCCCTCCCATTGATCTCATCCATAAGTGTATGATTTTTGTCCAGTCTCTCCCTGTACACCCTTTCCCCCTTTCCCCCTGAGAATGATCAGTCCACTCCCTTTCTGTGCTCCTGATTCTATTATATTCACCAGTTTATCCTGTTGATCAAATTTTTAATTCACTTCATTTTTAGATTCACTTGTTGATAGATATGTATTTGCTGTTCATAATTTTTTGGCTTTTACCTTTTTCTTCTTCCTCTTCTAAAAGAGTACCTTTCAGCATTTCATATAATACTGGTTTGGAGTTGATGAACTCCTTTAGCTTTTTCTTCTCTCTGAAGCTCTTTATCTGCCCTTCAATTCTGAATGATAGCTTTGCTGGATAGATTTTTCTTGGTTGTAGGTTCTTGCTATTCATCACTTTGAATATTTCTTGCCCCTCCCGTCTGGCCTGCATCGTTTCTGTTGAGAAATCAGCTGACAGTCGTATGGGTGCTCCCTTGTAGGTAATGAACTGTTTTTCTCTTGCTGCTTTTAATATTCTCTCTTTGTCTTTTGCTCTTGGTATTTTAATTATGATGTGTCTTGGTGTGGTCCTTTTTGGATTCCTTTTATATGGGGTTCTGTGTGCTTCCTGGACTTGTAAGTCTAGTTCTTTTACCAGATGTGGGAAGTTTTCAGTCATTATTTCTTTAAATAGGTTTTCAGTATCTTGCTCTCTCTTTTCTTCTGGCACCCCCACAATTCTGATGTTGGTACACTTGAGGCTGTCCCAGAGGCTCCTTACATTATCTTCACGTTTTTGGATTCTTTTCTCTTCTTGCTTTTCCAGTTGAGTGTTTTCTGCTTCCTTATATTTCAAATTTTTGACTTGATTCTTGCCTTTCTCTAGTCTGCTGTTAGGACTCTGTATAATATTTTTTATTTCAGTCAGTGTATCTAGTTGGTCCTTTTTCATCTCCTCTTGGGACTTGATAAATTTATCCATCTTTTCTAGCATATTCTTGAAAAATCTTATAAGCGTGGTTTTGAACTCTATATCCAGTCGTTTTTTTTTTTCCCCCTCCATTTCTTTTGTTTGTTATCCCTTCCCTTGTCTCGGCATTTTCACTATGCCAGGGGAGCTTCTGTGTTGAATTCAACCTTATGATACCAGACTTGTAAAACCAAAGAAGCCTCTGTTGAGCTTGGGATGGGTGGAGTCTCAGGGCTTAAGGGACCGCCTTGCCTTCCAGTCAGCCCCGCCCTCCATGGCCCTGAGTCTCATGTGACTGGGTAATTGCTGGAGTGGTCCTTGTGCCCGTCATGCCTCTAGACAGCTGCCTTTCCGGCTCCCCTGAGCACCAGGACCACACGAGTCTAGGTCCCCAGGGTTTCGCCCAAAACAGGAGCTTAGTGGATTCAGAAGTGGCACAATTGGGAGGGTCTGTCTCCTGCCCTCTCGCGAAAGCCAGCGGCACAATCAGCAGTCTGTCCTGTGCGCAGTGCCGTGGGTGCCACCAGACCTCTGATCTTTTGCCACTCCCCTAAATTTCTGTGCACCTCTCCCTTTTCACAGTCCAAACTCCCCGCGTATGAGTTTTGGCTGGATCTGGGGTTTAGTGTCGTAAGATAAGGGGTTCAATGCCGTTGGGAGTCTCCGTTTCCCTCCCGCGAGAGAAAGCCAGCCAGGTACTCCGGCACCCGCTCTCTCAGTGTGTGCGTCTCCGAACTTCAGCTTTTTGCAGCTCCTCTGGGTCTCTGTGAGACCCTCTCTTTCCTTCTAGCTGTAGAACTTCCACTCAGCCAGCTTTCCTGTGGTTCTGGATGATGTCCGTTCTGTCTTTTAGTTGTAGTTTTGAAATTATTGTGCGAGGCAGCAGTGTAGGTGTTTACTTATGCAGCCATCTTGGATTCTCTCAATATTTTCAATCTTAATTGTTAGTGTTTAATTTTTATTTTGCACAGAAATTTTTATAACTAAGGATTTTTATTGCTTGGTCAGTTGAACAGGCTTTGTATTTGAAATCAGAATCTTGGATTTAAATTCTGACATAGTCTCTTATTAACTTGGTCATCTCACCAATTTACCTATGTACTCTTAGCTTCACTTTCCTCACTTATGAAATGGAGACAAGCCCTGATCAGTTAGCTCAGACGGTTAGAGCATAATACTGACATGTCAAGGTTGTAGGTTTGATCAGGGCACATATAAGAATCAACCCTCTAAAATCAATCAAAAAACAACAAAAAAAATGGGAAAAATAAATGGAGATAATGCAGTAGAAATTGAAGTATTATTTTGAGAGGTAAATGAGATAACTATTTTTAGAGAGTTATTTATAACAATGTCTGACACACATTAGATGTCCCAAATATATTCAATACACATGTACTAAGGACCTTGAATTAATTGGTTGTGATAGGGGGTAAAGTAGTGAAGATAGCCACAGTGACCATCTAACAAAGACCTTAAGTCAAATCAAAGAGAAAGACCTAGAAATTTTTTGAAGGAAAGGTAAATGTTGAAACAACATTCAATCACATGACAAATATTTGTTGAGTTTCCATTACATGTAGTTACAGTTCGAAGTTAGGCATAGATATCCAGTGATAAATATAAGCTATTAGTTTCCTCATGGAGTCTACAAGTGGGAAGAAGGACACAGAAAATAAACTAGCATACTAATAATTAAATGAATAGCACCCAATAGTGAGAAGTGCTATTGAAGGAGTAAGGCAGTTTATGTTAGATGTATTAGTTTTCTATCATTGCTGTAATAACTTACAACCAACTATGAGGCTTAAAAACAACAAATATTCATTCTCTCAAAGATTTAGAGGCTGGAAATCTAAAATCAAGATGCTGACAGGGTTGGTTCCTTCTGGAAGCTCTGAGGAAAAATTCACCTCACGTTTCTGTTCTAGCTTCTGATGGCTACTGGAAACCCATGGCATTCCTTGCCTTCTAGGAACATAACTACAAGGTCTTCCTCTATCTTCTCTTTACTTTTTCTCTCTGAGCCTCTGTATCTTCTCTTAACAAAAGTACACCTGCTCTTGAGTTTAGGGCCCACCATAAATCCAGGATGATTTCATCTTGAGATCTTTAAGTTAATTACATCTGCAAATAACTTTTTTCCAAATAGGTCAACTTTACAGGTTGCAGGAATTAGGACTTAAACATAACTTGACGGGGGTGGGGACAAGACTCAACTCATTACAAGATAGACTGTGATTAGGTGGGAAGTGGCTAGTCTACTTTGGATAGAATGGTTGTATAATGCTTTTCTGAGGAAGAGACACTGACCTGAGATTTGGGACATGAGAAGGAACCAACCATTCAAAAAGAAGGATGAAGGTCCCATGATAGAAAAGGAAAGGAAAAAGGGCCAGTGCACAGCACAATCAGAATGAGAGGGAGAAAAGTAAAGATATGGGATGAGACCAGAAAGGTAGGAGGGGTCTCAGATTATTCAGCGTTTTATAGTCAATAATTTTATGCATGTGTTTTATTATTGCTGCACTAAAAAGGTACAGGAGAGGTTTAATTAAAGGCATACAGTAAGCAGTCAGATATGTGATTCTGGAGCTCAAAGAAAAATTTGGACCAGATATATGTTTGCTAGTTATCAATATATAAATGGTGTTTTAAGCTATGGGACAGGATGTGGTCATCTAGGGAAAGACTAGCAATAGCAAAGGACACAGTTTGGGGTTATTTTAATATTTAGAATCCAGGAAGAGGATTGCACAAAGGTGAGTGGAAAAGAGTGGGCAAAATGAAAATAGAACATTAACTTGGCAAAATGCATGTCAGTGGTGTCTTAAAAAACATGGCTTCAGTGGAGTGATAGAGATTAAAATCCAACTGAAGTGAATGAGAGAGTGACTAAAGCCCAACTGGTATGGTTCAGTGGTTCAACATCTATCTATGAACCAGGAAGTCACAGTTTGATTCCTGGCCAGGGAACATGCCTGGATTGATCTCCAGGAGCCGGCGTGCAGGAGGCAGCCAATGATTCTCTCTCATAATTGATGTTCCCATCTCTCTCTCCTTCTCCCTTCCTCTCTGAAATAAATAAAAATATGTATTTTTTTTAAAAAGAGTGAATGGAACATGAGTAGGTGAAAGACACTTAATTTAGATAACTTTTAAGATTTTTATTATGAACAGGTGAATATATATTTTACTATCCAAGCCAGGATACTTTTGAGAATGAAAAGGGGAGGGACATGATAAGAATAAATAAAATTATGTAATTAAAAATTAGGTTATTGAAGCATAATTTATATACTTCAAAATTTATTCTTTTAGGTATATATAATTTGAGGAGTAAAACTACATAATTTTGAAATAAATATTAAAAAATTGGTTTAACAAATTGAAAGCCATTTTAAAAAATTAAAATTCTCTCTAAAAATACAATTTATATGTAGTAAAAAAATATAGTCCTTCCTATATTGATTTTCTGAATAATAAAAGCAACATAAGCAAAATAACTATTCTTGACATATGTTCACAAATTTGAAAGGTGTCTTTTGTTGTATGTGTCGCCATTATTTTTCTAAAGAATGCACTTTTTCCAATGTGGCCTTCTGATCTGGAATTTTTTATAAAATTGTCTGCAATCTTCAGTGTTGTATTTTGTGAATTAAAATTTGAAATTATGATAATTTCTTTACTTTTCTCTTTAAAACACAGTATTTTAAATGACAAATAGCCTCTAAGTCCAGCAGGGATATGTGATAAGTTTAGAGCAAATTTTGTTGAGGACATCCTCATTTCTCTTCTCTTTCTTTAGAGGACTAATGTACTTTATTTTTTAATTTTTTATTAATCCTCACTCAAGAATATTTTTCCATTTTAAGGAGAGTGGAAGAGAGAGAAAGGCAGAGAGAAACATTGACGTGAGAGAAACACATTGATTGGTTGTCTCCTGCATGAGCCCAACCAGGGCTTGGACTGAGGAGAAGCCTGCAACCAAAGTCCCTGCCCTTGACTGGAATCAACCTCAGGATCCTTGGGTCCACTGGTTGACACTCTATACACTAAGCCAAACTGGCTAGGGTGAGGCATAATATACTTTAAATATTTGAGTCAATATATATATATATTTTTAGTTTATCCTTCTCCCTTTATTCATTTTTATTTTTAAAATTTCTTATTAATTTATTACATATGTGTCCTCATCCTCCCATTAGACCCCCCCCTCCCCAACTCATGTCTTCACCCCCCTGTTGTCTGTGTTCATTGGTTAAGCTGATATGCATGCATACAAGTCCTTTGGTTGATTTCCCCCCCTTACTCCCACCCTCCTCTACCTTCCCTTTGAGATTTGATGGTCTAATTGATGCTTCTCTGTCTATGGATCTGTTTTTGTTCATCAGTTTGTGTTCATCATATTCTACAAATGAGTGAGATCATGTGATATTTATCTTTCTATGACTGGCTTATTTCTCTTAGCATAATGCTCTCCAATTCCATCCATGCTGTTGCAAATGGTTAGAACTCCTTTTTTACCACAGCATTATATTCCATTGTGTAGATGTACTACAGTGTGTTTTTTAAAAAATATATTTTATTGATTTTTTACAGAGAGGAAGGGAGAGGGATAGAAGGTTAGAAACATCCATGAGAGAGAGAGATCGATCAGCTGCCTTCTGCACACCCCCTACTGGGGACGTGCCCGCAACCAAGGTACATGCCCTTGACCAGAATCGAACCTGGGACCTTTCAGTCCACAGGCCGACACTCCATCCACTGAGCCAAACCGGTTTTGGCTATACTACAGTTTTTTAATCCACTCATCTACTGATGGGCATTTAGGCTGTTTCCAAATCTTAGCTGTGGGGAATAGTGCTGCTATGAATATAGGGGTGCATATATTCTTTCTAATTGGTGTTTCTAGTTTCTTGTTTCCCTTTATTAAATCATCTTTTTTTTTTAAAAATACTCTTGTAAGGCCAAACTCTCTAATATACTCACATTCATATATAATTAATTTTAATGCTATAAAATCATAGGCCTTTCCAATTTCTTGTCACTTCTGTAAAACCTATTATTTTTTCCAATAACAAAAGGAACTCTATCAAAATGTGCTCCCTACAACTTAAGACTGTCTAAGACACAATTATAGAATTTCACAATCAAGTCTTTATAAAGAGTGAGTTCTTATACTTAATATGAAGTTACTGGACATGGTACTGAAATTGTAGGGATTAATTTCAGTGCCTTTATATTTGTAAGCTTTATTTCCTATCATTTCAGTTTGTGGAAAGTCTAAAAATTAAAAAGTTTTTTGGTGCTCAATGTATTGACTGTTCTGATTAAAATTGTCCAGCTGACTCTAAGCAAAATACAACAAAAATTTGGAGGATTTATTTACAAATAGCACATTACCATTGTAGGACATTAGTTGTATTTACTAAGTAAATTATTTTTAAACTCCAATTGGTGTCAGGCAGCAAAGAGAGAAATAATTTACTGCTATGTTGAAATAATTTTTATATTCAATTATTTGGTAGTTCTATTTCGTATAAATATAAAATATTTCTATTATGATCAGTATATTATCACAACTATTTATTTATTTATTTATTTACTCACTTCTTATTTAAATAATTCTCACCCAAGGACATTTTTCCATTGATTTTTAGAAAGAGTAGAAGGGAAAGGGAGAGACAGAAAGAAACACCAATGTGAGAGAAGCACATCAATTGGTTGCCTCCCTGAATGCCCCCTAGGAGTCTGCAACCAAAGTATGTTTCCTTGATCAAAATTGAACCTGGGATCCTTCATTCCTCAGGCTGATGCTCTATATACTGATTCAAATCAGCTAGGACTTATCACAAACTTTTATATGTAATTGTGCACTACTAGAGGCCTGGTATATGGAATTCATGCATGGGGGGAGGGTGTCCCTCAGCCCAGCCTGCGCCCTCTCCAATCTGGGACCCCTGGTGGGATCAGGCCTAAATGGGCAGTCGGACATCATTCTCACAATCCAGGACTGCTGGCTCCCAACTGCTCACCTGCTTACCTTCCTAACTGCTTCTGCCTGCTAGCCTGATTGATGCCTAATTGCTCCCCTGCCAGCCTGTTTGCCCCTAACTGCCCTCACCTACAGGCTTGGTCACCCCTAACTGCCCTCTCCTGCAGGTTTGATCACTCCTAACTGCCCTCCCTTGAAGGCTTGATCACCCCCAACTGCCCTCCCTTGCAGGCCTAGTTCTTCCCAACTGCCCTTTCCTGTTCGTCATCTTATGGTGGACATCTTGTGTCCACATGGGGGCAAGATCTTTGACCACATGCGGGCAGCCATCTTGTGTGTTGGAGTGATGGTCAATCTGCATATTACTCTTTTATTAGATAGGATAGAGGCCTGGTGTATGGGTGGGGGCCAGCTGGTTTGCCCTGAAGGGTGTCCTGGATCAGGGTGGACGTGAGGCAGCCTGGGTGAGGGGCCCAAGGTGGTGTGCAGGCTGGCCATGCCCACCCCCCCCAGCGACCCAAGCAGAGACCCTGGTATCTGGGATTTATTTATCTTCTACAATTGAAATTTTGTAGCCTTGAGGGGAGGCCTGAGCCCACCAGGGTGTGCGGAAAGCTTGGCTTCCTCCATGGCTGGGGAAACCCAAGCTTCCCTCCTCCTTGCTCTGTGGCCGCAGACATCTTGGTTGGGGTTAATTTGTATACTCATTTCTGATTGGCTTGTGGGGCATGTCTTGAGGGCATGCCTTGTGGGTGTAGCAGAGTGATGTTAATTTGCATATTACTCTTTTATTAAATTGGATAGGAGCACAAGAACCAGTTCCTAGAACATATCTGCACCAAAGTATTATTTAGTAGGAATGCTGTGCTTAATAATGATACCATGTTCTGCCACATTTGTCTCTGTATATTCACCACAGGCAAAAAATAAAAATAAAATTATCTCCCATGTTGAATTTTAAGTGACTTTATAATACTATTTACAATGAAGTCAAGTATTTTAACATTTACCTAATGAACCTCTAAAAACGTTACTACATTCCATAAAACAATTTAAATAACTGCACCTTATTGGAATGAATTCATTTTTTTATTTGGAGTATCTAATATATAAAATAAACATTATTTTAATATTAGAAAAATTCTTCTGCTAATGAAATCACACCTTTATAGTCATCACTTTAATCGTGCACATGTAAAAGAATACAAATAGGAAGGATTAATTCACAAGAACAACTATTTGATCTAAATGAAAAGCTATGCCTAGTAGAACGATATGTATGGGCATCTTCTGTAAGCTACTCATGTGAAATTATCATCTTTGGGCATAGCTCTTATAAACTCACTATTAAGTTTTGCAATAGATGTTGATGTTCTTTCAACACCTGTGTATCTTCTAGTTCTGGCCCCCATGGTAGGTATGAATGTCAACAACATTTTTGCAATTACCATTCCGTGTTAATGTCAACAAACATTCTTCTCTTCCTCCTTCTCCCGCCTCTTCCAATTCCTCTTTCTTTGTGTTTGTCTTCATCTTTATCTTCTTCTGTAACCATTCTGCTGAAGACTAGATAGAACATGAGAGAATATTGCCCTCATTGTGGAGATTGACCTGATGATATAAAAGGAATAACTTGCGAAACCAGAGGTCCTTTTAACTGCTCTAATGTTCCCTTGCTTTGCTTTATTAGCATTCTATTTACAATGTGTCTTTCTTCTAAAGATCCTAAAGGTTCTGAAACCATACTATTATCATATCATAGGGTTGTGACTCAAATAGATGCAGATTTATATGTAAAGGGAAGATGATTAATCTAGGAGAGGACTTGCTTATTTGGTGCTGACTTGCTTTTTTTTCCTGTGGGGAGCATGAGTTTTCTGAATCAGCTAGTGTGTCCCTCAGTCATAAAATGGTGACCCAGCACCTCTCTTTGCTGAATCAGAGGGTGCTGTGTGCTCACATTTCCTTCGGGTTCCGTTACTACAGGAAGCTCTCTCATGCATACTAGTACTTATTCACGTGATGCATCAGGTAACAAGCAGCAGCAAAGGTTAATTCCCAGGGAATGCCAGCAGGACTACTCACTAAGAGAAAATAGATTGTGATTAAAAAAAAAAAAATCACCTGCAGCTAAAGGCTTTTATTCCCCTTCCAAACTTGTTTCATGTTTAAATATTGCTTATGTGGAAAAAAAGCCAGCCATATTTTGAGTGTGCATGTGTTGTTTTGTAAGTTGGGGTGATTCTAATATGATCAGCAGAAATCATGAATGACTCATTTGGGTTCTGCTTGTTACGAAAACATCTGTGTGATTTCTTTTTCTGATAAAGGCATTTGATTGTGAGTATTCCAAAAGATTCTGTTTCTTACATTTTAATATTCTTGATAGGTATTTATTTAGTGCTTACGGTGTGCAAAGCTCTGTACTAGACACTAGGGAGGAAGGTTAAGGAAAGAAAAGAGGAAAGAGATGTCACAATGACTACAAGAGAGGCTTCCCATGAGTGGGTAAAAGCCTCTCATGAGAGTGAACCCAGGAATTTATAGACTGTTATTGTCTTCTCTCCCCTTTTCTCTGTGTGGGTATAATACCAGGTATCTTTCCATGTTGTGGCAATGACCACTACCAGCAGTAATGGGCTTATATTAGCCTTTCAGTTAGGGATTGTAGTGAAAAGCCCAAATTTCTTTCTTAAAAGAGTGTGTGTGGGGGGGGGGGGAGGGGGGGGAGGGAGGAGGCGGGGGGAGTGGTTAAAAAGGGGGGAAATTCCAGGGAAAGCTCTGATTGGGTCAGCCGGGGCCACATGTCCATCCTGAACTTGGAGGATGGATTACTCTGGCCAGGCCCTAAAGCTGTGAGTTGCGGTCAGTCTGTCTTGAACTATGTGGACTTACAGTGGGGCAGAGTTGTTTTCTAAGAATTGTTAAGTATCTAAACATGTATATTCTACTACATAAACTCTTATTCAGTATGTCCAAAACAGAATTTCTCATCTTTAGTCTTAAATAACCTCCACTATCTTTATTTTCTTCTCAGAGAATGAGTCTGCCATTTTCTACTTAGTTGGCCAAACCAGAACACTTGGAAACATTCTAGACTCTCCTTTTGTCTTTTTTTTTTTTTTTTGAATCCTCATCCAAGGTTTTCCCCTTGAATTTTTAGGAACAGTGGAAGAGAGAGGGAATGGCAGAGAACAATATCAATGGTTGCCTTCTGCATGGAACTGAACCTAGGACTCTTTGGTTCACAGGCCAACACTCTATCCACTGAACCAAAGGGCAACTCTCCCTTTGTTTTAACCTTTCATAACCAATCACCAAGTTTTTCCAGTTTGAATTTACTATTTCTTAGATCTGTCCACTTTCATCCAATCTGATCATACAATTTTTATTCCGGTTCACCACCATCTTTGGTTTTATAAGCCTCCTAACTAGTGCTCTGCAGTCCAAATACGTTCCTGCTGGCAAACAGAGTGACCTTTTCAAAGTAAAATTCTGTTCATTTCACAGTGCAGATTAAATTACCTCAGTAACTTTTCATTTCCCTCAGACTAAAAAGTGAACTCAGCATGGTTGAAAGGTCTTTCTTGATTTGACCATTGTATATACCAGTGCCACAGAATTAAAACTTATTTTGATTGTCAGTTTTGCTTGGTGGTAACTTAAAAACTCCACTTTTATAATAATGACTAGAATGAAGCAAGATGCAAAATTTGAGTAATTTTAAGATAAAATAGTGAGAGTAGAAATGGAACACACACTGAGATCTGGCTTTCCTCTCCTCCTGGGCATGTGGGCTACCCTTCTTGGCCGCTAAGAAAGAATGCTTAGTCCTGTCTAATGCTTTATGAGCAGGTCCTTTAATTGCTGGTGTGAGGCCTCCCAGACCTCTATTTCCTTCTGATTTGCAATATTTGAAGATAGTGCCTCTTTGTCAGCTTGGATCTTGAAGTGAGAATTATACTAAGCAGATTTTTGAGTCAACTTATGACAAACTTGAGGTGGGAGTAGAAGAAAATCTTCTGATTTTAAGCAAATGTTGGGGATGTTGGTTGCTGCAGCACCATCTCCTTATCCTATTTGAGGCAGTTCTATGGAGGGAATTCTTCTCACTATTCTGCTGTTAAAAATTTATATGCAGCTGAAACTGGTTTGGCTCAGTGGATAGAGTGTCGGCTTGTAGACTGAAAGGTCCCAGGTTTGATTCCGATCAAGGGCATGTATCTTGGTTGCAGGCATATCTCCAATAGGGGATGTGCAGGAGGCGGCTGATCAATGTCTCTCTCTCATCAATGTTTCTAACTATTTCTCTCCCTTCCTCTCTGTAAAAAATCATATATATATATATATATATATATATATATATATATAAAATTATATGTAGCCTTGATTGGTGTGGCTCAGTTTGGTTAGAGCATCATCCCATGCATCATCCCATGCTCCGAAGGGTCTCGATTTCAATTCCTGGTTCCTGGTCAGGGCACATACCCAGGTTTCAGGTTCAATCCTTGGTTAGAGGTTAGGAGGGGCTTACCAATCAATGTTTCTCACATTAATGTTTCTCTCTCCCTCTCCTTTCCCCTCTCTTTAAAAATCAGTCAATCAATCAATTAATCAACCAATAAAATATTATAAATTCAGGAGCAGTTTGAGAAGTACTGTTTTGTGGGTCTAGCTTAGTGCCATATTTCTATTAGATGCTTAGTTAATGTTTCTAGGAGAGAATACATCATATCTTGAATGATTTTAATGTGATCTTTTCTGAAGTTAGGAGGATATATTTTTGGCTTTTCTATATAATAATTCTAGAGCATCAATTATTAAAATGATCTGTGGCATTTTATTTCTAGTTTTCTCTTCACAAATGGCAAATACTATTTTGGGGAAACATCTAACCACAATTCCAACACATATTCTAGTACCACTTAGAAGTCATAAGCACAGCCTTTTTTCCAAATTTATTTTTTAAATACCTAAGGAATTTTTAGCATATTTACATGTTCCTTTCCCGAGATAGAAATGTAATGCTTTCAGCTTTGTGAGAAACACAGAAATGGCTACCAGTGGAGGTGTGCATTACACATACACCACAATGTCTGTATTTGAAGTTGATATTTTCCCAAATAGGTTTAAGAAAGGTCTAAGTGAATGCTTGTAAGTTTGAGTCAGTGCTGGAGAGCAGTAAAAACAAGTAAGGAATGAGCAGATTTCAACCAGACAGTCTTTTATTACTATAAAACTACTCCATGCCCACTCCACCCTAAAAATCATTGCAACAGGCAACTATGTAACTCATAAAGAACTAAAAACACTTACACTGAACGATGCAAACCCTACAATTAACAATGCTGAGACAAGCCATAGGATTTCCCAGGGGTGGCCGCATTCTCTTTCTGTCTGAGTGAAGATTCTTCACTTGGTTAGGTTTGCATATATTTGGCCCTGGAAGTTTAATAACCCCTACTGATTTTGCTTGTTAGTTGTTGCTTCACTCATTCATGGAGCACAAATTCAAACCTTTCCACATCTCTAAGTATGACAAGAATTTCTAACCTGGAATAAAATGTAAACTCTTTTAAGATATTAATGTATTTACTTTTCATATAGTTTAAATAGTCACATTTTTAGAAATGCTTCTTGAGAGTAGTACAGTTATAAAAATAAGTTTATATGGAGAAATATTTTACTTAAGCTTTGAACTTTATAAAATTTTATTACAGGTTTATATATTTTTGAGTACTAGTATTTGTTTCATTTTTTTATTAGAAATTGGATTCAGAAAAAAGTGTCCATTTTCATTTATTTGCAATATTGATTCAATAGATTTAATTCCTGTTTTCTCCAAGAAGTTTGCTCAGTTTCATTAAATCCACATATTAATTAATCATATACATTTTTATGCACATCCTTCATATCTTTTTGTTTTCTCTTTCTTGTTCCATATATGTGCACACCTAGTCCAAATGGTAGAAATGGAAATGATTTAAACCTAATTGTATTGGTAGTAAATTATGCATGTACTAGTACCATTAAGAGATTTTCATAGTGGTATCTTTTCAGGAAACTTTTAGATTTTCTTAAATGTTTGAATTTTCTATTTTTTGCAATATAGCAAGCTGCTTTTATAATGTGTCAAAATAACATTACGAAGTTCCTTAAGTGCCAGGACTACATGCTTTTCTATTCTTCCATTTCATAGACGCCAATATAGAAATTTCAAACGTTTTAATAACTATAGATTTTTATGAAAAGGATTAGAATATTTCACTTTTTCTCAAGGAGCTCTTTAGGTACACAGTTCACTAATTTTAAACTATGTCTATTATATCTCAGCAAAGATGGAAACAAAATAAAATTAAACTTTTATTATCATAAGTTCCGTAAGATCTGTATTTCATTGACTTTTGTCATCATTATTATTGAGAATACAAAGTGCTGCTCATAGTGTCTAGAATTCAAAGTGTATCCCCTCTTTTGCAGTGGGCTGTGTGTGGATAGGTGAGTAGAAGTGGTTCACCTTGGGGGCAGGCAGTAAGGGGTTGTCAAAACTGCGGAGAGCTTAAAACATACAGCTTAAAACTAATTGAATGTCAGTCTGCTTTCATTATGACCACATGCTAGCATTTCTAAGCAATGGCTATGGCCAGTGACCCCTCCCCACCTGCTGCACTGTTCAAAACCTTCCTGTCACCTGGTCTTGGTATGCCCACGCTCTAGACCCCAGTTTTGTTGTTGTTGTTAATCCTCACCCAAGGATATTTTTCCATTGATTTTTAGGTAGAGTGGGAAGAGAGAGGGAAAGAGAGAGAAACATGGATGTAAGAGAAACAAATTGATTGGTTGCCTCCTGCAGGCGCCCAGACCCGGGCCTCTGGGCCAGGGAGGAGCCTGGAACCAGGATAACACATGTGCTCTTGACCAGAATCAAATCCCAGACCCTTTGGGCTGCAGGCCGATGCTCTAGGCACTGAGTCCAACTGGCTAGGGCAAGACCTCAATTTTTTTTTTTTAAATTAAATTGCTTACTATTTCACAGAGGCTACGAATTTCAAAGCACTGACATTTTATGTGAAGAAATTACCAGACTCTTGAATAATCTTTAGTTTCAAAGAATTAAGTTGGGTGCTCTGGGAGCAGCGGCGGCGGCCGGGCGGGAGCGGCCGAGACTGGCTGGAGGCTAAGCTGGCAAGGACAGTGGGAAGGCCAAGGCTGAGGCAGTGCCTCGCTCACAGAGAGCTGGGCTACAGTGTCCCGTGGGCCGCATCCACAGACATTTGAAGACTTGCACCACAAGCCAGGGAAGGGTTCTGCGCCACCGCGGGGGTGTACAGTGCCGCAATCCTGGAGCCCCTCACTGCTGAGGGGCCGGAGGTGGCAGGCGACGCCTCCAAGGACCTCGAAGTGAAGCGCATCACTCCCCGCCACCTACAGCTCGCGATGCGGTCCGGTCCGTGGGGATGAAGAGTTGGATTCTCTTATCAAGGCCACCAGAGCTGGGGGCGGTGTGATCCCTCACACCCGTAAGTCTCTGATTGGAAAGAGGGGTCAGCAGAAAACTGCTTAGAGAATTATTTTAACTCTCTTCCTCCCTGTCATTGTACTGTAACTAGGACAGAAGAAATATTGGGGATATAGGGAATTCTAAAAAGTTAAATGGAACAGCATAGACCATTCCTGTAGACATGGTAAGAGAAACGTTTGTACGTTCTTAGACTCAAAAGTTGGATAAAAGTATCTTTTCACTTGGCAACAGTTGTGTGTTGTTTGGCTGGCTTTCTCCCATGTATTTTATACAAAAATGGAATTGATAAACCATTTTTTACAAAAATAAAACACACACACAATAAAAAAAAACACAAAGAATTACGTCAGCTCAAGGAAGGAAGCATTTTGTCTTTATTAAAAAATAGCCATTTACTATGATTCTGAGCTCAAAAAGCTGAGTTTTTTTTGCAATTGTTGTTGTAGTTTTGAGGTGGCTTTTCAATTGGCAACTCAGCCGTCAAAATTTCAGAAGACTTTTCAGTGTCTTCCTTGATCTCTGCCCTGATCGTTTCTTCTTTATCTCCCTTACTGTAAATGTAGGCAACTGAACTTGGCAATTAAAGATAAGTGAAGGTAGCTGGCTAGAATTGGGAACGTTTCCACAAAGAACACATGCCTGAGTAATTACGATATCAATACATCACTTTTATAGTTCTCATAATGTGTTTGCCTAGGACATCACCACAAATTATTCACAGCATGTGAATCTACTTCATTGAAAACATTATGTGAACAATCATAATAATGCTCTTTTTCTCTCAGAATTGCTCAATCATTTATTATGTCTTTTAATATTCTAACAACTATATCTGAAAACTTAAAGCAACCAAGAACAAAGTGATTAGAATACATTCACTATGTATCTGTTTAGGAAAAGAGTGTTTTATGCTAAATGTATATTAGAGGCCCGGTGCACAAAATTTGTGCATGGGGGAGGGGGTGTCCTACAGCTCAGCCTGCACCCTCTCCAATCTGGTGTCCCTCTCACAATCCAGGACTGTTGGCTCCCAACCACTCACCTGCCTGCCTGCCTGATGGTGCCTAACCACTCCCCTGCCAGCCTGATCAACACCTAACTGCTCCCCTGCCAGCCCGATTGTCCCTAACTGCCCTCACCTGCTGGCCTGGTCACCCTTAACTGCCCTATCCTGCAAGCCTGGTCCCCTTCAATTGTCCTCCCTTGAAGGCCTGGTCCACCCCAACTGTCCTCCTCTGCAGGTCTTGTTCTTCCCAACTGCCCTCTCCTGCAGGCCTGATCATCCACAACTTCCCTCCCCTGCCTGCTATCTTGTGGTGGCTATCTTGTGTCCACATGGGGGTGGCCATCTTGTGTGTTGGAATGATGGTCAATTTGTATATTACCTCTTTATTGTATAGGATATTGACTCTAGATCCACTGTTTACTAATTGTGTGGGTAACTTTCAGCAAGCCCACATTTTCTGCTCTAAAAAGGAAGAATGCTAGCAGCTAGTATAACCTTCCCTGTAGGGTAGTAGTGAAGAATAAAGGAAACGATGTATAAAAAATGACTTTGAAAACTTAAGCATAGTTGCTAAACTCAAAATTCTACAGGTGTCACAGACAGCACCATGTTGGAATCAGGCTCAGTGTAATGATAGGGGCAGTGGGGTGTATAGTTGGACTAAAGAGTGTGGCCCATGACTAAATCCATTCAAATACACCTGTTTGTTTTGTAAAATGTGCCAGAGTATCACTGAGTGAATCTAATTCAAATGCTCATACAGAGATGTAAGGGTCATATTTATAGGGATGTGTATACTATGTTCATTTTCTGAAATAAAAGAGAAAGAAATTAGCCATGAAAAGATTTGTGTAGCAGCAGAAGGGGTTTAGATTAGATATTAGGAAAAACTTTCTAAAGACTTCAAAAGTATATTATCCACATAACAGTTTAAAATAAAAATATAATCATAAAGTCCCCACATGTTTGTGTTGGCAGAACATCACATTTCTTCCTCTTAAGTTCTCTCCTGCTCCCCTCCTCAGCTATTTAAGATTCCTGAGAGGTACCCCAAGTGTGTCAGTGGGTAGAAGAGAGTGAACAGGAACTGCTGTTCTGGCTCTTCACTGTATTTTGGCTGCTGTCCCATGTTACTGTTGAAGACAAGTCCTGCACAGTCAGGACAACATTTACCCATTGGGTGTCCTGCCATGAACTAAACATTGGCTGGCTCCAAGCCCTTTAAAGATCATAGCAATGCCCCATTTTGGGGGGGGCAAGTTATAGCTGTCTTGTTTTACACCAATAAACTCAGCTATTTTTCTTCCTATAGGTAATTTTGTGTTGAGTGCAAAATTTCCAACAAAGAACTGGCTGAAACAACAACAAAAACAAGAATGAAAAGGTCATGTGTAAGATAAGGGAGAACATACTTGGAGATGGAAAGAATAAGGATAAATTACCAACAAAGAAGATAATATTTAACTTAAATACAATTCACTTTGGGAGTAGATTAGAAACATTGGAACAGAAGCCAGTAATAAAAGATATGAAGAAGAAAATGTTTTATTTTTACCTGAAATAAATATGGATATAGAAATGGAAAACTTTTATAGTACTCTATACAAAATCATTGAAAAGAGCTCCCTAACTAAAAACTCTTGTACCATTTAAAATAATCATTTATTTCTTTAAAAAGTAAGATACATAATTAAAATTCAAAATGTACAGAAGTGTTTATAGAGGAAAATCTAACCTGTCGCTGATTCTTCACTATACGCATGGTGGTATTCTACACATATCCTTTCCTGTGCCTTTACTTTTTTTCACTTAACAGTGTAGCTAAAGTATATTCTATATCTTCTAATCAATGAGCTTCTTCCGTAAAAAATAATCTCCAAACACAGTATAATGTACTTTTATTTTTTTTTGAAAAACAACACAGACAGTTCAAAGTCAATAAATCCTACCCAAATCAGCAGAACTTAACAAAAGACTTTAAGAATTTCTTAATGATGAGCAGACAATCAAGGATTACCACATATTTAAGGAATCTTTCTGAAATGAAAAAAAAAAGAAACTAGACAGAGAAATATAGAAAAAATAACTTAAAGGTTTTTTGTTTTGTTTTGTTTTGTTTTTGCTTAATACCCACTCAAGGATATTTTTCCATTGATTCTTAGAGATAGTGGAAGGCAGGGGGAAAGACAGAAAGAAATATCAATGTGAGAGAGAGAGATTGATTGGTTGCCTCCAACAGGTGCCCCGGTGGGGATTGAGCCTGCAAAGCAGGTACATGCTCTTGATAAGAATTAAATCCAGGACCTTTCAGTCCATGGGCTGACATTCTATCCACTGAGCCAAAGCAGCTAGGGCAAAACACAACTTACAGGAAATGAAGGTTATTCATGAAAAAAAAAAAGGTTAAAAAATATATAGTATTTTTAACTTTAGAAAGATAAAGAGAGGCAAATGTGTCCATGAAATAATAATTGCAGAAAAAAATGGAACATACAATGACTTATTAGATAGAAATAATATATTAGTAGTAATGAAAATATCAATATAAGTATTGGTAAATGAACTTGAGTCAATAGTCTGGAAATTAGAACAAAAATATAAAGACTTGAAAAATAGAAAAGCTTGGGGGGGGTTAATAGCGGGAAAAGGATATATATGTAACACCTTAATCAATAAAGAAATTTATTAAAAAATAAAAAAATAAAAAAATAAAAATTTACATTCTTGGTTAAAAAAAAAGAAAGAAATATAGAATAGAAAGGTAAGAAAAATCATAGGACCAATTCCTTAAGACCCAATTCTGGAATAGTATAAGTTACAGAAATAGAAAATGGAACAATCAGAGAGGATAAAATCATTAATGATATGATTCAAGAAAATTTCCTATAACTCTGAATTTCCCAATCGAGAGTTTCTATCAATGGGTGAAACTATATCCATACCAACATACAATATTTTACATATTAGGACCCTGGGAAAAAAGAGAAAGGCCTACGAGCCTCAAGGGAGAAAAAGTATCATATAAAGGATTAGAAGCAAAAGTGTCTATGGGTTTCTAAATAATAGCACTGGAAGTTTGAAGGTAATAAAGGATTGCCTTTAAAACTATAAAGGAAAATAATTTCTATACTAGAATTATTTTTGCAGGCACACTAGCAATCAAGATTGAGAGTTAAATAACGATTTCAAACATTCTATTTTTTACATGTATTCTTAGTAAGCCACTGGAGGATGAACTACCAAATGAGAAGTAAATGCACATGATGAAGATGTGTGACTCAGGGAAGAGAAGATGCAGCACAGGAGAGTGAAAATTAATGGGAGATTTCCAGGAAGACAGCTGTGTGGACAGGCCTGAATAGAGACCAGTCTAGCTACCAGGGAAACAGAGGTCTCCAGGAGGATCTGTACAAGGTGACTGACTTTTTGGAAAACTGTACTGGTGTCCTACTGGAATGTCCTTACATATTAAATGAACTTAGCCAAATCAAAAAGAAAACTAAAAAAAAAAAAAAAAAAAAAAGAAAAGAAAAAATAAAACCAGATCAATGACTAACTCTAGGGTTTGGGAGAATAGTATATTAAAATGCTCAGCTGTGAATAATTTTTGCATGATTTTAATTATGTAATATATTATAGTGCAAATACTATGGATTTGCCCTAATATGAAGATGGCATATATTTGAATAATTATTCACCCTAATGATCAAATTCCCAGAGAGAAATTAAAAGTCCAAAGATTGTACCCCTTGCTGGTTAAAGTTCATAAACAAAATAAAAAACTCCAAAAAGAATTAAATTTCTCTTTCTTACTCTGTGAATTAATATCCGAAGAAATAAAAATCTTATTAATTTCATATTCTGCTCAGTCCTAGCCAGAGAGGTTCCTCTTTGCCTGGGTAGCAGCCACAATGGAAGCTCTTTCCACAGGTGCTCTGTGGATTTCTCTAGGACCTCAGTAATTAATTCCATTCAAAGCCAAGTCTCTGACACATGCCTCACTTTTAGGAATCCAAATACTTAACCATCTATGAGCTCATCACATGGCCTCACACAATGTGTAAAAATAAACAGTCCACAGACCCCAAATCAGTTATTCCAGGCAAAACAATGTTCCTAATATCTCCGTCCTTAGGATAGCCGAAGACCAAAGGAAAACTCAAGGTATCAGAATGAAAAAAAAAAAATGTTCTTGGTTTTATCTTCATCTTCCTAGAAGAGTCAACTAATTATATTGATTTTTGGAATTATAACCAAAAACTTAAAATGAGTTGAGAGAAATTTCCCAGAAAGAAGTAAACTTTGGCCCATGTGCTTACTGGGTCTTTGGGAAAGGCTGCTCTGCATCCTGGCTTCTCTGTCAGTGACATTTGAGATACATTTCTTGTAAAATGTTGTCTTTGTCTCTTCCACCTCCATGTTTATTTCAGCCTGATGGTCCTCTGCAGCTGATTCCTGAACTGCAGCTGCTGCTGATGTTTCTGAAGCACCTATCTCTGGGGTCTGGTGAGGAAAAGTACATGTGCCACATGATGTTCCTTTCTTTGCTTTTGAATACTGCAGGCCACCTGTAGCATTTCTTTCTGCTCTATCATTTTCTATAATGGCGGGATAAACTTCTAGTGCTTCCTTCTCCCCTACTCTCATTGGCTATATCCAGGAAGATTCAGTTGAGTTTTGAGACTGGCTTGCTAAACATCTTCCTGGTTTTGTTTTGTTTTAAATATTTCCAGCCATTGCACCAAAATATTGAGATTTTTAGGGACCCTGAATCAACTAAAAAAACAACAACATAGAGCAAGGAAGCAGGGGGTACAAAATTGTCTTGAGTAATGAAAAAGTATAAATTGGAGGACTTAACAGTATCAATTTTCTACGGCTGCTGCAACAAAATATCACAGAGTGGCTTACAATAGGAATTTATGGTCTCACAGTTCTAAGATTCTAAAAGTCTGAAATCAAGCTGCCTGCAGGGCCATGCTTCCTCTGAAACCTGTATGAGAGAATCCTCCCTGCCTCTTCTAGCTCCTGGTGCTTGCTGGTAATCATTGGAGTTCGGTGGCTTATAGGTGTCATTCTAATCTCTATCTGCATAGTCACATGGCTGTCTTCTCCCTGTATTCTCTTCTCTTCTACGAACACCAGTTTTGCTGGATTCTGGACCACTCTAAATGAACTCAGCTTGATTGTATCTGCAAAGATCCTATTTCCAAGTAAGATCAGATTCACAGGTACTACGGGTTAAGACTTCAAAATATCTTTTGGGAGGTTACAATACAACCCTTAACAATAATTTAGAACTAGAGCCAAATGTATGAGTTACTAAGCCTCAAACCTGGACAGATTTCCTTATTCAGCAATGGTGCTCTATTTTAGGGCAGGACACTCCATGTCAAGTAAGACTTAGGGCATGAAGAACAGAGAGAAAATCATGGGACAGAGCTGAGTATGCCCATTTTTTTCACATTAGACTAGTGTTAAGCCACTCTTCTCTAGAGAGATGTGACTAAAGAGGGGAAAGAAACCAGGAGAGTCCACATGAAAGGAAACACCAGGAGTGGGGAAGAACCCTCCCTCAACACAAAGGTCAAGAACAAGTTTGGAAAGAAAATGCATAAAATGTAATTTTTTTTTATCATAACAATATCTTTAGTCTGAAACTCCAAGTTATCTTTATAAGTCTAGGAAGTCAGGGATGAATTTCTCATCTTGTATAGGTAAACTCAAACTTAATATCACTCTGATTTTGGTAATCAGAGAAATATATTTAAAATATACATAGGAACGCGGAGACCACGCCATCTTGCAGAGGGAGGTGGATGTCTGCGGTGGTCTGAACGCTGTGGCTGAATCACTCACCAAACAGCCGGGGACCCAAAACACCGCTCTCCAATCAGCGCAGACATGCGGGCGGTTGATTCAGAGATCCACACGGCACACAGAAAGTGCCTTGTGTGCTGTACTGGGTCGTGTTGTAGTTTGTGCCTTTGAATCAACGTAGGAGAGAAAACTACATAACCAGACATCCGGAGGAGAAAAACCATGGGCAGAAGAAGAAACAGCCCGCATACGACAGATAGGCAGGTATCACCAGAAAAGGAAGTAAACGAAATAGAAGCAGAAATAAGCCTGCCAGAGAAAGAGTTCAGAGAAATGATCATAAGGTGGGTGAAAAGAATGGAAGACAAAATCGACAATCGGAGTAAGAGCCAAGAGGCAATGAAGAAGAAGCATGAAGAAATGCACAAAGAAATAAAAAATGACATCACTGCTTTAAAGAACTCAATAGAAAGCATCAAAAGTAGACTAGAAGAAGCAGAGGACCGCATCAGTGAGCTAGAAGACATGGTAGGAAAAAATACCCAAGTACAGCAGCTTCTAGAAAAAATAAATAAAAAGCAAGAGGAGAGCCTAAGGGAACTTTGGGATAACATGAAACAAAACAACATTCACATAATTGGAGTTCCAGAAAGAGTGGAAACTGAACAAGGATTAGAGAACGTGTTTGAAGAAATAATGAGAGAAAATTTCCCCAATATAGGAAAGGAAAAACCCACACAAATCCAAGAAGCTCACAGAGTTCCAAGCAAAATGAACCCCACAAAACCAATACCAAGGCACATTATAATTAAAGTGGCAAACACCAACGACAAAGTAAGAATTTTAAAAGTGGCCAGAGAGAAACAGAAAGTTACCTACAAAGGAACCCCCATAAGACAAGCTACTGATTTTTCAACAGAAAATCATCAGGCCAGAAGAGAATGGAATGAAATATACAAAGTCGCCGAGACTGGTTTGGCTCAGTGGATAGAGAATCGGCTTGTGGACTGAAAGGTCCCGGGTTCGATTCTGGTTGGGGGCATGTACCTTGCTTGTGGGCATGTCTCCACTGTGGGGCGTGCAGGAGGTGGCTGATTGATGTCTCTGACTTTCTATCTCTCTCCCTTCCTTTCTGTAAAAAATCAATATTATATATTAAAAAAAAAAAAGAAATATACAAAGTCATGCAAAGGAAGGGTCTGAATCCAAGAATACTGTACCCTGCAAGGCTTTCAATCAAAATTGAAGGTGAAATCAGAAGCTTCACAGACAAAAAAGGACTAAGGGAATATATTGCCACCAAACCAGCAATGCAAGAAATGTTAAAGGGTCTGTTGTAATAAAAAGAAATAGGAAGCGAAAGAAGGAACTCTGGGCTAACGACTAAAAATGGCAACGCATAAATACCTATCAATAATAACTTTAAATGTAAATGGATTAAATGCTCCAATCAAGAGACATAGGGTAATCTATTGGATAAGAAAACATGATCCACATACCTGCTGTCTACAAGAAACCCACCTCAGGAAAAGAGATGCACACAGATTGAGGATGAAGGGATGAAAGATGGTATTTCAGGCAAATGGAAATGAAAAAAAAGGTGGAGTTGCAATACTTATATCTGACAAATTAGATCTCAAAGTGAAGGACATAACAAGAGATAAAGAAGGCCACTTCATAATACTAAAGGGAACAATCCAACAAGAAGATATAACTCTGGTAAACATATACACACCCAATATAGGAGCACCTAAATACATAAAAAAAAAAAAAACTCCTGGAGGGTATTAAGGGAGAGAATGATAGCAATGCAATCATAGTAGGAGATTTTAATACCCCACTGTCACCACTGGACAAATCCTCTAAACAGAAAATCAGCAAAGAAACATCAATCCGAAATGACTCACTAGACCAGATGGAATTAATTGACATCTTCAGAACATTTCACCCCAAAGCCACAGAATATACATTCTTCTCCAGTGCACATGGGTCATTTTCAAAGATAGATCATATGTTGGGTCATAAGAAAAGTCTCTTCAAATTCAAGAAGATAGAAATCATACCAAGCATTTTCTCAGACCACAGTGGCATAAAACTGGAAATCAAGTATAATAAAAACAATAGAAAGAAATCAAACACATGGAGACTAAACAGCATGCTATTAAACAATGACTGGGTAACCAGAGGGATCAAGGAAGAAATAAAAAACATCATGGCAACAAATGACAATGACAACACAACAATACAAAATTTATGGGACACAGTGAAAGCAGTCTTGAGAGGGAAGTTTGTAGCCCTACAAGCCTACTGCAAAAAAACAGGAAACAATGGTAATAAATTACCTAACCCTACAACTCAAAAAACTAGAATGAGAGCAACAAAATAAGCCCAGTGTAAGCATAAGGAAGGAAATAGTGAAGATCAGAGCAGAGATAAACAACTTGAAGACCAAAGAAACAATTCAAAAGATCAACAAAACTAAGAGCTGGTTCTTTGAAAGGATAAACAAGATTGATGGACCTCTAGCGAGGCTCACCAAGAAGCAAAGAGAGAAGACCCAAATAAACAAAATCAGAAATGAAAGAGGAGAAATAACAACAGACCATGTGGAAATACAAAGGATTGTTAAAAAATACTATGAACAACTCTATTCCAACAAATTGGACAACCTGCAAGAAATGGACATTTTTCTAGAAAAACATAACCTTCCAAAACTCAATGAGGAGGAATCTAAACATCTTCCAATGACTATGGAAGAAATTGAAGCAGTCATCAAAAAGCTTCCAGCAAATAAAATCCCGCAACCAGATGGCTGCACAGGAGAGTTTTACCAAACATTCAATGAAGAATTAAAACTTATCCTCCTCAGACTATTCAAAAACATTCAAGAAGAAGGAACACTTCCAAACACCTTCTATGAAGCCAACATCACCCTAATACCAAAACCAGATAAATACAACACAATGAAAGAGAATTATAGGCCAATATCTCATGTACATAGATGCCAAAATCCTCAACAAAATTCTAGTCAATTGGATCCAGCAGTACATCAGAAAGATCACACACCATGACTAAATAGGATTCATCTCAGGAATGCAGGGATGGTACAATGTCTGCAAATCAATAAATGTGATACATCACATAAACAAATTGAGAGATAAAAATCACATAGTCATTTCAATTGATGCAGAAAAAGCATTTGACAAAATTCAACATCCTTTCTTGATAAAAACTCTCAGCCAAGTGGGAATAGAAGGAGCATACCTCAACATCATAAAGGCCATATATGATAACCCACAGCTAACATCATACTCAATGGGGATAAACTAAAACCATTTCCCCTAAGAACAGGAACAAGACAGGGATGCCCACTGTCACCTCTCCTGTTCGACATAGTACTGGAAGTATTAGCCATTGCAATTAGACAAGAAGAAAAAATAAAAGGCATCCAAATTGGAAAAGAAGAAGTAAAGCTGTCGTTATTTGCAGATGACATGATACTGTACATAGAAAACCCAAAGGACTCCATTTCAAAACTAATTGACTTAATTAATGAATTCGGCAATGTAGCAGGATACAAAATTAATGCTAAGAAGTCTGTGGCATTTCTGTACACTAATAGTGAAATTACAGAAAGAGAGACTAAAAAAGCAATCCCATTTACCATTGCTCCAAAAAATTAAGATACCTAAGAATAAACCTAAATAAAGAGGTAAAGACCTTTATGCAGAAAACTACAGGACACTGAAAAAAAAGATAGAGGAAGATGTTAACAGATGGAATAGCATACCATGCTTACGGATTGAGAGATTCAACATCATTAAAATGTCCATACTACCCAAAGCAATCTATAGATTCAATGCACTACCCATTAAAATACCAACAACATATTTCACAGACCTAGAAAGAATTCTTCATAGATTCACCTGGAACAAAAAAAGACCACGAATAGCTACAGCGATTCTGAGAAAGAAGAATAAAGTAGGTGGGATCTCAATACCAGATTTCAAGCTATACTACAAAGCAACTTTTCTCAAAACAGCCTGGTACTGGCACAAGAACAGGCATATAGACCAATGGAATAGAATAGAGAACCCAGATATCCACCCAAACCACTATGCTCAACTAATATTTGACAAAGGAGGCATGAACATTAAATTTAGCCAAGATAGCCTCTTCAATAAATGGTGTTGGGAAAATTGGACAGATACATGCAAAAAATTGAAAGTGGACCACCAACTTACACCAAATACAAAAATAAACTCAAAATGGATACAGGACTTAAACATTAGAAGGGAAACCATAAAAATACTAGAG
>JAAGEH010000012.1:45251709-45377139 GCA_011751065.1 Lasiurus cinereus
CTTTTTCACAGCAAAAGAAACCATCAACAAAACAACAAGAAAGATCAATGCATGGGAGAACATATTTGCAAATGCTATCACTGATAAAGGTTTAATCTCCAAAATCTACAGCCAATTTATACAACTTAATAAAAGGAAGATGAAGGATCCAATAAAAAAAATGGGCAATGGACCTAAATAGAACCTTTTCAAAAGACTACAGAAGGAAGGCCAAGAGGCACATGAAAACATGTTCAAAGTCATTAATCATCTGAGAGATGCAAATCAAAACGACAATGCGATACCATCTTACACCTGTCAGAATGGCAATCATCAACAAATCAACAAACGACAAGTGTTGGCGAGGATGCGGAGAAAAAGGAACCCTTGTGCACTGTTGGTGGGAATGCAGACTGGTGCAGCCACTGTGGAGAACAGTATGGAGTTTCCTAAAACAACTAAAAATGGATCTCCCATTTGACCGTGTAATCCCACTCTTAGGAATTTAACCTAAGAAATTACAAACACCAATCAGAAAGGATTTATGCACCCCTATGTTCATAGCAGCACAATTTACAATAGCCACAATTTGGAAACAGCCTAGGTGCCCGTCAGCAGATGAGTGGATCAGAAAACTGTGGTACATCTACACAATGGAATTCTATGCTGCCATTAAAAAGAAGGAATTCTTACCATTTGCAGCAACCTGATTGGAACTGGAGAGCCTTATGCTTAGTGAAATAAGGCAGTCAATGAAGGAGAAGCATCACATGATCGCACTCATTGGGGGATAATAAAGAGCATTATAAACTGATGAACAAAAGGATAGATACAGAGACAGTAAAGCTTCAAACAGACTGTGAAATTACAGCAGGAAGATTAAAGTTAGGTGAGGGGTAGGTAAGAGATCAATCAAAGGACTTTTATCTATGCATATAATCATAACCAATGAACATAGACACTGGGGGGTTGGGGTATACCTGGGAGGGAGTGGGGGCAATGGGGAGATATTTATAAAAAAATTAATTAAAAAAAAAGTTAAAAAAAAAGAAAACTGTGGTACATCTACACAATGGAATTCTATGCTGCCATCAAAAAGAAGGAATTCTTACCATTTGTAGCAACCTGGATGGAACTGGAGAGCTTTTGGTAAGTGAAATAAGCCAGTCAATGAAGGAGAAACACCACATGATTTTACTCATTTGTGGATAATAAAGAACATTATAAACTGATGAACAAAATGATAGATACTGAGGCAGTAAAGCATCAAACAGACTGTCAAATTATAGCAGGAAGGTTAGGGAGAGTTGGGGTAGATAAGAGATCAACCTAAGGACTTGTATGCATGCATATAAGCATAACCAATGAACACAAGACACTGGGGGGTTAAAGTATGCCTGGGAGGGGGGAGTAATAAGAAAATATGTATACATGTAATACATTAATAAAAAATTAAAATAAAAACACACACACACACACAAAAAAGAATTAAGACATGGATATGTAGCTTCTAAAAATTCTGTAGAAGGTAAAAATAAAGTATATTTCATATATTATAGAATACAAACAAACATCTACGATTCAATAAGAACACATAAAGAACAGTTATAAGCAAGATTTAAAATGATTAAACACATTTGTTTTATCAGTAAATATGAATGATTTAAAAACTACATTAACTGTCCTAGACACTCAGAGTACTAAACAACAATGGTCAAATGTTTATCAATAAATAGCATTAATAAAAGAAAACAGGGTAACAATAATTTGTATGACAAAATCATTAATAAGACTCAATTTCAATTGATATTGCTGAGTAACTGGAGAAAGATACATGGAAATAAGTTTACAAATAAGAGGAGAAATTGACAGAAATAATAATTTAATCTCTCACTCTCCCCAAGACCTTAGTCTGTCCTCTACTCCCAAATAAGGGGTATATAAGATCTGAACAATGTAATTAATGGGCATGAATTGATAATTATATAGTATATAAAATAAGCTATAATTCTTTTCAGGTGTTCATGGAATATTTCCAAAAGTTGATCATATAATTTGCAAAATGCCTTAAAAAATGAAACACATTCTCTGACTACAGATAATAAGCCAAAAATAAATAGTAAAATTTAAAACAAAATGAATTATTTTTTCAAATAGACTATAATAATTTTAGTGAGTGATCATTTGATAAATATTTCTTAATTTTTACATATTTGGAAAGAATTTGGTTAGCCTCTATTTGGGGGAAAAAAACTGGAGGATACCAAATTTCTGTTCAGAAGCAAATTCATAGACCTACATTATATGAAAAAAAATGGAAGGAAATAAAGTATTCAACCAGGGTGGGAGAATAATAACTATGATCCAAAACTAAACGAATAAATAAGATAAAAGTACTCTAGAGAAAAGTACATGTCTTGTTATCAAAAATAATAAGCCTAAAACTGAGACAGTGGGATTAATAAGCAGTTTTATTTATCTTTTCTCTTACTTTGTTTACTAGTTTATAAGAATCTGTTGTATAAACTCTGAGGGCATATTCTCCTCATCAGAAAATGGGTTCTGGAGCAATTGAAAAAAGAATGACTAATGGAGAGTGAGCAAATTAGGAAATATGTAATGTAGGATTCTTTAATCAACATCTTCTCATTTTCCCCAGCTCTTAGAAATAGTACCAGTCTATCCTGTTTCTGTTAATTCAACATTCAAACTTTTTATTTTATTTTAAGATTCTAACTATAAGAGACACATATAGCATTTGTCTTTCTCTCCCTGGCTTATTTCATTTAGCATAATACTCTCCAGTTTCATCCATTTTGTCACATATGGAAGGATTTCATTCTTTTTTATAGCTGAATAATATTCCATTACACACACACACACACACACACACACACACACACACACAGTGGTACCTCGAGATACGAGTTTAATTTGTTCCATAACCTTGAGGCGTGGGAAACTATGAGATGCTCGAGTCAAGGTAAGCTTGCCGATCCGCGTGATTACTCCTATCTCAACTGTTGCTCGTATTTCAAAGCAAAAATTGCTTGCTCAATGGCTTGTATCTCAAAAATCTCATATGTTAGGGCACTCGTATCTCGAGGTACCACTGTATGTGTGTGTGTGTGTGTGTGTATAGTGTGTGTGTGTATGTATGTCTGTCTGTGTGTGTGTGTATATGTACATATATATATATATATATATATATATATATGCGCCACAATTTCTTTACCCATTCATCATTGATGAATATTTAGTTTGTTTCTATATCTTGGTTATCCCATCTAATAAAAGAGTAATATGAAAATTTACCATACCTCCACTACACTCATCAGCCATGCTCACCAGCCAATCAGAGCGAGTATGTAAATTAACCCAACCAAGATGGCTATGGCCACAGAGAGCTCAGGAGAGAGGCCTATGTTGCCCCTGGCTATAGAAGAAGCCAAATTTTCTGCAAAGCCTTGCTGGCTGAGGTTAAGGCAACATAGTTTCAATGGCTGTGCAAGCAGAAGGCTTGGCTCCACTCCAGGCTACAAAGTTTCAATTGTAGAAGATAAATAAATCCCAGATACCAGGGCCTCTGCTTGGTTTGCTGGGGAGCATGGCTGGCCTGCAAACCACCACAGGCCCCTCACCCAGGCCACCCCATGCCCCAAGGAAACACCCACACTGATCCAGGACACCCTTCAGGGCAAACCAGTTGGTCCCCATCTGTGCAGCAGGCCTCTATCCTATCTAGTAAAAGAGTGATATGCAGATTGACCATCACTCCAACACACAAGATGACTGCCCCTATGTGGTCACAAGATCTTGCCCCCATGTGGACACAAGATGGCCACCACAAGAGGGCCAACAGGGGAGGGCAGTTGGCAGGGACCAGGCCTGTAAGAGAGGGCAGTTGGAGGTGATCAAGCCTGCAGGGGAGGGCAGTTAGGAGTGACCAGGCTAGCAGAGGAGGGAAGTTGGGGATGACCAGGCCCACAAGGTAGGGCAATTAGGGGCAAACAGGCTGGAAGGGGAGTGGTTAGGGTGTGATCAGGCTGACAGGCAGAAGCGGTTAAGGGAAATCAGGAAGGCAGGCAGGGGGGCAATTGGGAGCCAGCAGTCCTGGATTGTGAGAGGGATGTCAGAATTCCATGCACCGGGCCTCTAGTTATAAATAATGTTGCAATCAACGTGCAGTTGCAGATGGCTCTTCAAGATACTTATTTCCTTTCCTTTTGATATATACCCAGAAGTGGGATTGCTGGATCATATAAGAATTCTACTTTTAATTTTGAGGGACTTCCATAATGTTTTTCATAATAGCTGTTCTAATTTACTTTTCCACCAAGAATGCACAAGGGTTCCTTTTCTACACATCCTCATCAACATGTTATTTCTTGTCTTTTTTATAGTAACCATTCTAACAGAGGTGAGGTAATAACTCATTGGGCTTTTGATTTGCATTTCCATGATGACTAGTGATGTTCAGTACCATGAAAAGGTGTGCTTTAAATATTGAATATATACTTCATTAGAATTCTAAAATAAAAAAGACTGAGAGAACTTTAAGGCAAGGGAATTACCACTTTTATGTTTATATTCTTAGTGATGAGCACTCTAAATTTGTGCTACAATTAATTATTAAACAAAAGCCTCTTCAGTATATATATTTATTTATTTCTCGAACAAAAGAATAAATGAAAAGTGTGGAGAAAAGCCAAGTTACATTACAGAACTGAGAAGAACTTCTTTGACTGGGAGGGGCATGAATGATCTTTCTGTGGTGGTGAAAATATTCCTTATCTTAATCTGGCTGGTCATTACTGAGGTATACATCATTTAAAATCACTTGAGCTGCACACTAAAGTTTTATACATCTTACTGTGTACAAATTATAGCTCAAATCAAAAACCAAACCCAAAAAAATAAGAAATGTTGAGTGTCCAAGAACAAAAGCTTATTCTTTGGTATATTTAATCAACTTTTGCTTCTTGTTTCTTTTCTCCTATTAAGCATAATGACTTAAGTTTAAGTTTTGATGTGGAATAGATACAGTAACTACCGTGAAATTTGTTAATATGGTTATCTATCACTAAATAGTACAAAATTGTTACTATTGTCAGTTTTGATGGTAAGAGAAGGATAAATCTACAAAGTCATGTTTTCTTTTTCATAAATTATTTCCTGCATAAGGAACAATCAAACTATGTGTTAAAAAACAGAAAATTCATCTAATCAATTTTGCAGACCCTTGTTTCAGTTATCCTATATAATAAAGAGCTAATATGAAAATGGTTGTCATGCCCTCATGCCCTTGCACTGGGGCCAGGGGACCTGAGGCTGGGCCAAAGGGACCCGAAACCACACCCCCAACCCTGCAGGGCTTGATGGGGGTGGGGCCAGTTGGGTCTGGGTCTCACGCGGTTTTTAGGCATGTGCAGATGGGCAAGGACTTGTCTCTCGGTCCCACAGCTTGTCTTAGACTCTGACAGGAGGGAGATTTTCATATACATTTTACTAACTTTCTTTCATCTTTGACACATCTATTATAGAGAAAGAGCAAATAGCAATATTAAAATATTTCTTCTAATTAATTCCCTTTTAATGTGCATTAATTTCATGCACCAGGCCACTAGTACTTCTATAATTCCCTTAATACCAGCTATCTTCTTGAGTCATAGTTCTGAGCAAAGTAGAAAGTGCTCAAATTAAGGCTGCTCAAGTGATTTGAAAAAGATGATATTTCTTTTCTCCAGAGGTGGCTACTTTAGTTTCTTTCTCAAGTGTGGGTGCATCTAAACTTTAATCCATTTCATAAAAAAAGATGTAACAGAACCACAGGTTATTTACAGATAGCTCATATTTTTCACCGATTTCTAGCATGTGAGATCAGTTATCATTTGGTAGCATTAGAGTAATCTCAGAAGCATTTTTTCCCATGGTCAAGTAGATTTCAAATATCACATTTGTCAGGTCTTGGAAATGGACAAGTGTTTTTTTGCCACCGGATGTGTGTAACTGTCTACCCTTGACTCAGCCCTTTGGTATGGTGTTTTTATTTGAACACAGTTATAATAGCACAGAATGTCTATAGAGGTTGTTTTTTAACTATGGACTTAATCCTGCTAAAATGTCAATTTTCGATTTTTTTAATGGGTATGTTGCATAGAGCAGGAGGACAGGAGTGATACAAAATAATTTCTTAAAAATTAAATAAAAAGAATTTTTGAATAGTTAATCAAATCTATCCATATTTAGAACTTAGTAAATATAAAAAGAAAAATCTACAAATTTATTACCTCAAACTATGAACAAAAACAGTGTTGGACAGTTAAATATATACACATTTAATTGTAGCCCTAATGTACTATTTTGTGAATGTAAAAGCATTTTCTTCCAAGAAATTTAATGCATTTCATGATTCAACTGGTCACCCCTTACTTCACTAACTCATTTATTCTCATTTGCTTAAAAGTTATCTATACTTCTTGCCATATGAATAAATTTGAATAATGTCACTTTATAATTTTTATACGATTGAAATAGATGAATATTAATCATTTTTGCTTTATAGATTAAATAGTGTACTCAGATGGTCTATCAAAGCAGAAAATATTCAAACTGTATCTATTAAAGGTGTTAGAGAAAATATTTCTACATTAGGAAGGCTGTTGAAATAAAGCTCCACGTCTCCCTCTCTAAGTAATTTTAGGCCTGGTTCCTCTTTAGGGCTAAAATAACTAAGCAACAATGGCAGGGCTCTTTCCTGACTATTTTACAGGCATTTTACTTCTTTTATCTCATATCCTCAAAACACTGTGGTAAGGTTGGTATTAATATCCCTGTTCTACAAGTGATAGATTCAGAGAGAGTTATTTAACTAGTGAATTGTTTATCTGAAATGCAAAAGTAGGTCAGCTTGATTCCAGAGTTTACACTCTTTTCATTGCACTTGCACTGGGCCCTGGAAGGATTCTGGGACACCACAATGATGTGGAAGGACATATCGTTCCATTGTTTTGTTATTCTCTTTTAGGACATGATTTCTCACATGGTTAAAGCAAAAAGCAAGGACAGGTTGTGTCTCAAGACTTTCTTCTCAGCCAGAGGATGCTCCCATGTGCTCTCTCTTATGGCCTGTGATTTGGCGAGTTCCCAATATGTTAGGACTATGACATTCTAGTTTCTAGTGTCATTGGCCCTCTGAGAAGCAATGAGGGTGAGGAAATATCCAACGTACAATGAAATGTCTGCATGTGAGTGGATTCCTGAAGGGTACACAGGGAACACCTTACCTTCAGAGAGGAGTCCAGGCAACACCTTTCTACAGCTTCTCTCAGGGGCTCAACCCATGCCCTCTTTGTCTATATATGTCCAAATGTCTCATTGGCCCTTCATGTGCCTTAGTTGGCATTGCCTTGTTTTTCTTCCCCACAATAGGGAACAATTGAGCTTAATAGATAACCAATAATCATAACTGAACTTTCAGGTGGAGATGATACTGGGCTTGAAGGAACCACAGTTCCAAGGTTCTAAGTCACTCTCACAGAATGGCAAATCAGATAATACAGGTTTTAAACAGAAAAACCCAAACAATCAACAAAGAAACAAAACCCCCATAGACCGTGGAAAACCCATGATATCTGCAAAGGGCAAGGTATTAATCTTTGAACACTAGGGAAAGAACACACAGCCTTTTGAGTTGGTTAGGTCAACCTACATTTGAGTTCGTCCTTTCCATTTATTGTTTTATAACCATGGGCAAGTAATTTAACCTCTTTGAAACTTTGTTCTTTATCTGTTATGTGGGGATAATAATTTTGACCTTATAAGGTTGTTGTGAAGAAAAATGAGATCTGTACAGAAAGTACCTAACACAAGGTGTGGCTGTAAATCCTTGGTAAATTGTTGGCTGCTTCTCTTCCTCCCTCATGAGATTTTTCTAGGAAAAGATTGTTTTACAAGGTCAAAGGTACTTGGCTTTTAAGAATTTCTGTTTATTTTACATACATTTTAAAAAATAGCTTCGTTAACAATTTAGGAAATGTAATTACAGAAGGATCATCTAGACTCTCCAAAACTGTATTGAAAAAAAAAAAGGTAATGGAAAAACAAGAGAGAAAGACAAGGAGAATGATGTGTACATTATTTACCAACAGGAACACTTCCCACGCAGAAGCTCTAGGCACATCATTACTTTGTAAACTGTATAGTCTTCTCAAGTTCGGGGCTGTTTAAGTTAATGATCTGATCCATTCAACCTGCCATGTTTTATTTATGTTTTTTTCAACAATGAAATGGACAGTCAAAAACAATGCCCTGCATACTCTGTGAACAAGAAGAGGAAAGGGAAGTGTGTGTGTGTGTATGTGTGTATGTGTGTGCACTCGCATGTGCACGGGCATGTACTTGGATCTCCCCATGATTTGGGAGTCAGGATGATTTTAATTAATCCAAATTCAAGTTTCTTCCAAAAACTTTTTAATAATTTTTTTTTAATCCTAAAACTATGGATAGCAAGTCACAAAAACTCTGGAACTCTCTGTTGAAGACCAACTCTCTTCCTCTCTTGCTTCAGTCTGATTACCTCTGGGGAATGTGCTGTTCCTTGGAATGAATCAGCCCTACACAAAATAAGAGAGGTTGAAAAGTTTAGAATGTGGAAAATATGTGGAATTTGCTCTTGAATAATGATTTGTATTTTTCTTTTGCAATAAATATGACCAATGACCCAAATAGAAGGATGGCAATTACTTAATGAATCAAGCTTTAGAAATGTAAAAACACTTCATAATAAAAATGAAAGCAATAATAGTAGGAAGCCAAGTTAAGTAAACAAGTATAATGCTCCTTGTATCTGTAGATGTACATTTGCAAATTCCAAAGCTATGACTGTAGAAGGGATTATTCTAATGATACCAGTGCTCAGTTTTCATTGCTTGTTGGATTTGTTCTTTTGAATTGTGAACAGATAATGCCCTATACTGACTTTCCTCACTGCCTGGGATCCAGTAAGCTGGGAGGATATGTCACTTGTGTGGGACTATGATTTAGCAGTCGCCTGGCTCTGACAATCATTTACCTGTACGCAAGGAACTTTTGCCCTAACAGTCTCAGGTCTTTCAAAGTAAATCATTTCCAAATCTGTTACAGCCTGTGTAGAAATATCTTTTTTTTCTCAGTTACATATTTAAAATCTGCTGTCTATGTGAAGCTGTCCTCGACTACTGACCAGTCCCTTAACTTATAAAGTGGGATGTACTTCCAAACTTTAGGGAAGGGAAGAAATTGCCTTTATAAAAGGATGGGTGAGAGAGAGGGGGGAAGCAAAGCTGTGTATGCACAGATTCTGGGCAGTTTAGAATTGTATCTTCATGGAGTCACCAATGTGAACATTTTTGTCTTTTTAAAGAAGAGCTTTGAAGATGTATGGTGCCTCCAGATTGGTGACTTTGAAAAAGTTGCAGCCTTTCTTATAAAACAAAAGATTGAATTAGATGATACTAAAGAGTTCTTCCTGTCCCAAAACATGTGAAAGCAAAACCAAAACAAACAAACAAACATACAAAACATTTTCAAGGTCAAAAAAAATCTTTTAGAAATCAGGGAGCTATTTAGATATTAAAAACAGACGTTTCAGCAGTATTATTTCCCTTCCTGGTCTCTGAGTAAATTGCTGTAGGTAGGAGATTATACTGTTATCTGATGATTGTGTCTATAGCTGTTGCTCTCCTCTGTGCCAACATTTTTCAGATGTTCCCATGCATAAGAATCACCAGAGAAGCTGTTAAAAAGGCAGTCTCAAGGTCACACACAGAGAAACATTGATCAGACCATCAAACCTCAGAGGGAAGGTACGGGAGGGTGGGGGTAATGAGGAAAGGGCATGAGTAGGGGGTGGAGATAAGAGGGGTAATGGGGGAAAAAGGACACATATGTAACACCTTAATCAATAAATAATTTTTTTTTTAAAAAAGGATCACACACAACTCCAGAGACTGCTCAGTATTGGGGGGGGGGGGGGGGCTAAAGCTCAGGAATCTGCATTGTCATAAGACATTGCAGGAGATTCTGATGCAGGAATTACTAAAAGTCACTGTGTTCTCAAGGGAGAGGGGACATCGTTCTGGCAGCTATGAGGGGGCTAGTGGTAAGGGAGGGGCACCTTTTAATAGCCTACTTCTGTTTAGGAAGCACTGGTTGCAGGCAGGGCAATGCACAGTATTACTCATATGGGTTGAGGGTTAATTACTGCCAAAAACTACTGGTCTGTTTCAACTAAAAGCAACAAATAAACAAACCTATTGAAAAAGCATTGCTTGAGAAGAAAACAGTTCTAGTATCCCAGCCTTTAGTAGAGAGTGAGGGAATTAATTGAGGGGACATAAGGCAAGAAAAGAATTCTTATCAAATTTCTAAAATGTGCCAGGTGCTTTCTATACATTGTCTACTATAATCCTTACAACAATTTATGATCAAGAAATTAGTTCTACAGCTGACCTTTGAACAGTGCATTAGGTATGGGTATGAACAAACCCACACTCAATTGAAAATCCACATATAACTTAACTCCTCAGAAAATTATTAATAGCTTATTGATGACTGGAAGCCTTACTCATAATATAGTCAATTAATACATATTTCACATGTTCAATGTATTATATACTGTATTCTTATAATACAGTAAATTAGAGAAAAATATTAAGAAATTTATAAGGAAGAGGAAAGAATTTTAGTATTTATTTTTAAAAATCCAGATATAAGTGTGGATTCATGTAGTTGAAAACCTGTTGTTCAAGGATCAACAGTATTCTGTAAATAAAGAACCCGAGGCTGACAGATCCAGTAATTCTCAACCTGACTGTACAGTAGACTCACTTGATATAAGAGGAGGAAAGGGATACTGAAAAATTATTTATGCCAAGCAAACTTGTTTATGCTGAACCCATACCTCCAGAGATTCTGATACCATTGATCATGTCTTGATATCTTTGTAAATACCCTGAAAATGCTAATGTACAACCAGTGATCAGCATCACTGTTATTAACCAAAGTTCATGGGATTAAAATGATTCCCAAATGACCACTCACAATGCATTTCCTTTGCCCTGTTTTGGGAATAATTCTTTGTTCCAGCCCAAACCTCCACAGTAAAGTTGGTTGCATGAAGATCTACCTTGTTAAAAATGTGTTCAGGACATAGAAACAAAATCTTAGAGGGAAATTTTGCATAATAAAATTTATGTTATTTCATTATTACTATGACTCTGAAATCATAATATTGAATAATCATTCAGTATTATTGTTATGGTTCTCCTTATAGTTGAAGAAACTGGGGTCTGGGTTATTCATAACTTTCTTAGGGACAAAAATTGGAATTAAGTTCATATCATAGTCTTTGAAGTATTGACCCTAAGAAAGAATATATCTGTCAGAAAGAACCTAGTTAATTATGGTTAACTGAGCCCAAATTTATAATGAGAGTCTAGCATTCATTGTTTAGAGGGGGCCTCTCACACATGCTGCATCCTATCTAATAAAAGAGTAATATGCAAATTGACTATCATACCAAGAAACAAGATGGCCACCCCCATATGGTCAAAGATGGCTGCCCCCATGTAGACATAAGATGGCCACCACAATATGGCTAGCAGGGAGGGCAGTGTGGGACCAGACCTGCAGGGGAGAACATTTGGGAGCCAGCAGTACTGGATTGTAAAGGGATGTCCAACAACCATTTAGGCTAGATGGGTGGTCAGACATCCCTCAAGGGGTCCCAGATTGGAAAGGGTGCAGGCTGGTCTGAGAGACACTCCCCCCATCTCCCCCCCATGCACGAATTTCATGCACCAAGCCTCTAGTATAACATATCATTCAAATTCATTTCACCTGCTTCTTTTTACTTTCTTTTTAAACATACAAATACCCTTCAATCTAATACTTATTTAAAAAAAAATTTTTTTAATTATTTTAGAGAGAGAAGAAAGGAGAGGGAGAGAGACAAACATCAATTGGTTGTCTCTAATCAACCAGTAACTGAACCCAAAACCTAGGTATGTGCCCTGATCTGGAAATGAACCAGCAGCCTTTTGGTACATGGGATTGCATTCAATCAACTGAACCATACTGGCCAGGGCTCTTTTTTAAAAAAAACATGGTTACATGGCAATTTAAAGTTATATTTGTGACTTGCATTGTATTTCTATTGGCCAGAACTGCTTTAGATTGGCATTAGCAAACTACAACCTAAAGGCCAGTGCATTATTTTGTAAATCAATGAGTTAAGAAAGGTTTTTAAATTTTCAAAAAAATATTTTAGAAGAAGAAAGTGGTGGTGGTAGTGGAGGAGGAAGAGGAGAGACAAAAACTGCAAGTAGCTCAAAGGCTTAAAATATTTACACATGGTTTGTTCCCCAAAAAATTGCTGGCCTCTGTCCATGGAACAGGAGCATTGGCATCACCTAGGAGTTTGTTAGAAATGTAGAACCTCAAGTTCTACCTTAGATTTGCTATAACGAAATTTGCATTTCAACAAGATTCCCAGGTGATTCATGTGCATGTTAAAATGTAAGAGGCCTAGGGTAAGTGATAATCATTGAAAGATATTAAAAGAGGAAAGTGATGGGATTATTCTCCTACATAAAATCCTTTCTTTTACATTTAGATTAATTACCTAAGTACTTTGTAATATTTTTGTTGAGAGGATAAATAAATATTTTATTTTTAAAATATTAATTTTGAAAAACTGTTTCTGAATTGACATTGTGTCTGAGATGAATTCAACTCTGTACAAAGAAAACAAATTCATGGGTTTTGATCCAATAAAATGATTTTAAAAATTTGACAGAACCACATTAAGAAATATATTTTACTTTGATATTCAGTTCACATATGAATATTTAACTGAAATAAAAACTTCACAAAACAGTATTTATCTTTGCTAGAGACATGCTGTCTATTTTATATTCTATTCCATTCATTTCAATCCATTCTATGTTATCATATCCCTTCTCTTCCCTTCACTTCCTATTCTCTGCTGTTTCTGGCCTTGATGGATTATCTGGTACTGAATTAGCCTTCTCACTCTAAACAACTATAAAATTTGATGAAACATATGAGACTACTGTTTTTGGCAGTCAACTCTTAGGGAAGAAAACTTTTGAGTTGTACCTCATAATCACTTATTCTACTTGGGCATAATTTTCTTACTGTGATTCAGAGAGTTGGTGTCTGAGCTGAACATGGTGATTCCATTGACCTGAGGAGACAGAGATCAGAACCTGGAATACGTGAAATGGCTGGAATCTATGAGTCAGGACAACAGAAATGAGAAAATGAAGGGACCCAGGAGTTCATGTTGGATTCATCCATGAATCTATGGCTTGAGGTTTAGGCTATTCATCATGGACAGGGTGAGACCACCTGAAACTTACTAGAGAGCAGCTGCTACAAGATTGGGAGCAGAAGAGATTAGAGCCCTAGCTGGTGTGGCTCAGTTCATTTGGGCATCATTCCATACACTGAAAGTTGGTCAGTTGGATTCCTGGTCAGGACACATGCCTGGATTTTGGGCTCAATCCCCTGTGGGGGTGTGCAGGAGGCAACTGATTGATGCCTTGCTCTCACATTGATGTTTCACTCTCTCCCTTTCTCTTCCTCTCTCTCTAAAAATTAATTATCTATATATATAGAAGTCTAAGTGACTGACCATATAGCCATCCAACCAACTGACATACTGGCCGGCTACTATATATGACTACACACTGGAAATTTAAAAATAAACATTGACTTGCACATGCCCAATAAATATAAAGCTCCTGGTGGTGCCAATCATACACATGCATTTTAATATGTTATTGTTGATGGTAAATTTGGTTGTTTTTGTTGACATTCTGAAGCTGAAAGAAAGAGCAGAAGACCATGTGATGTTAAAGTTAAAGGTGTAAATACTTCCTCACAAGGAAAGTTAGTCAAGTACTCTGAAAGTGTTTTCACACTTAATGTGGTATACAGATATTAGAATAAGTTTAATCAATTTATCAGTCATGTTTTTATCAATGTTTTTATACCATGTTTTTGTTTTTATATCATCTTTTTGTTGTTATTATATCATGTTGTTATTGTTTACTTAGTAATCAATTTATATATTATTCTTATATACATTTTATTAATTTTCTTTCATCTCTGACACTTCTATTATAGAGAAAGGGAGAATAGAAATATTAAAATATTTCTTCTAATTAATTTCTTTTCAATGTGCACGAATCTGAGCATCGGGCCACTAATATCCTATATAATAAAGAGGCAATATGCAAATTGACTATCAGTCCAACATACAAGATGACCACCCTCATGTGGTCAAAGATGGCTACCCCATGTGGACACAAGATGGCCACAAGATGGCCATCAGGGGAGGGCAGTTGAGGACAATCAGGCCAGCAGGGGAGGGCAATTTGGGGCCATCAGGCTGACAGAAGAGGGGAATTGGGGATGACCAGGCCTGCAGGGGACGACAGTTAAGGATGACCAGGCTTGCAGGGGAGGACAGTTAGGGGCAATTGGGCCAGCAGGGGAGCAGTTAGGCATTGATCAGGTTGGCAGGGGAATAGTTAGGGGGTAATCAGGTTGTCAGGCAGAAGAAATTAGGAGCAATCAGGCAAGCAGGTGAGCTATTGGGAACCAGCAGTCTCAGATTAGAGAGGGTGCAGGCTGGGCTGAGAAACATACCACTCCCTGCCCCTATGCATGAATTCTGTGTACCTGGCCTCTTGTATATATATAAAGAATAGACTAGAGTTAAGCATGCTGAGGGAAGGGTGTACAGAAAGATACTGGAGTTCCAGTCTTGCCAGAGAGGAGAGATCACAACACTAGCCCCCAGAACCCAGAAAAGATAGCACCTAGAGTAACACCAATTTAAGACCTGCCCTAACAAAGCCAACACCCAATGCTCTAGGGGAGACAAATTTTGTAGCACAGTATACTTTTTTAATTACCTTTGGCCACAAATTGCATCCCAGTCCTATCTGGCCAATTTGACAAGTACAACCTTGATAGATGAGTATAGCCGGTCTGAAAAAATTAGTTATTATACCTGAGGTTGAAAGAGAACATGGAAGTGTATATTCTCTTGCTCCTGTCATATTTTCATAAACAAAGAATATTATTTTATTTGATCCCCAAATCATCATTAATTTATTACTTTATTTATTAAATAACTTCTGAAGAACTCATCTGTGTCTAATACTGAGCTATGATTAGGGTTACAAAAAATTAAGAAGATAATTCCAACTGTCAGGATGCATACAGTTAGTGGGAGAGATAATGTTGATCAATGAAGCTATTTCAGTTGATAAGTACTTTGACACTTTGCACTTTCCTTGTATTTCTATAAAGTATTTTCAAAGTTATTTTCTTTTCTTGGTGTTATAGATAATGTGATTTCCCCCCTCATACTTTTTAGCTGTTTCACTAAAATAATTATTTATCAAATAGCAGAAAATCTGTTCTAATGCACAAATTTATTGACATTATTTTGGTAATATACTAAGATAATTATGCAAGTTAGTTTCCAAAGTATCCTTGTTAAATTTTAATTTCTGCACTACTATATATTAATTCACCTTTGAGATTTAAGTGAAACATCATTCTAACATTATATTAGAAAAAACTTAAGATGGTTTATATTATTGTTTTATGAAGTTGGATATTTTTTAAAACAGTGATTCAGTATAAGAAGTATTCATAATTTCCTTAAATATGAATGTAACTCAAAATAAGCGTGCCTCACCTAATGTGTTGCTGCTGACATATTCCTGCAGACTGCTTGGTAGGAAAGCCCCAGTTATCATTATTAATTACTATAGGCCCAGTGCTGCTGCCACTGCTAGCAGTGCAATCCTCAGCTGGTTACCTCAGCCTTGGACAGCCTGGGCAGCTGGGCAGCTGCTATCTGAGTGTTGCCTGTGCCTCAGGCTGGCCCTGGGGGCTGCGGAGCTGAGGAGACTGGGAACTCTGGAGGCAGGCATGCAGTGGGGCTGAGGGGACTGGGTGCCACCATCTTGAGGACATGGCAGTCAATTAGCATATTCTCTCTTTATTAGATAGGATTACAGCTCTGCTGCTGTATACAAAATGTATTGGGAGTTTTGGTCCATGTGAAAATAACAAACCCAAGCTCTGTTTTCTCTGATCTCTCAAAGTAGGGTGTATACAAAATAAACATGTAAGCTGTAAGTAGCATTGGGAAACAACTCTTTAGCAATTGCATCACCTTTATTCATTTGATATCATTCAGCCAGACTCAGCCTAATCTTATAATCATTTGCCTTATTGGCCCTAGACTGTGTAAAAGTCTGTAAACTACATTTTGGAAGAAGGCAGTATAAAACTATAAAGTAATAATAATAAAATTTTAAAACGTCAGTTGGAAAATAACATCAGATGAAGGCCTCTTCTGTGGCCTCCATGAATTCTTTCACATTACTTTTTTCTTTTCTTTCTCCTCCATGTTCTTAATTTTGCTTGGAAGGATGACTTAGAATAAAATGCTGAAAGGAAACTCTCATGATTTAAAAAATGCAAGGATGTTGTTGGTTTCTGCCTACTTTTGGTTAGTACACAGTGGGACCGCTTGTCACGTTGTCATAGTTATGGAAATAATGTGATGTCCGCAGGTCCCAGTTTGGTACAAAAAATGCAAAGAGAATATGAATCACCTAAATGATGAATCCCAATCCTTTTAACAGCTTTCATATTTATGAAAAGGCTTTGGATTTGTAGCATGGGAGAGAGAAGATGATTTTACTTTGTTGGAATAATTCAAACATCTGCTTCTTACTTTGAATAGATTCTGATTTAGGTGCCTGTACAAACTTGAGATCTATAAAACTGACTAGCAATGTTATATTTTTAAATTTATTCTCTCTTTGCTTTAGGGAGCTCCAGAACCTAGGAAGTGACTAATGATATGGCAGGAGATATATTAACTTAATTCTTTCATCATCGATTTTTGTTGGGGACTGCATGGTAACAACCAAAAAATAAAGACTAAGTGCTCATTGCTTGGAGCGTTCATCTTCCTGTTGTATAGCAGTAAGATGCATTTATGTTCCACAATTTAAAGGGTACCTATATTCTCCATGAGCATCACAATGATTCGGCAGTTTAACCTTACGCAACAAAAGCAAAGAGGAGAAAAGTAGAATGTTTAGATTCTGATTTAGTATTGTGTGGATAGAAGGATTTCACAACCAATCAAATTGAAGGTTTAACTCAATAGAGCACCTTAACAAAAAAACATACAATATTGGATGAATGTGTTTTAGCACAATCACTACTGTTTTATTTGGCAGTTTAAGTCTTAAAAGAGAAAAATCTTCATTCTTCCTTCCTGCTTGATAGCCCACTCTTTCTCCAAGGAAAAAGATATTGTTTATTTTCCCTATGTTGATTATTCCAATAACTTGTTTTGAAGCTTTCCAGAATTTCATTCCCATTTTAGACATATTGCTTTATTATTTTCCAAATCTAATATTTTGTAATATCTAAAAGAAACAGTATTTGCAAATCATTCTTTTTTTCTTATCCAAGAACTATCTCCCATTAATCTCTCTTTCCATAATTTTTTTTTGCTTCCTCATTCTGAGGAGCCTCATATGAACTTTCTTTAGTTACAGTATAATTTAAATCTGATTTCATAAGCTGATTACTGTAGGGCCAGATGACAGAAGAACCTCCCAAAAGATCACACTTAATACAGGAAGTGAGGTTAATGATTCAGTAGGCGAAACTCTTCTGACTCACTGAACCACCTAATAAAATGCTATATTCACAATGGAGATTTAGTAAATGTTTGTTGACTGATTACTATACTGCTGATAAATCCTGAGTATAAGGAAAATGCCATGTAGGAACTAACCTGTTTTAGTTCTAAAGATTAGGAAATAGAAATACCAAGAAATCAAATGACAAGTCTGTTACATTATGTGATGAAGTTTATAGTAGAAATCTTCCTATCACTGGCCCTGCATGATTTCTCCTTACCTCTATCTTTCTCATCTTTAAAAAATTTACATTATGTCACTCTACGTATTTTTAAAGCCTTCTTTTTTGGAACAAGGTAGTAAAAAAGAATGAATGCTAGGACATAGATTCTGAAATGTGCCTTTGCCTTCTGACCAGATTGAGTACAACACAAACTGGAGGCCAAGTTTCATGTAGTTGATAGTTGATCAGAAACTATGTGGTAATCTGCAACAACCAGTTCAGTCTGTAAGGACACAGAAATGGGCCTGCTATTGTGCAGCACTTTTCATTATGCTGGCAGCCTCTGAGAAGTAGTTCCTTCTTGAAACCATACTCTGTGAATTACCTTGCGTGGTTTAGCAAAGACTGAAATTTTCTGGAGGCCTAGGAGGAGAATGCATATATATACCACATTTCCTGGGTATTTTACTTACAATTTCAGCAAGTTTATAACCCTCTGAATCTCTTTATGTGCCTTCTATGTACCATGATCTATAGAATAAGAATCTCTGGTTTAGAGAACTAAAGTGTGTTTCTACTCTTGTTTGTTCATTTGCCGTGTGTGTGTGTGTGTGTGTGTGTGTGTGTGTGTATGGGAGCACCAAGTTGTCTAATATTTTTTTTTGTTTGTTTAAATCCTCAACCGAAAATATTTCTTTCCATTGATTTTTCAGATAGAATGGCAGTGAGGAAGAAAGGGAGGGGAGAGAGACAGGGAGAGAGGGAGAAACATCTATGTGAAAGAAACACATTGATTGGTTGTCTCTTGCACAAGTTCTGACTGGGGCTGAGGATTGAACCCACAACCCTTCAGTCTGCAGGTCAATGCTCTAACCACCGAGAAAACTGGCCAGGGCACAAGTTGTCTAATCTTTAAATTGTTTTATAAAATTTTAATGGTAAAATTATTCTCTTTCAAAGTAGAGAGTAAATTTTAAAATATTTGTGACTACCATTCACAAATAAAATTTTCCTGCTAGAATGTAGAAATTTTGTTTCATATAGAATGCATTTCCTAAAGTTAGACTCCTACTATCAGGTCATCATAATAATTAGAACTCTTTCTAATTCCAGAAAAAAAATTTAGAGGAATCTTTAAAGGAGAAAAGACCTATATTAGAAATTAGCAAACCAAGGCAGGAGGACCAAATGGATCCTGCCTCTTGGTTTATAAATAAATATTTTTGGTGCAGAGTTGTGCTATCCATCATAGCCTAAAGCTAAGCTTGAACTACATAAGCAGAATAGAATAATTGCATCAGAAACTGCAAAGGTGACAAAGCCTAAAATATACATTATCTGGACCTTTAAAGAAAGCTTTACCTACTCCTGTGCTATGCCATTCTAAGTTAAAAACTTCTCAACCTTAGTGCTATTAGATACTCTTGTGAGTGTGTGTGTGTGGTCGGGGGTGGAGGGCAGGGTGTCTTGTGCACTGTAAGATGTTTAGCAGCATTCTTGTCCTTCACTCACTGGGTGCCAGGAGAACTCTCCTCACAAATGGTAACCTCAAAAAGGTCTCCAGATATTCCCAAATGTCCTGGTTGAGAACCAGTGTTCTAACTATAGAAGTCCCATCTTAGTTAGAGGTGAAAGGAGTCCATACCTATTTCATGACTATTAGATGCTTTCTACTAGAGTATTCTTTCTTTCAAAGAAGTGTTGTCTTGCCCAGCAGGCATGGCTCAGTAGTTGAGCATTGACCTATGAACCAGGAGTTCAGGTTTCAATTCCCAGTCAAGGCACATGCACAGGTTAGAGGCTCAATCCCTTCTTTTCTATATATAAAAGAAGAGCTGTTTTCTGCTGTTATATCAGTTATATCTCTCTTTTTCAGTTTTTAAGAGGCAAATCACTATTGATTTCCATCTCTTGACTAAAAATATATTTAAAAACCTTGTACTTGGTAAGTCATCCCTTTCCTCATTATTATTAAGTGCTACTGTCACTTCAAGTCTAAAAAGAAAAACAAAACAAAACAAAACAAAAAAAAACCAATAATTTTGATTTTCTATAATAGGGAAAGTAGTAGTTGTATAAATATCACAGATAATAATGAAGTTTCTCAAATTTTATAGCTCTGGGCCAGTGTGTAGAATTATCTCCATTAAGAAATTCAGTGAATGAGAAAATATTATAGCAAACTAGAGTCTCAGTGCATGAATGGTGCACCAGTGGGGTTCCTCAGCCTGGCTTGCAGGATTAGGCAGAAAGCAGCTCTCTGACTTCCCCCGAGGAGTCCCAGATTGCGAGAGGGTGTAGGACAGGCCAAGGGACCCCACAGGTGCACACCAGGGCAGGAAAGGGATGTGGGATGTTGGCCAGCAGGTGCTGGACCACAGGAGGGTTCCAGGGTATGTCTAACCCAGTCCCAATCAGCCAGACCCCAGCAGCAAGTTAACCTACTGGTCAGAGCATCTGCCCTCTGGTGGTCAGTGCACGTCATAGTGAGAGGTTGAGCGCCTTTAGCATATCATTAACATATTACACTTTGATTGGTTGAATGGACAACTTGATGACAGGGCACTTAGCATATTAAGCTTTTGTTATATAGGATAGCACAATCAGAGCATCATTCTCTGAGAATGTGAACTTGCTTCTCTTTCTAAACTCTTAGTTGATTCTATTCTCTTAAATATTTCTTTAATAATATAATTATAAGTATTTTTCTTTTCATTTTTTCATTCATTTAATGACAAAACATATATATTTATGTATATTTCTTCCATCATTTTATAATTAAAAAAAACCTTAAAAGAGAAACTAACTCTCTTTAAGGATTTTTTTCTAAAAAACTGACATCTAAAATTAAAAATCTATTTATTTCTAGATAGGTAAACAAAATTATAATTTTAGCCTTCTAAGTAATATTGTTGAACCTGATAGCATATGTACTTTCTGATCTAAGTAGATATTATCTTTTAATATTTATCTTGAACATATATGAATGAATCAGTTTAGTGAAAAAAATCTTATAGAAATCAGACAGACATATTTATATCTTTCATAGAGTCTAATCTAAGGTGGATGACATTTACACAGAAAAAGCTCTTTCATCCCTTCCGAATGAACTGACATGATCTATTACTGCAAATAAACCCCCACCCAGATTACTGAGAAAATAGAAGTTAGTGGCCAAGACTAAATTAATTATTTAGAGGAGTGAGAAGTGAGTTAAAAATAAATTTATTAACTCCTATACAATAATGATCTGCAGTTATTCTTTCTGGCTTTTACCTGATGAGGTAAATATGACCTAATCTTCTGGAGCTTTGTTTCATACATGTGACGACTATGACATTGCCATGGATCCGAGCAAAATATTGTTTCTTTGGCATTGCCCTTGTTGTCATTACCATTATGCAACCTTCATTTTCATTTAGTTTAAGTTAGAGAACCATCAGAGTTTAGTCATGTTACTGTAAAACAACCCCATAGACAGTTTACCATTTTATTTTGTGTTACAATGTCTTGTCAAGGGAGATATATTCCTTTTTTATTTGGGTATAAGAAGTAACTTAAACTATCAGGAAAACAAATATTAACACAACATTTTCTCTAACACTAATGCCAAAGTGATCCAAATTCCTTATGACATGCAGGTTGAAAACATGTAATGTTTTCTTTACTTTGTCTTCAGTGATACAAGGTGGTCTCTCTTCTTCTTTTGTTCAACAATGAAATTTTCCAGAGCCGGAAACTATTACCCTTTCATACTTGTGCTGGTAGTTATTCTGACCTTTTTACACAAAGAGTGAAAGAAAAAAAAATCAATTCAAGCCCACAAACCAGTGTTTTTATTTTGAAGAAAAACAAACTTTTTTTTTTTTCCTCATGAAAGGGGAGAAAAAAAGAAAAAGAAAAAAAGAAACCATAGCAAACAAATGTTTTGTGATTCACAACTGCTTGTTCTTCACAGTTGTGGTGGTTATTATCCAATTACGTGTGGTTTCTCCTGTAGCATCTTGTCGGTTTATTTTACGGGTGTCATTTTGTTTATTTTTGCTTTGATTATTTTAGAATTAGTACAACATATAGTGTGTCTGAGTGCATCAGTTCATTTCAGGCCCAATCTTGTAAATCTCCACACCCATTTTGCATAAAAGCTTCCACAGATCAGATGAAATCATGTGTTGACGACTTGCATGAATCTGGTGCTTAAAGAAAGTTCTAACATTCCTCCTCTCCTTTTATTCTCCAGGTTGCTTCATTTATATTCACTTACATAATAAAAAAAAAATATTTGGATCCTCAGAATGTGCTAGTGTGGTGGTGCTCTCACTTGATCTCATTTCATTCTTTGGATAATTCTGTAGTGTCAGTGTATATTTATTACAGATTAGGAAACCAAGGTTCTGGGAATATGATTTTTACAAGATTACATAGCTAGAAAGTATGGTTCTATCGTATGATAACTTTCTGCAACATACTATACTTATTTACCAATTTAGGTGTCTGTATTTGTACATTTATATAATGAAAATAAAATAGTTTAAGAGATAAATTACAGTGTTCCCTAACTGAATCATTATGAGGGAAAATCATAAAGAAAAATAATAATAAAACTTCTTAATTCTTAGGCTTTATATTTAGCATAACACAAGAATTGCCTAGAAAGTAAAATATTTAGTCAATCAAAAATTTATTTTCTATGTGGCATTGCTCTAGCGTTGACTGATCTTCTGAGGAGATGTTCTGTCTTATAGAGTCCATGGCATTAGGCTAGTCTATCTCTAGCATTGGTGGTCTCCAACTTCCTTCTCACATCCTTTCTCCATGCAACAGCAGAAATCATTTGCTATGTAGGGGGCATTTTGTTTAATTTTGAATAAATTGAATTGCATTTCTTTACATTTTAAAAGACTATTTAATTTTTTTATTGTGGCAAGACATACATAAAATAAAATTTACAATTTCACCATTTTTAAGTGTGCAATTCAGTGGCTTTAAGTGCATTCACCATGTTTCATAACCTTCAACACTATCCAGTTTTAGAACTTTTTCATTATCTAGAACCAAAACTCTGTATCCATTAAACAATAACTCCTCATTCCCCCCTCCCACTCTCTCCATATCTGGTAACCTCTATTCTATTTTCGTCTCTATGAATGTGACTATTTTAGGTACATAATATAAATTTAATCATACAACATTTGTCCCTTTGTATCCAGGTTGTTTCACTTAGCATAGTATTTTCAAGACTCAGCTATGTTGCAGTACATATCAGAATTCCATTACATTTTAGGTTGAATAACATTTTATTGTATGTAGGTACTGTGTTTTGTTTGTTCATTCATCTATTGATGGACATTTGGGTTGTGTTCACCTTTCAGCTATAGTAAAAAATAGTATTATAAAGATTGGTATACAAGTATGCGCTTAAGTTCCTACTTTCAATTTTTTAAAACAATTCTTTATTGTTGAAAATATTACATATATCTCCTTTCCCCCCCCCAATCCTCCCCGGCCGCTCCCACCCCCAGCACATGCCTTCGTCCCCCTACTGTCTATATTTATTGATTATGCTTATATGCATACGTACAAGTCCTTAATCCCCTACCCCCCAACCTCCCCTGCTTTCCCTCTGAGGTTTGACAGTCTATTCAATGCTCCTATGTCTCTGGATCTACTTTTGTTCATCAGTTTATATTGTTCATTAACTTTCCCCCCCCTCCTTAATTAATTAAGGTATTACATATGTGTCCTTATTCCCCCATTACCACCCCCTTCCCACTCATTCCCTTATCCCTGTGGTGTATGTGTCTATTGGTTAGAAGAAGGGGCCTGAGGGCTGAGTGGAGGTAGACAAAGTGGGGGAAATGGGGTCATCTGTAACAGTGTTAACAATATAAAAAGGGGTGGGGGGAGCGGGCAGGATGAAGTCACCTAGACAAGGAGGAATTCTTCCTCTCACCACTACAGGTAGTATGAGTTGTACTACCCTCTCCCCCAAGCCCAGAGCCTCTTGGAGAGTAATAACAAAGGGAGAAGAAATCTGAGAGAATAATGTCATATAAGAAACTATATGCCATTTAAAGGGATATTTAAAATTATTTTACTGGTGCTCTAGCTGGTTTGGCTCAGTGGATAGAGCGTCAGCCTGTGGACTGAAGAGTCCAGGTTGGATTCAGGTCAAGGACACGTACCTTGGTTGCAGGCTCCTTCCTGGCCCTGACCCTGTCATGGCTCATACAGGAGGCAACCAATTGATGTGTTTCTCTCACATCGATGTTTCTCTTTGTCTTTTCCTCTCTCTTCCAGTCTCTATAAAAATCAATGGAAAATATCCTTGAGTGAGGAATAAAAAATAATAATTAAACAAAAAAAAAAAAGAAAGGTCCCCGTTCAATTCCAGTATAGAACACTGCAGAAGGCAGCTGATCAATGATTCTTTCTCTCCTTTTCCCTTCCTCTCTGAAATTAAATAAATATTTTACTTGTTACATTTGCAGATTTAGAGTAAAATTTAGATTTTTTTACCTTTACATTTTTGTATTATATTTAAAAAAATAAATTTGTATTGATTTTTTACAGAGAGGAAGGGAGAGGGATAGAGAGTTAGAAACATTGATGAGAAAGAAAAACATCAATCAGCTGCCTCCTGCATGCCCCCTACTGGGGACTGAGCCTGCAACCAAGGCATATGCCCCTTGTAATTGAACCTGGGACCCTTCAGTCTGTGGGCCAACGTTTCATCCACCAAGCCAAACTGGCCGGGGCCATTTTTATATTCTTATATTTTAGATATTCTCTTGTAAAAAGCATAGACCTGAATTTGTAAAGAATTGAGTCTGTTGCTCTCTGCTTTTAAATTGGATTTTAGTAAATTTACATTAATTGTGATGATTGACATACTTAAGTTCATCTCTGCTGTCTTATACCATACTTTCTATATTTTCTTTATTTCTTTTTGTTCACTTCTTGACTTCTTTTGGATTGCTTGACTTTTTTTCCTCACTATCTCTCTTTACCATTTACCAAATTTATTTCTGTTATCTGGTGATTAACTAGAAATTTAAAAAAAGTAGAATTAATCAGTAGCTGTACTATTTTCAAACAATACAATCATTTTGAAAAGATGAACATGAATTACTGCTTTTCTGAGATAAATCTTTCTCTCCTATCTTTATACTTTAGACAATATGATTGCTATTTTATATAGTCAATGTTTGTTCAAATTTACTCACATAACAGACAATTTTTTGTTTACTGTTTCTCCTTGTGTCTCACATCTTCCTTTTGAGATCATTGCCTTTATTCCCAAAGAACATCCTTACAATTTCTATTACAGTATGTTTATTAGAGATACATTCCCTCCCCTATGTTTGAAAATGTCTTGAATGCTTTATGGGAATTCTAAGTTCAGTCATTCCCTGTTTTCTGACTTCCATTATTGCATTGATAAGTCAGCAGTTAATATCACTGTTGCTCTTTGGTAAGAACTATGCTTTAATACTTTTTAAAAGATTTCTACTATTACTCTTTCACTCATTTTAAAATTTGTTCATTATCCTTGGTATGCCCCAGTTTCATTCTGGTGAGTCAAGGTTGGATTTCTTTTTATTTCTCATGCATGGAATTTATTACACTTCCTGAGATTGAGTTTGTTCCTTTTATCAATTCTGAAAAAAAATCCACTACTATCTCTTTAAATAGTGCCTTCCTTACCCACATTATATCCCAGTATATATAACTATCTTTCTTTATTCTCCAAGACACTGATCTACTTAAGCATTTTCCTCATAATATCTGAAAAATAAAGGTTTTTTGTATTATTTCAGTACACAAAATATTTGTTGATTTATTGTTGCTTATTCATGTATTCAATATTATTACTGAATGCCAACTGAAGGAAAATGTGCTAGACCTTCAGTACATGCTGAATATACATTGTCCAACAAGGAAAGCACAGTCCTAGTCTCACGAAATTTAAAGTATAGGCTACTAAAAATGGAATAGCATTAAAATAATAAAATATTTGTTGTCAGTGATTTTAAGACATGGAATAGCTGTCATTTACTAGGTGTCAATCATCAGGCTAATTACTTAAATACAGCATTATCTTATTTATCAGTATATATTAAAATTCCAAATGTCTTATTTCAATATAAAAATTTTACATTCTAGACTCAGTCTTTTTCAGAGTTATCATCTACCACTCTACTTCACACCTCCACTCAGCTGCCTTGAGCAATTTAACTTTTCCAGAATCAGCCACATTTTTCCAGGGTTCCACCTTCTATACCATGGAAATTCCTACTAATCTATAAATAACTCAATTTTACTTCTTGCCAACTATTTTAAAATTTCCTATGTTGCAAATATTTCCCTTCTCTGTGTTCCTATAACACTTTATTCAAATTTATATAATGGGAACTTCTGCCTTCAGTATGGCTGGAACACCATCTAGACTGAATCAGATTTACTCTCTTGCATGACACAACTAAAAGATGGAAATTATGTAAGAAACAATTTTTAAAACACTAAACATTGATCAACAAAGGACAGTGATTCCTGAGATACAGGTGAGCCCTCTGATTGCCCCACCTCATTGACTGGAGAGTGTTTGCAGGGGGAACCCAAGTTAGTACACATGGCTAAGAGCTAGGAATGCCAAGGTGGCTAGAGTTCTCAGCATAGAAGAGTCATCAGAGAGAAAGAAACTTCACAGTGGGAGAGATCCAGAGACCTGCATAAGATCTCCCATTAGTGTGCTACTGAGTACTGGTCAGGAAATTACTGGGGCTGGGTAAAGAACCAACTAAAAGAATTCTAGGTAACAGTGCCTGGAGCATATACAGAGTTGAGAATTGTGTCTGTTTCCACTAGCCAGATTCTTCTGTCTTCTGCATAAGGCTAAGTAGGTGAGGTGAGTGGGGATGGGGTGGATATCACTACCCCTAGATTGTTCAAGTCCTTGATGATGGCACTGATCTCCATGATCTCTCCAGGAATGAGGCATTGTTTTTGCTTCACTACTTTCCTACATAAAGGCAGTTCTAGTGGCTTCTACTTGGTCTTTTCCACCGTAATGGCCTTTACTTCACAGATTTGGGAACCAATGTGAGGATTTTGCCAGCTGCTAAGTATACCTATTCCAATTCTGTATTCTGGAAGTAGAGAAATAACTGCAGGATGGGTTCAGAGACCCACTGGGCTCATTGTGATGGGTCTGCACTAAAACTGCATTGATTTTCTCACCTCTATAAGCCCCTTCTGTGGTGATGGGCCGCAATGATGTTTTAGGTCTTTTGGAATTAGTATTGATTTGAAGCCAGTGTCCAATGGTTGCTGAAAGGCAGTTACCGTGGTAAAAGCCTGTAGGTTCCTTGGTTCCTCTTTGCTTCCTTGGCTGAAAGAAAAATTAACAGTATAAAATTTTGGCAGTTTATCAGGCTCCTTCCTTGGGGATTCTGTAAACTGGTTCAAATGTGGAAATTGACTGAGAGGCATGGCTCTCTGTTTTTATGAGTAAGATTAAAGTTTTGTTCATCTGACCTGGAACTTTTCTGCTTATACAGAGCAAAGAACATTATAAACAGATGAACAAAAGGATAGATACAGAGACAGTAAAGCTTCAAACAGACTGTGAAATTACAACAGGAAGATTAAAGTTAGGTGAGGTAGATAAGAGATCAATCAAAGGATTTGTATGCATGCATATAAGCATAACCAATGAACATAGACACTGGGGGGTTGGGGTATGCCTGGGAGGGAGGGGGGTCAATGGGGAGATATGTATAAAAAATTAATAAAAAATATATATTAAAAAAAAAGAATTTAGGCTTTCTAGCTATTTTACTTCTAGGAAGACCATGATCAAGTAGCCAGTGCCATAGATATCCACTAGCTGCTTTTAACTCTGCTGTCCATTACGGTAGCCAGACCCACCTTTCCTTTGGCAGGTGAATGCTGCTACTTGGCATCTGCCACCCTGGGATTCAATTATTCCTATTGCATTTAGGCTTTCTAATTCAGTGACCGCAGAAATTTCAGTTTCTGGCCTAGAGAAGAGTGATTACAGAGTTCTTCAAGGATTCCAGGGTTCACCACACAAATTTATTCCTCACAGTTGGGGTAAAATATATATCTTCTAGACCCTTTCAATATATGAGAGTAGACCTTATAATGACCAATCCGCTTCAATATTCCAATCTCCCCAAGCCTTTGAGTCTCTACCTCTACATTAAATCAAATTTCTGATTTATTCACTGTGGACCACCTTTTGGTTTCTGTTTCAGCCAACAAACCAAACTGTTAAAATCCTTTCTAACTACTTATGAACCTGAAGGTCACGGTTAGATTCCTGGTTGTAGTCTCAATCACCAGTGTGGGTTGTGCAGGAGGCAGCTGATCAATGATTCTCTCTCATCATTGATGTTTCTATTTCTTCTCCCTTCCTCTCTGAAATCAATAAAAATATGTATTTTTAAAAAAGGTACCTGAATTGCTTGGTAACAAGCCACTTAAACATTTATATTTATTGAAGAACAATTTACATAAAATAGGATGCACACATCTTGAGTGTTTCAGAGCCACACGTTTTGACACTTGTATAAATCTGTGTAACCTCTGTCTATGTCATGAAAAGTGAACTGGAAAGCAACAAGACTAGAAACATGGTAGAGGCCATTATGTGAGTCTGGATGGTAGGGCTTGTGAGAAGGAACTTGAATTAAGAGATATTGCATAGATCATCACATCAGGCTTTTGTGAAAGGTTAACATCAGTGGTGAGGAAGAAAAAGAACTCAAAGACTTCTACCAGCTTTCTCCTTTAAGCAATTAGACATATAAGAGTATTATTTCCTGAGATTGTGAGTACTCAGGAGAACACTATATGTGAATGTGTATGTGTGGTGGGGAGAAGCATAGATAAAAATGCTGATTTCCATTTTTGACATATAGATTTTTTTCCGTGCTTGCAGAACATTCAAATGGTGATGTCTATAAGAAACATGACTGGAGTTTTAGAGAAAAAGAACTTGACTAGAGATATAGATTTCTTTATCATTAGCAAATAAGTGGTTATTAAAAGATGGCCGTAGGTGAAATTGTCTACAAGGAAATATGTAACTCTTGGAGAAAATTAGTATATTGTTTTCTAAAGTGGGTTCTATGGTAGACTAGTTATATTACCCTGTTTCCCTGAAAATAAGACCTACTTCTAGTTTTGCCTCTTGCTATAATATAAGGTATCCCCCTGAAAATAAGACCCCTGATAATAAGGCCTCCCCCGAACATAAGGCCTCCTTGGAATATAAGGCCCCGAAGCTACCGTAAGGTGTTTGACTCCTGATTTAAAGAGACCTCGCACTGCCTGAACAGCTCCAGCTGCGCTGCGGCCTATCAGTGAGCTGGTTTGTGATGACAACTACTACTATACCGTATACAGGTAATAAATTTCCTTTTTTTAAAAAAATTAAATCTTTATTATTCAGATTATTACATTTGTTTCTCTTTTTTCCCCTCCATAGCACCCCTCCACACAGCTCCCACCCCTCCCTCTGCCCTTAGCTCCCTCCCATTGATCTCATCCATAGGTGTATGATTTTTGTCCAGTCTCTCCCTGTACACACCTCACCCCTTTCCCCCTGAGAATTATCAGTCCACTCGCTTTCTGTGCTCCTGATTCTATTATATTCACCAGTTTATTCTGTTGATGAAATTTTTAATTCACTTAATTTTTAGATTCACTTGTTGATAGATATGTATTTGTTGTTCATAATTTTTTATCTTTTACCTTTTTCTTCTTCCTCTTCTAAAAGAGTACCTTTCAGCATTTCATATAATACTGGTTTGGAGTTGATGAACTCCTTTAGCTTTTTCTTATCTGTGAAGCTCTTTATCTACCCTTCAATTCTGAATGATAGCTTTGCTGGATAGATTATTCTTGGTTGTAGGTTCTTGCTATTCATCACGTTGAATATTTCTTGCCACTCCCTTCTGGCCTGCATTGTTTCTGTTGAGAAATCAGCTGACAGTCATATGGGTGCTCCCTTGTAGGTAATGAACTGTTTTTCTCTTGCTGCTTTTAATATTCTCTCTTTCTCTTTTGCTCTTGGTATTTTAATTATGATGTGTCTTGGTGTGGTCCTCTTTGGATTCCTTTTATATGGGGTTCGGTGTGCTTCCTGGACTTGTTAGTCTATTTCTTTTACCAGATGTGGGAAGTTTTCAGTCATTATTTCTTTAAATAGGTTTTCAGTATCTTGCTCTCTCTCTTCTTCTGGCACAACCACAATTCTGATGATGGTACGCTTGAAACTGTCTCAGAGTCTCCTTACATTATGTTCACATTTTTGTATTCTTTTCTCTTCTTGCTTTTCCAGTTGAATGTTGTCTGCTACTTTATATTTCAACTTTTTGACTTGATTCTTGCCTTTCTCTAGTCTGCTGTTAGGACTCTGTATAATATTTTTTATTTCAGTCAGTGTATGTTTAATTTCTATTTGGTCCTTTATCATCTTTAGTTGGACCTTTTCCATCTCTAGTTGGCTCTTTTGCATCTCTAGTTGGTCCTTTTTCATCTCCTCTTGGCTCTCGCTAAATTTATCCATCTTTTCTAGCATATTCTTGAAAAACCTTATAAGGGTGGTTTTGAACTCTATATCCAGTCATTTTTTCCCCTCCATTTCTTTTGTTTGTGATCCCTTCCCTTGTCTCAGCATTTTCACTATGCCGGGGAAACTTCTGTGTTGGATTCAGCCTCATGAACCAGACACAAAACCGAAGAAGCCTCTATTGAGCTTGGGATGGGTGGAGTCTCAGGACTTAAGGGACCGCTTTGCCTTCCAGTCGGCCCTGCCCTCCACGGCCCCTGAGTCTCACGTGACTGGGTAATGGCTGGAGCAGTCTTTGTGCACACGCACCCGCAGTGCCTCTAGACTGCTGCCTTTCGGGCTTCCCTGCGCACCAGGACCACACGAGTCTAGGAGCCCAGGGTTTCGCCTGAAACAGAGGCCCAGTGGACTCAGAGATGGCACAGTTGGGAGGGTCTGTCTCTCGCCCACTCGCAAAAGCCAGTGGCACAATCAGCAATCTGTCCTCCTCGAAGCACTGTGCGCGTGCATGACCAGATTTGATCTTTTGCGACTCCCCTAAATTTCCGTGCACCTCTCCCTTTTCACAGTCCAAACTCCCCCGTATGAGTTTCGGCTGGATCTGGGGTTTAGTGTCGTAAGATAAGGGGTTCAATGCCATTGGGAGTCTCCGTTTCCCTCCCGCCAGAGAAAGCCAGCCAGGTTCTCCAGCACCCACTCTCTCAGTGCGCGCGTCTCCGTACCTCAGCTTTTTGCAGCTCCTCTGGGTTTCTGTGAGACCCTCTCTTTCCTTCTAGCTGTAGAACTTACACTCGGCCAGCTTTCCTGTGGTTCTGGATCATGTCTGTTCTGTCTTTTAGTTGTAGTTTTGAAATTGTTGTGCGAGGCAGCAGTGTAGGTGTTTACCTATGCCGCCATCTTGGATTCCTCCTTTTTTTTTTTTGTTCAACAATAAATGTGTTCCATATTCTTCTTTATGGAAAAATAAGACATCCCCTGAAAATAAGACCTAGCTCATCTTTGGGAGCAAGAATTAATATAAGACACTGTCTTATTTTCAGGGAAACAGGGTAGATACTTTGAATAAAATTTTTTTGTGGTCAATAAGTTTAGAAAATGCGTCAAATAGTACCATTATCTTGAAAATGTACAAAATACACTATTGATTAAAAACTAGGAAGTCCAGCAGTATCAAAATATGTTTTAATTTTCATAATGCTATGTTTCTCAAACACAGTTATCATACAGTGGGAGAAGAAAACAAATCTTATCTGTCTTTTCTACCTTGTGATTTCATCTTACTGTTGACCCACACCAAATCAACTTGGCCCTGGGCTAATGAAGTTCTGCTTCATTTTCCAGTAACTTTAGGATATAACAAGTTATTGTACATAGAGTTGCAATGTGATCAAGTATTTTTGTTTGCTTTTGTTTGCTGAGCGCTTAACATCAGATTTAAACAAATATAGGTGTCATGCCCTATATTCATTTTGTTTTTTCATAAATTTAGTTTAAAATTTCACATTGGTGTTATTTTTGAATATTAAGATAACTACAATTTTACTTTATTGTAGTATTATAGTGGGAAAGACATAAAATCATTCCAAGATATTTTAGAATATAGTTAATATCCTTATTTCTTCCCTTCTTACCTAATTTATTTATGGCTTTGAAACTGTTGTAGCAGCAGGGTGGTTGTTAAGTCTTTTTATGGTAAAATGAACCCAGACTGTGAAGATATGCAGTACCTATTCCATTAAACAGGGTTACTTTATAGTTTAACAAGATAAAAAGTATCCAGGTATGGTCTTTTAAAATCAAGTTAACTAACTGCCTTAGCTGGTTTTCTCAGTAGATAGAGCGTCAGCCTATGGACTGAAGGGTTCTGGATTTGATTCTGGTCAAGGGCATATGCCTGGGTTGTGGGCTCGACCCCCAGTAGGGGGTATGCAGGAAGCAGCCCATCAATGATTCTCTCTCATCATTGATGTTTCTATCTGTCTCCCTCTCCTATCATCTCTGAAATCAATAAAAATAAAAAAATAAAAAAATCAACTGGAACAGTACTCTTATCTACTCCATGGACTCATCAAGTGCCTCTGGGATCCTGACCTTCAAGGTCATCAGGGTCTCTCAGCTAAGCATTGAGCCTATATTCCAAAATGCCTTACTGACTTCTCTACCCAGATTTCCTCAGGTACCTTAAGACTGATTTATCCACAATAGAGCTTGTTATCTTACTCTCACTGAAAGGAGATATGGGAAAGCTCCAATCATTTCTATCAAAGCTACTTTTCTTCTTGGTTTCCTATCTTGCTTTGTGGCATTCATTGATTTATTCATTCAGCAAATACTTACTGTATACAAAGAGTCAGTCATTGTTTTACATCCTGGAGTAGAGCAATGAAAGGACAAAGCACTAATATTTGGACAATATTTTTTTTCTCAGTTCAGAAATTAAGTCAAGTATCAAGTCACCTTGACCCTTTTCTCTCTTTAAAAACTAATACTCCACCAATTCAGTTGGTCTGAAATGTTTTTGTCTTTCTGGACTCACTCTACTCCATCCTCCTGTGACAGATTGTCTTAAATCAGATTATCATCTCTAACCTGGGCTGTTGCAATACCCCTTGTCTAGTTTCTCTGCCTTTATTCTCTCCTTCTTTCTACTTCAGTCCCCACCCTTCTGCTAAACTTATCTGTCCAAAATTCAGATCTGACCAAGTACTTCTGCTTTAAAATCTTTGATGACCTTCTGCAGATGACACCTAATCTTTGAGTGAATCAGGAATCCTAATCTGATTTCATGTACTTTCTTAGGCTCATCTCCCACTTCCTTCTATACTCCTTATAGAACTTCTTCCAGACATAATAGGGGTTTGTATTCTCTGTTGCTATGTTATGCTTTCATTCTCCATGTCCTTACTTAGAATCACCTTCATAGCCTCCATTCTCATTAAATATACTCATTAAATTCAGACTTCTACAGTTAAAATGAATAACTTTTCCCTTTGTTATTATACTTATATCATAGTACTAACGAAAACGAAGTGCCAATGTGTACCTCTTCCACAATAGAGACTGAGTTTTTCAAGCAGGGGTTGGCAAACTTTTCCTGTAGACAGATTTTTCAGGCCAAATTGTCTCTGTGTCAACTACTCAACTTAGCCATTTTAGTGTGAAAGCTTCCATAGATAAAATGCAAAGGCATGCGTGTGGCTATGTTCCTATAAAACTTCATTTATGGACATAAATTTGAATTTCGTATAATTTTAATGCCTCAAAATATTTTTTCTTTTGATTCCCACCTCCCTCCCCCCAAAGAAAATCTTAAAAATAAAAAGTAAGAACTATTCTTAGCTAGTGGACCATATAAACATAGGCTTGGTCTGTGGGATTTAGATTGCTAACCCTATTCTAAATGGAAGTGCTTTTTCATACTTATTTTCATATACTACTGGAAACCAACAAAATACCTGGCACTGAATGAATGTTTGCTAAAATGAGTCATATAGAGACAAATGTTTTTCATTTTATGTTATCTTCTACCACAAGCTGCAATGGTGTGATAGAGTAAAAATTTTTTTAATTAACTGAGGATTAACTAGGAAACCATTTTTAAATTTCAAGCTTTGTTTAAAATAATCTTTCTGAAGTATGCTATTCCAATTTTCTGCCCTAGTAAGTACAGTTTAGTGAATACATTTAATGATTATCTTGCAGTGCCCTCAGGTCATGTTTAAAGATAAGAATTCTCATTGTGCGCAAAGTACAGGCATAGAGATACAGCTAATTGAACTCTGAATGCATAGAGAGTGGGATTTACTCTAGCAAGTGCCTTTTTGATGTAGAGAGTAATCTCTAATATATACTTGTTTTCTAGTAAGCTCTCTTCTCTGTAAAGTGGAACATAGGAACCAAAACCAAACTAATCACTAAGAATGGTTCCTACTAGTTGGGTTCTAATTCTACTGCTCCTTATATAGGAAACTCTGAACATTGGTGTCATTGACTTTGTCTGTCTTTCTTTTTATCCCCTCACACAAGCGAATTAAAAGTGCAATGTGGATAAAGGAGAAAAGATTGAAAACAAGAAAATTTGTAACATCGACCTTAGGATAAAAACTGTAGGTACATATTGCATAAATGCCTGGTTTTAATGATCAGTTGAAGTTTTCCTTTAAATTAGAGTGCCAAAATGGAAATTTAAAATAATATAGTAGTAGAACAGGCTGAGATTCCCTCCAGATGGCAAACACATAGAGTCTCATGGTTTTTTCCATCCGAAGTTCACCTGAGCACTTTCCTCTCCTACTCATGGTAGGTTCTTTACCTTATTTATTCAGTATGGTGCAGTGGGAAAACTACACTTATTTGAATCAGAAGAATTTGAGTCCCTATCTTTGTTTTATAAATTAAGTTTTTGCTAATATGAATACTCACTCTACAAAATTACAATGATATTTCATACTGGATAGTACCTCATATGGAATTTTCAGTAAGCATGCATTGCCTCTACCTGCCCATTTAACTATCAAATATAGAACAATAACGTAATTCTGAGTTATATTTCTCATCACTTTGTCATCTATTAAGAAAGGGACATAAGTGATAGTCTTGTTTAGTAACTACATTCTAATAAAAGAGGCAGCATCCTTATTTTTACAAATATAACCACTAAGATAAAAAAGGATTAATTAACTTGTTCAAGGTAAATTGTGCCATTCTTTTTTAAAAAATATGTTCTTATTGATTTTAGAAAGAGAGGAAAAGGGATGGATAGAGAGATAGAAACATTGATGAAGCTGCTTTCTGCATGCCCTTTACTGGGGATCGAGCCTGAAACCAGGGTTTGTGCCCTGACAGGGAATCCAGCTGGTAACCTCCTGGTTCATAGGTTGGCACTTAATCACTGAGCCAAAGTGGGTGGCCGTTAAGTGCCACTCTTGAGAGAGTTGTCATTGGGAAAGATTAATTTGGTCCATGAACCCTGAGAAGATAAATGCAACGAAGAGAAGTTCCAGACAAGGGTCAGCCTGAGCCTATAGCAGCTCTTCTCCACTCAAGGTACAAAGTGCAAATATCAATACCAAGTTGGTCACACAGGAGGATGTTTTAAGAGAAATTAAGGAGAGCCCTCTGGCAAAATCTACTTTTATCTTAAATGTCATTGTGTTTGAAATTTTATAAGAATTTATTCTTTTCAGTTAAGCAGTGCCCTGGAAGTTTTCTTCTTCTTTTCTCTATTTATTCAAGAATCATTTATGAATCTTAATGTGCTAATGCTGTTCTAGGTAGTAGAATAAGATAAAACAAAACTGTCTTAGCAATTAAGATGTTCATAGTCTGCTGAATGAGAGAAAAAGGTAATAATACCCAGAAGTGCTAGCATTTTCCATGTCTGAGACACTGTGTAAATTAATTTGCAGGTATTGTCTCACTTAATTATCATATAAAACATAAATTAGAAGCTATTTTAAACCCTATTTTTCATATGAAAACTGAATCCCAAAGTAGTAGACCTGGCCTAACACCACCATATAATACTTATTGGTATCATATATATTTTGATATGATGCTAACACATAATTTCTGTGATGTTCTTGACAAAATGCAATCCAACACAAGAAAATATCAGACTTAAATTTTGGGATATTCTACAAAATCAGTACTCATCAAAAGTACCATTGTCATGAAACAGAAATACAAAGGAATTGTGTGTCACAGGTTAGAGGAAACAAAGGAGAAACAACTAAATGCAGTTGGGATCCTGGAACAAAATATAAACATTTGTGGGGGGAGGGTAGAATGGAGAAAGTCTAATAAAATTTGTAATTTAGTTAATGGCATTGTATCATTGTTAATTTCTTGGGTTTAAACGTTACACAACAGTTCATATAAGTTGTTTAAATTGAGGAGTTGGGTGCAGGTTATATGAAAGCTATATATTTTTTGTAATGTTTCTGTAAGTCTAAAATTATTCAAAAGAAAAACAAGACAAAAAAGGAAAAGATAAATTGTTGGACCCCCCCCCCCCCTTCAAATTTATATAGAATTTAGTCACTTCTTATAACCTTTATTGAAACCACTTTAATTTAGGGATATTATCCACCATTTAGAGTATTGTAAGAAATTCCTAATTTGTCTTTTTTTTTTGCTTCTATTCTTGTTCTGCCAAAGTCAATTTTCAATGCAGTAGCCAGGATGATTCTTTTATAAGTAAAAAATAAGCCATGAGTGGTTTGGCTCAGTAGATATAAGTAAAAAATAAAACCCTATAATTCTTCCCTGTTAGACTTAGGTAAAGGCTACAGTTCTTACACTGATGCAAGAAGACCTACTACTATCTGACCAGGTTACCCTCTAATATCCTCTGGCACCCCTCTCCACTCTTTCACTGGCTATAGCCACACTGGCCTCCTTGCTCTCCTCTGAACATAATAGCAATATTCCCATTATAGAACCTGTGCACTGGCTCTTTCCTCTAACATTATGGCTGATGCCTTCGTACTTGAATATTAGGTCTTGAGGACCCTTACTTGCTCTCTTCCTTAAAATTCCCTCCCCCCGCACTGCCCACTGTTCATTTGTACGTACTTGCACTCCCAATCCTATTAGCTCTGTTCTACTTAATTTTCTTTTCATTGTACTTCTTATCTGTTAAGAGACTGTTGTTATTATTTATTTATTTATTTATTTATCATAATCATCATCATCATTATCATCACCATTACTATTAATAGTCTGGTCTCCAAAAACTCAAATATAAATAAACTCCAGGAGGACAGAAAATTTTCCCATTTTGCTTGCTGATAAATCCCAAGAACCAAGAAAAATTCCTGGCACACAGTAGGCACTCATGAACATTTGTTGATGAAACTGAATTAAAGGTAGGATTGAAAATTTAAAACTACTGTTGTGGTGAAGGAAAAAATAGGAAGTAGTGCAACTCTCTGCCTGTTGATGTGAGTAGTGGGAAAGTAAAATGCTCCACTATTCAGTGCACAAGATAAGTTTATAAGTTTATTGTTAAATATTCCTGTTAAAATCTCCAGTAAAATGTTTAATCTGTAGCTTTACAGGGTAAATACCTGGGATAGGGAGAGAAATTTGGAAGTTTCCTCTTGTAAATGAAGGCATGAGAAGAATGAGAAAAGGAAGGTCTCTTACAGTTTAGAATACACTTATTTATTATATCTACTAGAGGTCTTGTGCACAAGATTTATGCACTTGGAGGGGCAGGTTGGGGGGGGGGGATCTCCCAGCCCAGCCTACACTCTCTCGCAGTCCAGGAACCCTTGGGGGATGTCTGACTGTCAGTTTAGCTATCAGTCAGACATCATTAGTGCTGCTGCAGAGGCAGAAGAGGCTCCTGCCAACACTGCTGCCCTTGCTAGCTGTGAGCCTGGCTTCTGGCTGAGCAGTGCTCCCCATGTGGAAGAATACTGACCATCAGGGGCAGCTCCTGCATTGAGCATCTGCCTCTTGGTGGTCAGTGCATATCATAGCAATTGGTAATTCTCTTCGGTCAATTTGCATATAGTCTTTTATTATATAGGATAGCCTTATTGGAGGTACCTGAGAAACTCTGGAAAGCTAGGGGAGGGGAGGGATGGAGAAGAACCCACAAATGAATGTGACTGGGTGCTGGAGACACATTTTATCCACTCCCAATTTGACATAAGAATAAAGCTTTTAGTGGAATCCAAGATGGCGGCGTAGGTAAACACCTACAATGCTGCCTCGCACAACAATTTCAAAACTACAACTAAAAGGCAGAATGGACATCATCCAGAACCACAGGAAAGCTGGCTGAGTGGAAGTTCTACAACTAGAGGGAAAGAGAGGGGCTCACGGAGACCCAGAGGAGCTGCAAAAAGCTGAGGTACGGAAACGCGAGTGAGGAGAGAACGGGTGCCGGAGTACCTGGCCGGCTTTCTCTGGTGGTTGGGAAACGGACTCTCAAAGGCATTGAACCCTTTATCCTACGACACTAAACCCCAGATCCAGCTGAAACTCATACAGGGGGAGTTTGGACTGTGAAAAGGGAGAGGTGCACGGAGATTTAGGGGAGTCGCAAAAGATCAAAGGCCTGGTGGCGCGCAGGACAGACTGCTGATTGTGCCGCTGGCTTTCCCTAGTGGGCGGGAGATGGACCCTCCCAACTGTGCCACTTCTAACTTCACTAAACCCCTGTTTTGGATGAAACCCTGGAGACCTAGACTCGTGTGGTCCTGGTGTGCAGGGGAGCTGGAAAGGCAGCGGTTAGAGGCACTGCGGGCTCGTGCACAAGGACCACTCCAGCCATTACCCAGTCACGTGAGACTCAGGGGCCGTGGAGGGCGGGGCTGACTGGAAGGCAAGGTGGTCCCTTAAGCCCTGAGACTCCACCCATCCCAAGCTCAACAGAGGCTTCTGCGGCTTTGCACGACTGGTATCATAAAGCTGAATTAAACACAGAAGTTTCCCCAGCATAGTGAAAATGCCGAGACAAGGGAAGGGAGTACAAACAAAAGAAATGGAGGGAAAAAAACGACTGGATATAGAGTTCAAAACCATTCTTATAAGGTTTTTCAAGAATATGCTAGAAAAGATTGATAAATTTATCAAGTCCCAAGAGGAGATGGAAAAGGTCCAACTAAAGATGAAAAAAGACCAACTAGAAATTAAACATACACTGACTGAAATAAAAACTATTATACAGAGTCCTAACAGCAGACTAGAGAAAGGCAAGAATCAAGTCAAAAAGTTGAAATATAAAGAAGCAGACAACATTCAACTGGAAAAGCAAGAAGAGAAAAGAATCCTAAAATGTGAAGATAATGTAAGGAGCCTCTGGGACAGCTTCAAGCATACCAACATCAGAATTGTGGGGGTGCCAGAAGAAGAGAGAGAGCAAGATACTGAAAACCTATTTAAAGAGATAATGACTGAAAACTTCCCACATCTGGTAAAAGAAATAGACTTACAAGTCCAGGAAGCACACAGAACCCCAAATAAAAGGAATCCAAAGAGGACCACACCGAGACACATCATGATTAAAATACCAAGAGCAAAAGAGAAAGAGAGAATATTAAAAGCAGCAAGAGAAAAACAGTTACCTACAAGGGAGCACCCATACGACTGTCAGCTGATTTCTCAACAGAAACGATGCAGGCCAGACTGGAGGGGCAAGAAATATTCAACGTGATGAACAGCAAGAACCTACAACCAAGAATAATCTATCCAGCAAAGCTATCATTCAGAATTGAAGGGCAGATAAAGAGCTTCACAGATAAGAAAAAGCTAAAGGAGTTCATCAACTCGAAACCAGTACTATATGAAATGCTGAAAGGTACTCTTTTAGAAGAGGAAGAAGAAAAAGGTAAAAGATAAAAAATTATGAACAACAAATACATACCTATCAACAAGTGAATCTAAAAATTAAGTGAATTAAAAATTTGATCAACCGAATAAACTGGTGAATATAATAAAATCAGGAGCACAGAAAGGGAGTAGACTGATAATTCTCAGGAGGACAAAAATCATAAAGCATCAAACAGACTGTGAAATTACAGCAGAAAGATTAAAGTTAGGTGAGGTAGGTAAGTGATCAATCAAAGGACTTATATGCATGCATATAAGCATAACCAATGATCACAGACACTTGGGGGTTGGGGTATGCCTCGGAGGGAGGGGGGCAATGGGGAGATATGTATTAAATTAATAAAAATTAATAAAAAAAGAATAAAGCTTTTCTGATTGGGGGAGGGAGAAGATTTTAGAGAATACAACAGACAGTTTCTTGATGAGGCAGAGTTTCTAATGCACTATCCCAAATGAATCAAATCAGTCTTAACATATATACACTTTTTCTGTTGTAGCTGAGCCAGAGTTGGGGCAGGATGGGGGACAGTAATATGGTGTGGAGGAAAGATCATGGCCTAACTCTTAATTTTCTAAACTATAACAGTCAAAGAATACTCAGTGTTTTATTTTTTTCCCCTTAGTCTTTTAGATGATCACCTTGTCCTTTCTTCGGAGCATAATTTTGTCATTAAAGCTTTCACTTGGCAAGAATCTGACTCATCAAGGAAGATGGAACTTCGTGTTTGCATGCTTCAAGGTAGAGTTAAAGTCTACTTTGGCAAGCTTTACAAGGAAAGAGAGAAAAGAAAATAAGAGCCATAAATCATCTGTAGGTCAGAATACAGGATTAAAGATACTTGATCCACTTCAGAAAGGACTTCTAGCATGTGTTTACCTAATGACCCTTTATTCGCCTATCGGTTTTTAAATCACTTGGTTTGAGCGAGGGAAGTGACATCGTATGTTAGAGGCTGCTGTAGGGAGAGAGGAAACCTCATGAAGACTGACATAAGGCTCAGAGAACCTTCTGAGGGTCCCTGTTCTTAAGCTGTGCTCACTCTGAGAATTTCACTTTTGTGTTTATGTGTTTATGTTTTTGTTTATGTTCCTGTTTCTAAAGTACATCTTCAGAAAAATAAACACTTGTAACTCAACCCCTGTTGGCTGTAGTAAACAGAAGAGAATGGCATGATTCTTGTTCTGTTACTAATCTGCTCCCCTTCATATGACTAATTTAAGCTGTGCAAACAAAGTCTTTGGTGAGAATTAGTTTTTAAGGGAACATATACTCTATGAAATTGGGCAATTTTTAAAAATCTTGGCTCTTAGATTTGTGCTTTGTACACCTGAACTTTAATGAACTTTTCTTCCTTTTTAGATAGGCTAAGAACACTTCATCATGAGTCACCTAGGTAATTATTACCTGTTGATTTTGTAATAAAATGCTACTGATCAAATCTATGTCACTCTTCATTGCAGGATTTGGGGAGAGGGAAGCAATTTATATGTGTCATATTAGCCCTAAAGACCAAAAATATTTGTTATAGTTTGTTTTTAAATATAATGACATTATGTGTTAAGAAATTATGTGTAAGGGCACTTCAGGTGGTACAATGAGCTTTACTTCTCACATATGGAAGGCTCTCCTACCTTAATTCTGTTTATCAATATCCACTTAGAAATGAGGTAATTTGAAAAAAGAATAGCAATTAGGTTCATATTATAACTTAAATTTAGGTAAAGGCAGTCTTGAAAGGACAGCTTGTCAGTTCATTGTTTTCAGTGAGAATATATTTATCCAGAAAGAAGAAAGAAGGAAACTAGCATTTATTTAACTAGGGTTTCCTGCTATAGCGTATTTCCAGTGTAATGATGCATGCACTCAAGAACTTAGTATACTATGAGTAAATATTTGTTGAATGAATAAATAAGCAATTAGCCAATGGCAACGTGTCCTCTTTGATTCCAGGGACAAGGGGAACCTTTCAAACACATTCACCTATTGTTCTCTGGAATTGAGATAATATTATTAGAGGAAGTACTTATGGACCTTCCACTGATGGCTTCTCTGCTTTAACACTAGCAATAGAAAAGTGCCCTCACATTTTCCTGAATGCTGTGAAGAACTAATTACTGTCTGGCTAGGAATAGAAGGTCAAGGGTTGTACTTGTGTAATCTTTCTGGGACACTCAACTTCCTGTGCTGGTCCATTGGCCATGCCCAGAGCAACAACTCCACAGTGGGAGAGTCTCCAGTTTCTCCTCTCCCTCTTCCAAACTTTCACTAATCAGCTGGAAGCGTTGATATCAGAGTTGTGCTTTAGCATTTGGCTTAGTTGTGAAATAAATATAGTGAGAAATATTTCATATCCTCTTTTCTTTTCTTTTCCTTCTTATTTTTATTTATTTATTTTTTTTACAGCTGAACCATCTAGGTCAGAATCATTAAGTAACCGTATAGTCTTCATGTCCCGGGTGTGGATTTTAGTCATCTTTACACTTGTATAAACCACAAAGACAAAGCTAATCCTATTGTATAGCCATAGTGCTTCCATAATAGGCCTGGAGAAGTTAGCCTTGGTTTCAGATATGTCTAATTAAGCCACGTCAATTTGGAGTGGGGGAGAATCAGATGAGGTTTATGGACTTACTGTGAGTAAGCAGGAGACTCATTTTCTAAGGTGCATTCGGTTACTTCAGGTCAAAGAGATTTGCATGACAAATTTTTGCACCTGGAAATATAAAATGCATGTTTAATAATTGCATGTGTGGTAAAGGAAATTTTATTAAGGCCTCAGGGAAGATTAGACTTATAGGCTATACCTGCTAACACCTGTGGGGAGCAAGCACAGAGGCCCAATTGCAAGGATCATAGTCTGAATTTGGAGCAGGTGGGTATGTGGAGTCAGAGCAGTACTCTATCTGTTTATGGTGGTACCAGGCGTTAGAGCTGGGAAAAGCCTCTAAGCTAAATAAGCGTCAATAGCAGAAATGTAACGCTGCCCTCCTTTATGTGAAATACTCAAGTTTTGTGGGGAAGATGAAGCCTGAGAAGTCTAAGAACAGTTTGAATAGTTACACTCTGAAAATCTGGCAAGATGAGAGGTGAGTGATTAAGGTAGTTTCGGTCTAAACCATAGTGAGTGCTCAGCACTCTCTGTGGCACAGCTTGTTTGGCAGAATCACTACGCCCTTCCCAGGAGAAGCTTGGGGCTGAGAGATTAAGGGCATTGCAGGTCAAAGGTTAACTGTGTTAATGTATTTATTTGGGAAAGTCTACAAAGGCCCTTATTAACCTTGGCTTTTGAAGATTGAGCTGTCAGTCTCTCACTTTCATGATCACATTTTCATCTAAAAATGTTTTCTAAGTAGTCCAGTATCAAAACAGGATCTATGTACCTCAGGTAGGAACATGTTACACTGTAATACTATGTACACTGGCAGCTTCGTTGGTTAGATACCAATCATGTGAGCTATTCTTTTGGTCCTACAAATGCAGTTACTATTTTAGGAGAGAAGGTCATTTATTTAGAAGAAGCAGAAGAAGAAGGAGGAGGAGAAGAAGAGGAAACGGAGGAGGAGGAGGAGGGGGGAGGAGGAGGAGGGGGAGAGAAAAGGAGAGAAAAGAAACAAGGTGGTAGAATGTTCTCTATTATTTTTTAAAAAAAATCCTCTTTAGAAATTAAGCTTTGAGTTTCCTAATCTTTAGGGGAATACTTACTACCTGAAAAGAAAATGCTAGGTGTCTTTTAGTCTGAGGGGGGTTTAGCAACAAACCATTATTGTTTGCAGACTGATTCTTCTGTGAGAAGGCAAGCTTCCTTAATGACAGCTTATGCAATAACAATCCATGATATGCTTACCTGGATGTAGCAACAACTGAGTTCTAAGCCAAGAAGGAGGAGAAAAAAAGTTAGTATCTTGTGCGTGAGAAGCTTGTAGATACCCTGAGGTGACTTCATATAATTCTAAAATAGCAGGTAGCTTCTTGCATAGCTAATCGAGGCATCAGTGCCTGGAGCAAGTGGAGGTGGCTGACAGTGTACTTTGGTTTCAGATGCATTCAGCTCTTTTTGAGTGATAGCTTAATTCATATTCTAGTTTTTATACTAAAAGGGTATGTGTTCTGCTTTGGCAAATATCCTCCCCCATAACCTGACAGCTTTGTGCTTTAATAAAGCTGCTGATCTTAATGTCTTATATTTGTTCATTATATGTGGTGAGAAAGTTAGTTCAGCTGAATAAAGGCTGTTTTCCTATTTTCTAAAGTATATGACTTATACCCCCAGCCTCCACTTCCATTCATTGCTTAGCAAAGGCCACAGGTGGTTCACCTGAAAAACTTGAAACACACACTGGAGGCATGTGGAAAGAGCCTACAGAGAAAAGAGTCATCCTGACTTTGTCAAGTGGGTGGATCACTTCTAGAGAGAGCAGTCTCTGGGTCAGAGTGAAGGTCACGGAGTGTTAAGCTTAGATAGTTTGAATTGCCAGTGTTCTCAGGTTTTCCAAAGAAAGTCTAACAAGGAGTGGCTTTGGTGTGCATGTCTATCCAAGACCTAAGCTACGTTTTTGATATTATGAGAGGAACCGCTGGGCACTTGCTTGGCAATTAGCATCCTGAAGCAGATGTGCCTTACAAAACAGAGGGCTCTGAATCACATTCATTGCTTTGCTACTCAGGAAGCTGCAAGTGGAAACTCCACATACAAAGAGCCCATAATTTTACTCTAGTAGATATTTAGCAGCTTAAACAAAATAACAAGGAATACATTTACCCAGGCGCCATGCAGGAGGATTTGGTGGGTATTTTACATTCCAGTGTTTGAGAGGAAAAACATCATTTTTTATACTTTCTCAAGATATATGGATATGTTGATTCACAAAGTAATAATATATAGCATACCTTTAAAGTCGAAACAAGTTGTTTGTCTGAAAGAACGTACTGTTATCAGTATAACACAGTCCAGTCCATCAAGTTGAATTTTCCTTCCAAATCAGTTGGTTAGAACTCTCCCAAGCAGCTGCTTGCTTTCTTGCTTTGTTTATTGATTTTCTTGTGCACAGTGTCAACAAATCCAAATGCCAAGACTTGTCACTCTGTGTCTGTTTTTCCTTCATCCCGGCCCCCCAGCTCTCTCAGGGCTCCTTTGTGGTCCCTGTAGTTTTCTTTTCAAGCCACTTGAGACTCCATAGGTCTAAGCAGAGTTTATTATTCTTCTCCCACCTCCACTCTCATGTTCCTTCAGGTCACAGTCCTGAGTCTCTTTTGATCCCTTATTGGCAACTCCATTCAGCGCTCTCCCTTCACAGCGCTTGCCCTAATGCAGCTCCCCCCCCCCCCGCCCCCCCCGCCCCCCCCCCCACCGTAGCTCTAGGCTGGACCCCCACCATGCCCATAGGATTATAGTGCAATGGTTACCCTGGCAGAACACTCAGGCTCTGCAGTTAGGACATATTGGGGTCAAATCCTGCCTTTGCACTTAGTGTATGACTTCTGTCATTGCCCATCTGTAATATGGAAGTCATGGTAAGACTTTCCTTTTAAATAGGAGCATACTAAGTAAATATTAGTAAGAGTGTCCACTGCTTTTCCTGCTTCTCTACCTCACCATTCCACCCACCATCAGCAAAACTGTCTTCCTTCTACCTGGAATAGATCAAGTTGTTCCACAATCCCTGGACATTGCTAGTTCTGACGGGCCAGGTTTGCATGCCCTCAGAGCCATTCCCGCCATACCTACTTCACACCCAGATCTCCTCTGTACCCTTCATCCCAGCTCTGCCCATCCTCCCCCTGAAATGTCACTTTCTTTCTTTGTCACTTGTTAAATTTCTACTCATCCCTAGAGGCCCTGTTCAAGTACCACCTGCCCCAGGAAGTCTTTTTTATCTAAACATGTTTTGGCATCTTCCCTAGCCATCTAGTTAGAATTGATTACTCTTTTGGCCACAGTCTCATAGCATTTGTTTGCATGTCTGGTTAGAGTTGGCCAACTGAGTTTTGTAATAGAGTTATTTGCTCATCTCTATCTCCTTTAGGGGATGCGAAACAACTTCAGGGCAGGAATTGTGGCTTTTGAAAATCTCAGTATCTACATAGTGCTTTGCTTATTATGTGTGGTCAATCAATGCTTTCAAATTGAATTAAATTATATATTTATGTATTTACAGGATAACCTCCAAATACCTGTAAGTGAGCAGGAGCTGCTGGCCTGGGCACATTGATTATCAAGCTTAGTAGACAAGTGTGGGTCTGGTGGCACAAAAGTAAAATGAAAAGCACAAGACTTTTCCCCCTCTTTGACAATCGGCAGCAAGGGGAGTCTTCATTTGTCTCAGACCCTTGATGAAATAGACGATGGGATATGAGCTGGTGGAAAGAAGTCATTTTCACTTGGGCTCACAATGGAGAGGTTAGGGGACAAAAGTTTCCTTCTCTACTAAGAAAGTGGAGAGAGGGAGAGCTCCTTCTGCTTGCTATATCATTCCTACATGTGGTTCCTGGCCTCCTGTGGCAAGATCTGGGCAAGGGAGAGCTGAGACTCATCCTTGGATTAAGAAAGGTTGACATTTCATAGAAAGCCTGATTTCAGCATAGAGGACACTGTTTGTCATTAGATAAAAATGTAGCTGTGCTTATGGGAAAGGTGCCCAGACTGTCTGTATCTAGGATACTGGTCCACAGAAACCTCTCCTCTTGTTCTTCCCTGATAACAGAGTTGCCTCTGGAACGTGGACACCTAGATTCGGACTGTAAGTCGCAACTTCCTCTGCAGGTAGGTTTTAGGCAAAGAAATGTGCTCAAAATGTATGTGTGTAACTTTTCACTCATATCCTGAGGGAACATTTCTGGCACTGGATCTCCACTTTTCCCTCTCTTTCTATTGTTTGGGTGAACACCATTAAACTAGCCCTGGGAGACTTTTATTGAAGATAGCAGAGCTGCATCAGCTTGGCTTACTGAATGTCTGTGTGAAGGACAGCCTCCTGTTGTAACTGAGACAGTTTCAGCCACTGCAATGCATCTGTTATAGTACTGTCTGTCTCTTTCATTCTACATAAAACTCTCAACAAGTATTTATTGAACATTGACTATGTATTGGGCCCTCTCTATGTGAAGGTGTAAAAACATGAATGAATGATTCATAGTTCCTGTCTTTAAGGAGTTTGTAGTTAGGTTGGACAGATAAGACATATAACAACACTAACTGTACAGATATGCTATATCTCTCAGACCACAGACAATATCCACTAGAGATTAGATTCCTTTATGTTGTAGTGAGGTGGAAATTTTCATGAAGAAGGTGGGACTTGAGAAATTTTTAAAGGATATATTAGATTTGGAAAGATGGAGAGGTTCAAGGCAAGCATTCCAGATGGGCAAATGTAGCATGTGTCTTGAGATTGGGGGAGGTGATAGTGAACCCACTAGTTAAGACAGATAAAGCAATTAGTCTGCATCAGGGAGCAATAGAAGTTACCTTAGGTGTGATTGGGGAAGGTCTTGAACACCAGACTGCCTTAGGAATTGGTTTCTACCTGCAGCCAATGGGGACCTGTTTAAAGCAGCATCATTGCATACCAGTATGAATCTTCCTATTTGCATGGAGTAACCCAAGCAATCTGTTGTTTGTTCACAGAGCTGTTGTCCTGGCACCTGGTAGGAAGCTGAGAAAAATCTGGCACGATCTCCAAACTACAGTTTTTCTACAAAAAGCTGGTTTGTGTACCAAGGCCCTGAGGCCATTCCACAGAGCAAACTGGGAGGAACAAATAAATGGAAGATTGTGTCACTGACTCAATCCATTTATCCCCACCTTTAAAACAAACTTCCTCTCATCTGCCTAGTCTCCCATTATCTATAGCAGTGACTTCTCACTGCACCTGTCTTTGTGTAATTACTTCTAAAAAAAGAAAAGCAAGTAAACTTTGCATGTTTAATCTCATTCTTCTTACCTCACTAACTGGCATTTTATGGATTTCCCTATCCAAGAAGTCATGTTCAGACTAGGTTTCTCTTCAGTTAACCTTGTTTGTTTTTATTTATCAACCACCTAGCAACACTGTGTTTAAGGGAGTTATCCTTAACAATTGATATCTTACATGCATTTCTACATGCATTGTGTACATTTTTTTTCAGCTATTCATAAACTTCACTGCCTTTTGTACCATTGGCAATTATGGCAAAACTTGAAAAGTCTGACTTGTGGAATTTTTGTTTTTAGGTGTTTTATTTTGTCTTTTCTCCAAAGAGTTAGACTCCTGTGGTCTTGAAAGGTCCAAAAGTTTAAATGAAGAGTTTGATTGCAGCTATGAAATTTGAGTCATAATTTTCAACTTGGGCGGGCTAACATGAACTGCAATGTGTTTCCTAAACATGTGAGGTTGGAAGGTCAAGATGCCAGAACAATATTCTGTGACCCTTTGTCCCAGAATGACCTTTCTTAAATTATTGAATCAGATGTGGGAAAAGATGGGGTAAAAATAAGAAGGCTTCTCAGACATTTGAATTGTATATATTCCTACTAATATAATGGAAAATGTTGTATAATTCGCTTTAACATCAGAAACGGCATCTCCTTTTGAGCTAAAGAAAAAAAATCTTTCAATTTGTACATTTTTCCAGTCTCAGCAATTTCTTAAGTTATGAAATATTCTGTGGCTTTAATCAATAGAGTTGTGGTCAACAGTATGGTAATCCAGCTTAATTTCTATTATATTCTGACAAGTTGTGTTTAAATGGGTCATCATATTTAATTCTTTAACTACTATCTCTGTGTTCCCTCTCCTTACAAGAATAGGACTATTAATAGGGAAGTGAGCCCACATTGGTGCTAGTAACACTAGGATGCTTGGTAAAATAATGATTGAGAATGAACCATTTATTATCCTCCTACATATATGGCTTTGCTTGTGTTTTCCTACTCCTTCCTGACAGTTGTTTCTTCTTTTAGTTTCTATCTTTTCCCCCCACATTAATTTTCATAGTTTTACATCCCATCTTTTTTGTTTTTAAAGTTTATGGTTGGGGATGGAGGAAGAATGGAGAATGACTATAAATGAGTATGTACATTTCTTTTTGGGGTGTTGAAAATGTTCTAAAATTAATTATGGTGATGGCTACATGACTCTGAATATAAAAAAGATATCTTTGAATTGTATATTTTAAATATTTAAATTTCTTGAGCAATTTGCAAACCAGATTCTACCTAGGTCCTGGGATCAGAGGTATATAAACAAGATTGTTATTCTCATGGGGCTGACATTTCAGTAATAGAAATACATACTAAATAATTTTGAAGTTATTTTATATAGTAATTTTTGCTTCAAGTAATATTTAAAAAAATATTGGAGAAAGTTAATTTTTATTTAAGATGGAATCTTCAGGAAGGTTCTCTCTGAGAAGATAACCTTTCAGGTGAACCTAAGTGAAGGAAGAGAAACCCAGACATGTGAAGACTTGGGGTGAGAGCAGGCAAAGGGAACATGTAGGATAAAGTTCTAGTGTGGATGGCACAGGTCAGAGGTCACCTCAAGCAGTTTTGAAGGGCAAGGTAAATCCTTGATTTTTGTTGTAATTGCAATGGGCATTCCTTGAAAGATCTTAAGAAGGGGCATGCTATCATTTGACTTTCATTTTTAAAAAATTCAAAGACCAGTCAGAAGGCTGTTGCCATGTGAGAGATGATGTTTGTTTATATTATGGTGAGAATAGTAAAGGTGTAAGAAGTGGTTGGTTTGAGAGGTATAGCCTAGTGTATGTGTCTTTGATATTTTTTTGCATGGTATGACATACATGATGGACACTTTGAGGAAAAAAAAATGGATAGTGCCATTTTGGGAGCGATATCTAAGCTGCAACAAAGACCAATGATATATTGACCTTTGATGGTATAAAATATTGGCTTTTGAGTTTACCAGAAGTTGCTGAGTTTACGAATGATGCTACTATGGACTGCAATCCAAACTTGTAACAACAGTAGAGATAACATAAAGTAATTCTTTTGTATTTCACTGTACATCACAATGCAATGCTGAAAGGGAGGATTTCATTTGAGGTTAAAGATGTTGTGCAATGGCAAAGCAAGGGTGGTTTTACTTTTAAGGTAATCTCTTTTCTATATCTTAATATCTTCCTGTCACTGCCTCCACTTGTCCTAGTGTCATTTGCTGAGTTTTAAAAAGCCTAAACCTAGAATGTAGAAGGCCAGTATGACTGCAATAATGTTCTCTACAGAACAAAAATGGAACCATGAGATGTGGCACCTACTCTCTGTGTGATCCACCTCACTATTCAAGATATGAAGAGGCCACAGGAGTTGCTGAGAATCAGTTTCCATATTTAGATTTCTGGTTTGCTAAAAATTAACTGCATCACAATAGGTCTATGCTACTAACCTCAAGACTTAGGTAATATACTTCACTCTGGGCTTGGTGTGCTGAGTGTGCAATGTGGTGGCAGTAATCCACTCTGTTCAAAAATAACTACTTTTGAATATTATTTTCATGGAAGATCACTCAAAGCCTGGTCTCTTTACTTCTCTTCTCTTTTCTTTCCTAAGGAAGTAAGTTGTCAGATCTAACTTTATTGCTTAGTAATATTGCAATTGTCTTGAGAACATAGAAGGGTTTTGGCTCTGTGGGAAAGGCTCACGATGGTGCTAAATTGAGTGCAGAGTCCTGGCTTCCGCTTTAGGACACGCAGGAATAGCCAAAGTAATCAAAGATTAAATGAGCTGATGGGTGTCTATAATTATGCCAGAATTTCAATCAATGGTAAAGATATATGACTTGTGAGCAGGAAAAGTAAAAGCTGGTTATGTTGTAAGCACATTTGGATGAAGACTACTGAGAGGAAAAGGACTGACCCTCCTTTCAGATGCAAGTGTTTGACTTGGTTACACTTTGTTTCCTCTCCAAACTGGCACTTTATTTCCAGCCCTCAAATAAAGAACAGCATTTGATTTTGTAATGTAAAAACTATTATTGCCCTTAGGAAAAAGATTACTGAACTCTCTGTACCTAGTGTTTATGCTTTTAATAAGCACAGTGTTTCCAAGAGAATTGAATGCCTTTTTGTACTCTGATTTTTTTCTACTACTACCTCTGAGTTTTGTACATTAATGTCTGGGAAACTTGTTTTTACAAATTCACAGAAACCTGACAAACAGTAGGAATTTGTTCTCTGTCCTGGAGAGATGGGCAAATCCCTAATGAGCTTGTTGATTTCACGCTAACTTCTTTGCTGAGCCAGGCGCCTTTCTTTTTTTATGGAAAAGATTTATAGACAGGGGTAAGGTTCATGGGAAACATCCGACTTGGATAACTGCAGCTTTATCAAGCAGCACCACATATTGGAAGTTCGCTCACCTATATATGAAAACTTTTATGTACTCTAACGTTTGACTGAGCTTAACAGTTTGCACATAATATTGCATGTGGATTCCAACTATCTATATTAATAAAAGGTAATATGCTAATTAGACAGGACATCTTCCAGATGACCTTCCAGACAAAGTCATGGTGGTGGGGCAGTTAGGGTTGATCAGGCCAGCAGAGGAGAGCAGTTAGGGGATCAGGCTGGCAAGGAAGAGCAGTTAAGGGGAGCAGGCTGGCAGGGGAGAGCAGTTAGGGGGATCAGGCTGGCAGGCAGGTGAGCAGTTAGGAGCCAGTGGTCCCAGATTATGAGAGGGATATCCAACTGCCAGTTTAGGCTTGATCCCTGTGGGCCTAAGCCAGCAGTCGGACATCACCTGGATTGAAGAGGTGATCCCCCCTGCACCTGCACGAATTTTGTGCATTGGCCTCTAGTGACATTATAAAGGGCAATGGCATAAAAATACTGGATACTCTTCTAAATATAAAAGCTAAAATATGAAGAGGAGGGTGAAAAAAATGAATCTAGACAGAAAAGCAAGAGTCAGATGGCAAAGTGCTTTGTGTGCCAGCTTCAAGGGCTTAAACTTTATTCTAAGAAAATTACACGAGGAGAAGGAAAACCATGGGAGGCATGTGAGCCATAAAGTGGGATATTCAGTTATATATTTTAGACAGGTCTCTCTTGTGGCTCTTTGGAGGCTTGGTTTGAAGGGGGAAGATTGGAGGCAGGCATAGATGACCAGGTGAAGAGTTGTGGAGAAATCCAAGTGAAGGAAGAGGAAGTGTTAAAGCGAGGTCATGGTAGTGGGGACACAGCTTGGGACAGATTTGGCTGAATAAATGAATGAAGAAACAGCAATTGGAAGATGTGTTTAATTCACTTTTCTTTTGGTTAGACAATTGCTTAACCAGTCAATAGATTAGACAGTGTTGAAAAACAAACAAATGAGAAAAAAAAAAAGTTTATAATTGGTGTCAGCAATATGACAGAGTAGGAGATATCAGCTTTTCTTTCCCCATAACAAACAATAACAATTAAGTACCTATCCAAAAGTCAAAATAGTGCTGGAGGGCTCAAGAGTCCAACTAAGAACCTATAGCAGCACAGTGGGGCATAATAAATGGAGAATAACAAAAAGGATCACTAGGAGATCAGCTTAGTTGAGATATTCGGAGATGGCTGGGAACAAAGACTAGGGTTGTGCAATTAGTATCAACCACATAGTAGATGCCATCCTGGTCCCAGTAATCTGCTCTGTAGAGGACCCTGGCAATCTTTGCCACTAAGGACCTCTCCAGTCCTTACAGCTATACTCCTCACAGCTTTCACAGAGGAGAACCTAATAGTGTTCATTGGCACAAACCCCAGTGACTTGCTCCTCAAAGGACACTGGAAGCTTTTGCCTACTGAAGTAACCAACAACCACTGCAGTTGCAGATCCCCTGGAGAGAAAATGCTGTTATGTGGCCTCCATAACACTGTTTTGCCATTCTCAGACCCAGCTCTGTGACTGCTCTTTAGGTACAGGCACTCTAGACCATGGCCCCCTGGCTGCCCTGCATTTGCCCATGTCTCAGGCACCAGAGTTATGGCTGCTGTAGGCCAGCCAGAATCCTCACACCTGCTTCCGGGTGAAGTGTTTACTCACCAAAACCAATCCATAACGCCGAGAAGAGGCAACTGCTCCAACAAATGTGCAAACATCATTGCAAGGTCATAAGAAACACACACACACAAATCAAGAAAACAAGATATCAACAAAGGAACACAAAAACTTTTCAATAACTATGCTTTTCGTGTCAAATATCTGTGTTCTTTTGTAGCTCACTGATTTTCCTTTAAAGACAAAATTGCTCAGGTGCAGGTAGAGATGCTCAGAGAGCAAAGGCTACACCTGGGAGAACCTCACACTTTGAGGAGTGATAAAGGATAGAGAAGCCTGGGAAGAAGGCAGGTAAAGGACTGGCAGAGTAGAAGGAGAAGCCAAGGGATGTGACAAAATGCAAATAAAGGAACTTCTGGTGGCAAGTATAGGATCTAATGTGTAGACAGAGACTACATGGCATCTAAGGAATATGCCAAGGCCCCTGGACTTATTGGTAAGGAGGGCATTTTTAACCTTTGAATAGGTTATTTCAGAAACACAGTGGATTGTAGAGACAAAGGTGAGAAGAGAAGGCATCAGGAGGTGAGAAGTTTGACGATCAAAAGACACGGATTAAAAGCAACAGGAAGGCAAATGGGTTTTAAAGATGCCCTTTGGAAGGCAGAAGAGACAGAACAATTCAATAGGGAAATATGCTGGAGAGGCTGGGATTAACAAAGAAGTAATTTCTTAGACAGGAATATGATAGAATGAAAAGAAGGCAAGGAACTTACAAGCTAGATAAGAAGTAAGAAAAATATAATTGATATAAAAACGGGTATTTTGAACTGAACTTGCACTGGTCTTGGAGAAATTAAATTTGAAAATGAAATTTAAAATTGTCTCCAAATTGAAAACTGAGAAAATAGGAACCAATAAAGGAAAAAGGAGGGAAGTTCTTCTAGAAAAGAATCATGGCATTTGGGCAATCTTTAGAATAGTAAAAGAACAGAGGCATGGATACATAGAACAGACTGATAGCTGTCCGAGGGGAGAGGGAAGTATTGGAGCTGGATGAAAGAAGGTGAAGGAATTAGCCAAAGAACATATACGCATAGCCCATAGGCACAGACAACAGGGTAGTACTGGCCAGATGGTAGAGGGACACTGGGGGGCGGTGTAGAAGGTTGTTGGAGGGGGGTTAAAAATGGGGGATTGGGAGCAGCCATAATAGTGTCAACAATAAAAATAGTTAAAATAATAATAATATTTTGGAGTGAGCCATGGCATGATTAAATGAAGAACTATAATAATCTGTTATAATTCATAAAGACATTGGTGCCTTATTATAGAATTTTTAAATAAATTAATGAAGGTAATGGCAAATTTGAGGTAAAGTAGTACTAAGGAACAAGTTTGCTTTTGATGATGAACTGTGAAGGCAGGAAAATTGGCATTTCCTGATTAAGTGGAATTACGAAAAATTTAAAAGTAATAAATACAGTAGGATATAACAGCTTAGAGTGTTTTGATATCAGTCAACAACCAGTAGGATTGTCCAGAAAATACATTAAAAAAGGCAATGGAAGTGATCCAGTGAATAATAAATTGTTTTTTCAAGCTGCCCATTTAGACTATGACATGACAACATATAAACAAGCAATATATCAGCATTTTATCATCAAACATGCTAAGTTGACAATGGAACCAACTGAACAAAATGTTACAGAGTAGGACAGGCCATTGTGAAGGGAAACTACTCTCAAGCCGAAATAAATACTATTACATGTGACATTTTGGAATGATGAGGCTTCAAAAGAATAGCAGGTGAAATAACCCTTACTAACGATGAATGAGAAGAGAGAAAGAAGTACACTGGGATAAATGAAGAAAGACAAATAAAAGAAAAGGCAGTATTTAGATTAATGGTGGTATAAGAGCATGGACTACATTTCAAGAAACCTGTCATCTAATCAGTCTTTGTGCCTGAAGCTCCAAATCCATAACTGGCAGTAGGATGTGTTTCCCCTGCCTTACACAGCAGTGGGGCCTTCACAATAGTTTCCCCATTGACAAAGGGATAGAATTGATAAGATGATGATTAATGCCACTGCTAATTTAGAAGTTCTGTAATATTTTATGTTTAAGAACATATTTTCATGCAAGAATTCAGACACTACCAGATATCAGAAAGAATATTGCTTGCAGAATCTAAAGAGTAAGGAACTGCCTGGTCTGCATGGCTCAGTGGTTGAACATCGATCTAGGAACCAGAAGGTCACTATTTGATTCCTGGTCAGGACACTTGCCCAGGTTGTGGGCTCAGTGCCTATTCTGGTGTATAGAGAGGAGGCAGCTGATCAATGATTCTTTCTTATCATTGATATATCTCTCGCTCTCTTGCTCTCTCGCTTTCTCTCTGTTGTTCTATCTCTCTCACTCCCCCCGCCTAGCTCCCTGAAATCAATATATATATAATTTAATTATTTATTTTTATTTTTTAATTTTTATTAATTTTTTTATACATATCTCCCCATTTTATACATACCTCCCTCTGAGGCATACCCCACGCCCCCAGTATCTATGTTCATTGGTTATGCTTATATGCATGCATACAAGTCCTTTGATTGATCTCTTATCTAGCTCACTTAACTTTAATCTTCCTGCTGTAATTTCACAGTCTGTTTGAAGCTTTACTGTCTCTGTATCTATCCTTTTGTTCATCAGTTTATAATGTTCTTTATTATCTACAAATGAGTGAGATCATGTGATGCTTCTCCTTCATTGACTGCCTTATTTCACTAAGCATAAGGTTCTCCAATTCCAACCAGGTTGCTGCAAATGGTAAGAATTCCTTCTTTTTAATGGCAGCATAGAATTCCATTGTATAGATGTACCACAGTTTTGTGATCCACTCATCTGCTGACGGGCACCTAGGCTGTTTCCAAATTGTAGCTATTGTAAATTGTGCTGCTATGAACATAGGGGTGCATAAATCCTTTCTGATTGGTGTTTGTAATTTCTTAGGATAAATTCCTAAGAGTGGTATTACAGGGTCAAATGGGAGATCCAATTTTAGTTTTTTGAGGAAACTCCATACTGTTCTCCACAGTGGCTGCACCAGTCTGCATTCCCACCAACAGTGCACAAGGGTTCCTTTTTCTCTGCATCCTCGCCAACACTTGTCGTTTGTTGATTTGTTGATGATTGCCATTCTGACCTGTGTAAGGTGGTATCGCATTGTCGTTTTGATTTGCATCTCTCGGATGATTAATGACTTTGAACATGTTTTCATGTGTCTCTTGGCCTTTTTTCTGTCCTCTTTCGAAAAGGTTCTATTTAGGTCCGTTGCCCATTTTCTTATTGGATTATTTATCTTCCTTTTATTAAGTTGTATAAGTTGGCTGTAGGTTTTTGAGATTAAACCTTTATCAGTGATAACATTTGCAAATATGTTCTCCCATAAAGTGGTCTTTCTTTTTTTTATTTTTTATTTATTTTTTTATTAATTTTTTATACATATCTCCCCATTGCCCCCTCCTTCCCAGGTATACCCCAACCCCCCAGTGTCTATGTTCATTGGTTATGATTAGATGCATAGATACAAGTCCTTTGATTGATCTCTTATCTACCTCACCTAATTTTAATCTTCCTGCTGTAATTTCACAGTCTGTTCGAAGCTTTACTGTCTCTGTATCTATCCTTTTGTTCATCAGTTTATAATGTTCTTTATTATCCCTCAATGAGTGCGATCATGTGATGCTTCTCCTTCATTGACTGGCTTATTTCACTAAGCATAAGGCTCTCCAGTTCCAACCAGGTTGCTGCAAAAGGTAAGAATTCCTTCTTTTTAATGGCTGCATAGAATTCCATTGTGTAGATGTACCACAGTTTTCTGATCCACTCATCTGCTGACGGGCACCTAGGCTGTTTCCAAATTGTGGCTATTGTAAATTGTGCTGCTATGAACATAGGGGTGCATAAATCCTTTCTGATTGGTGTTTGTAATTTCTTAGGATAAATTCCTAAGAGTGGTATTACAGGGTCAAATGGGAGATCCATTTTTAGTTTTTTGAGCAAACTCCATAATGTTCTCACAGTGGCTGCACCAGTAGGCATTCCCACCAACAGTGCACAAGGGTTCCTTTTTCTCCGCATCCTCACCAACACTTGTCCTTTGTTGATTTGTTGATGATTGCCATTCTGACAGGTGTAAGATGGTATCGCATTGTCATTTTGATTTGCATCTCTCGGATGATTAATGACTTTGAACATGTTTTCATGTGTCTCTTGGCCTTCCTTCTGTCGTCTTTTGAAAAGGTTCTATTTAGGTCTGTTGCCCATTTTTTTTTATTGGATCCTTGATCTTCCTTTTATTAAGTTGTATAAGTTGGTTGTAGATTTTGGAGATTAAACCTTTATCAGTGATAGCATTTGCAAATATGTTCTCCCATGCATTGATCTTTCTTGTTGTTTTGTTGATGGTTTCTTTTGCTGTGCAAAAGCTTTTTATTTTGATGTAGTCCCATTTGTTTATTTTTTCTTTAGCTTCAATTGCTTTTGGAGCAGTATCAGTGAAGAAGTTCTTTCGGCATATATCTGAGATTGTGCTGCCTGTGGATTCCTCTAGTATTTTTATGGTTTCCCTTCTAATGTTTAAGTCCTGTATCCATTTTGAGTTTATTTTGTATTTGGTGTAAGTTGGTGGTCCAGTTTCAATTTTTTGCATGTATCTGTCCAATTTTCCCAACACCATTTATTGAAGAGGCTATCTTGGATAAATTGAATGTTCATGCCTCCTTTGTCAAATATTAGTTGAGCATAGTGGTTTGGGTGAATATCTGGGTTCTCTATTCTATTCCATTGGTCTATATGCCTGTTCTTGTGCCAGTACCAGGCTGTTTTGAGAAAAGTTGCTTTGTAGTATAGCTTGAAATGTGGTATTGAGATCCCACCCACTTTATTCTTCTTTCTCAGAATTGCTCTAGCTAACGTGGTCTTTTTTTGTTCCAGATGAATCTATGAAGAATTCTTTCTAGGTCTGTGAAATATGTCGTTGGTATTTTAATGGGTAGTGCATTGAATCTGTAGATTGCTTTGGGCAGTATGGACATTTTAATGATGTTGATTCTCCAAATTCATGAGCATGGTATTCTCTTCCATCTGTTAACATCTTCCTCTATCTCTTTTTTCAGTGTCTGTAGTTTTCTGCATATAGATCTTTTACCTCTTTAGTTAGGTTTATTCCTAGGTATCTTAGTTTTTTTGGTGCGATGGTAAATGTGATTGCTTTTTGAGTCTCTCTTTCTGTAATTTCACTATTAGTTTACAGAAATGCCATGGATTTCTTGGCATTAACTTTGTATCCTGCTACATTGCCAAATTCATTTATTAAGTCAATTAATTTTGGGATGGAATCCTTCAGGTTTTTTATGTACAGTATCATGTCATCTGCAAATAAGCACAGCTTTACTTCTTCTTTTCCAATTTGGATGCCTTTTATTTCTTCTTCTTGTCTAACTGCAATGGCTAATACTTCCAGTACTATGTCGAACAGGAGAGGTGAAAGTGGGCATCCCTGTCTTGTTCGTTTTATTAGGGGAAATGGTTTTAGTTTTTGCCCATTGAGTATGATGCTAGCTGTGGGTTTATCATATATGGCTTTTATGATGTTGAGGTATGCTCCTTCCATTTCCACTTTGCTGAGAGTTTTTATCAAGAAAGGGTGTTGGATTTTGTCAAATGCTATTGTGCATCAATTGATATGACTATATGATTTTTATATTTCAATTTGTTTATGTGATGTATCACATTTATTGATTTGCAGATATTGTACCATTTCTGCATTCCTGGGATGAATCCTGCTTGGTCATGGTGTATGATCTTTCTGATGTACTGCTGGATCCGGTTTGCTAGAATTTTGTTGAGGATTTTGGCATCTATGTTCATGAGAGATATTGGCCTATAATTCTCTTTCATTGTGTTGTCTTTATCTGTTTTTGGTATTAGGGTGACGCTGGCTTCATAGAAGGTGTTTGGAAGTGTTCCTTCTTCTTGAATGTTTTTGAATAGTCTGAGGAGGATAAGTTTTAATTCTTCCTTGAATGTTTGGTAAAACTCTCCTGTGTAGACATCTGGTCCCGGGCTTTTATTTGCTGGAAGCTTTTTGATGACTGCTTCAATTTCTTCCATAGTTATTGGACTATTGAGATGTTTGGCTTCCTCCTCATTGAGTTTTGGAAGGTTATATTTTTCTAGGAAAATGTCCATTTCTTGCAGGTTGTCCAATTTGTTAGAATAGAGTTGTTCATAGTATTTTTTAACAATCCTTTGTATTTCCACATGGTCTGTTGTTATTTCCCCTCTTTCATTTCTGATTTTGTTTATTTGGGTCCTCTCTCTTTGCTTCTTGGTGAGCCTGGATAGAGGTCCATCAATCTTGTTTATCCTTTCAAAACACCAGCTCTGTTTTGTTGATCTTTTGACTTGTTTCTTTGGTCTCCAAGTTGTTTATGTCTGCTCTGATCTTCACTATTTCCTTCCTTATGCTAACACTGGGCTTATTTTGTTGCTCTCATTCTAGTTTTTTGAGTTGTAGGGTTAGGTAATTTATTACCATTGTTTCCTGTTTTTTTTGCAGTAGGCTTGTAGGGCTACAAACATCCCTCTCAAGACTGCTTTCACTATGTCCCATAAATTTTGTATTGTTGTGTTGTCATTGTCATTTGTTGCCATGATGTTTTTATTTCTTCCTTGATCTCTCTGGTTACCCAGTCATTGTTTAATAGCATGCTGTTTAGTCTCCAGGTGTTTGATTTCTTTCTATTGTTTTTATTATAGTTTATTTCCAGTTTTATGCCACTGTGGTCTGAGAAAATGCTTGATATGATTTCTATCTTCTTGAATTTGAAGAGACTTTTCTTATGACCCAACATATTATCTATCTTTGAAAATGACTCATGTGCACTGGAGAAGAATGTATATTCTGTGGCTTTGGGGTGAAATGTTCTGAAGATGTCAATTAATTCCATCTGGTCTAGTGAGTCATTTAGGATTGATGTTTCTTTGCTGATTTTTTGTTTAGAGGATTTGTCCAGTGGTGACAGTGGGGTATTAAAGTCTCCTACTATGGTTGTATTGCTGTCAATCTCTCTCTTAATATCCTCCAAGAGTTTTTTTTATGTATTTCGGTGCTCCTATATTGGGTGCATATATGTTTACCAGAGTTATTTCTTCTTGTTGGATTGTTCCGCTTAGTATTATAAAGTGGCCTTCTGTATCTCTTATTATGTCCTTCACTTTGACATCTAATTTGTCAGATATAAGTATTGCAACCCCAGCTTTTCTTTCATTTCCATTTGCCTGAAATACCATGTTCCATCCCTTCACCCTCAATCTGTGTGCATCTCTTTTCCGGAGGTGGGTTTCTTACAGACAGCAGATATATGGATCATGTTTTCTTATCTAATCGGTTACCCTATGTCTTTTGATTGGAGCATTTAATCCATTTAGATTTAAAGTTATTATTGATAAGTACTTATCTGTTGCCATTTTTAGTCCTTACCCCCGAGTTCCTTCTTTGCTTCCTCTTTCTTTTTATTACAGCAGACCCTTTAACATTTCTTGCATTACTGGTTTGGCAGTAATATATTCCCTTAGTCCTTTTTTGTCTGTGAAGCTTTTGATTTCACCTTCAGTTTTGATTGAGAGTCTTGCAGGGTATAGTATTCTTGGATTCAGACCCTTCCTTTGCATGACTTTGTATATTTCATTCCATTCTCTTCTGGCCTGACGAGTTTCTGTTGAGAAGTCAGTAGCTAGTCTTATGGGGGTTCCTTTGTAGGTAACTTTCTGTTTCTCTCTGGCTGCTTTTAAGATTCTTACTTTGTCATTGGTGTTTGCCAATTTAATTATAATGTGCCTCGGTGTCGGTTTGTTGGGGTTTATTTTGCTTGGGACTCTGTGAGCTTCTTGGATTTGTGTTGGTTTTTTTCTTTTCCGTATTGGGGAAATTTTCTGTCATTATTTCTTCAAACACGTTCTCTAATCCTTGTTCAGTTTCCACTCTTTCTGGAACCCTAATTATGCGGATGTTATTTTGTTTCATGTTATCCCAAAGTTCCCTTAGACTCTCCTCTTGCTTTTTAACTTTTTTTTCTAGAAGCAGTTGTACTTGGGTATTTTTTCCTACTGTGTCTTCTAGCTCACTGATGTGGTCCTCTGCTTCTTCTAGTCTACTTTTGATGCTTTCTATTGAGTTCTTTATAGCAGTGATGTCATTTTTCATTTCTTCTTGTTTATTCTGCACCTCCTCTAGGTTCTTCTTCATTTCCTCTTGGCTCTTACTCATATTGTCAAATTTGTCTTCCATTCTTTTCAACCACATTATGATAATTTCTCTGAACTCTTTCTCTGGTAGGCTTATTTGTGCTTCTATTTCGTTTACTTCCTTTTCTGGTGAAACCTGCCTTTCTGTCTTATGTGGGCTGTTTCTTTTTCTGCCCATGGTCTTTCTTCTCTGGGTGTCTGGTTATGTAGTTCTCTCTCCTACGTTGATTGAAAGGCACAAACTACAACACGACCAGGTACAACACACAAGGCACTGAGTAGAAATGTATTCAAGATGTTAATAATCACAAATAAGGTGACCACCAATGAAGGACAAATTAGGGGTAAATAGAGAAAGAAGAAGAGGAAAAAAGAAAAGAAAGAAGTGCCAAAATCAAATTGGGAGAGTGAGAAAAAAAAGATAAATAAATGAACAATAAAATAAAATAAAATAAAATAAGAAAATAAAAAGGAGAAAAAGGAGAAGGAAAGAGGAAGAGAAAAAAGTCAGAGAGAAAAGAAAGTGTATAAGAGAGAAAAGAGGAACAAAATATAGATATCAGGAGATAACTCAGATAGAACAGTCACTAATCCCAATAAAGGCCAGCAACCAGTACCTAGAGATTAAGGCAAATTGCCAATAGCAACTGGTATCAAGGGAGGTAGAAAACAGAGCAAGCAAAAAGCAAAATAAAACAAGTAGAATAAACTAAAACAATCTCACAAAAATTTTTCAAAAAATCAATATAATCACTTTTCAGGCAAATAGCAACAAAAGGACATAGAGAAAAAACAACTTTTTGGCTAGTGAAGACAAGAGGAGAGAGGTTTGTGTGGACTTGTAGTAGGGGATTTGAAATAAGATATATAAATGGGGTGAAATTTTAACCAGGTAAAGAGAAAAATAGGGAGAATCTAAAGTTGGAAAAGGGAAAGAGAAACAAGACAACAAAATGGGGAAAGTTAGGAGGAAAGTGTTGGCATAAAGGTAGAGTTGAGTTGGAGTAAAATTATGCTAAAGGAAAGATGAAAATAGAATGTAGAACTGTAATCCCGAAATAAAATAAAGAGAAAACAAAATGACACTTTTTTTTTCCAAAAACGGTAAAGTACTAGTGGTAATTAATAATACTAGTTTAAAACAAAAATGTAATAATTATAAAGGTAAAGTCAATTGAGGCTGAAAAAAATACTTTTAATTAAAATATGTGAAAATGAAAAATAATAAATTAAAAATTAAAAAAAAGAAAAAAGAAAAAAGGAAAAAAAATAAAAAAAGAAGAAAAATAGAGTGGTCCTTCACTTCCACTATTATTCTGCTTGGCACTCCTGTTTCCCAGTAGGGGAGGTATTGCAGTTCCCTGTGTTCCCCTCTTGATGTTTTAATCTTTTTATTCTTTTGTGGTTATGCGAGAGTCAACTTGTGTGTCCTCCATTGGGTGGCAGTGTTTCGGAATTGATCTCTGAGACAAAGCACAGGACTTCTCTAGGCTGTGCTCAGATCATGCCACTCTGTGGTTCTCAAAGCCAGTTTGTAGGGATTTTGTAGCCGGGACTCTGTAATAACTCCCAGGCTGTCCCTCTGCCCCAGAAAAAAAACGAGTCGTTTTCCAGAGCTCCCCTCTGTCAACAGCTCGGAGAGCCTTCCTCTGCACTCAGGGATCATGCCCTGCCCACCTCTGCGGACCTCTCCAGAGGCAGCTTTCCCGCAGCCCGGTTCCCACAGTGTGCGCGTCTCTGTTGTGCACCTCACCCTAACCCAGGCGAAATCCGACCTTTCCATGTGCCGTGTGGATCTCCGAATCTGCCTCCCGCTCGTCTGCGCCTCCTGGAGAGCCTTGCTCTGGGTCCCAGGCTGTTTGGTGGGTGCCTCCGCCAGCCGCAGCTTTCAGGCCTCCGCAGACATCCACCTCCCTCTTATCTCAGGCGAAATCTGACCTTTCCATGTGCTCTGTGGATCTCTGATTCTGCTGCGTGTCTGCGCTGATTGGAGAGCAGAGTTCTGGGTCCCCGGGTCCCCGGCTGCTTGATGGGTGCCCCAGCCGCAGGCTTCAGACCGCCTCAGACATCCACCTCCCTCTGCAAGATGGCGCGGTCTCCGCATTCGCTGGTGGCTCCGGCAGACAAAAGCCCCGGGGCAGTGCGGCTGCCTGGCCAGGAGAGCCCCATCCAGCAGTCCTCCACCTTCTCCTGGAGGATAACTGACTCTTAACTTGCCAACAAACACTCCCAGTGCTACTCTCAGCCGCTCTCTCTCCCTCTGCCCAGCGACAAAGCTCCAGACGCATCCATCTACTTCGCCGACATTTTTCTGTTCTCCTATATATGTAATTTAAAGAGGCAGGAACCTTGCATTCTTAGCTGTGTGACTGTGTTGCTTAGGACAAGTCATTGACTCTGTATCTCAATTTTTTTTAAAATATAAAATAACAGTCTAAGTGCTCACTAAAGTTTTTGTTATGCTTTTCAAAATCTATGTTTATATAGGAATGTGATACCACATGATGACTGCTTATGTAACCAGGTGATTTTGACACATAGTATGTATAGAAATAACTATGTTGTGAGTGACAGGGTGCTTTAGAAAATAAAGATTTCCTATGGAGAAGGGCCTGATGATGAGCACCAAAGCTCATAGATAATATAAAATACATAGGACTGAATATGGTGACCTGGGGGAGAGTGTAGATAGAGGAGAGGTGCAAAGCTTGAGATGATAAGGACTTAACCAAGGGGACCGAGAACAGCCTGTGCAGTTTCAGGAGAATTAAGAGAAAATGGCGTCTCAGAAGTCGTTAATCAATGACCAGTGTTGTCAAATGCTGGTGATTGAAGGAAGAAGAGGACAGAATTGTCCTTGGGATTTAGCAATGTCTGGTCACTAGTGACATTAAAAAGAGCATTTTTGTGGAATGTTGAGGATGAAGATCTGACTAAAGTACTGTAACTTCAAGAAAGAATGGAAGAGTATAAAATAGAACTAGTAAGCACAGAAGACCTTTGAATGAGTTTTTAAAAAAGTCTTTATTGTTGAGATTATTACAGATGTTCCTTTCTCCCCCCCCCGCACCCCCCTCTCCTGTAGCTCCCTACCACCTGGTTCCCACCCCACCCTAGGCCCTTGCCACCCTATTATCTGTGTCCATAGGTAATGCATACATACATATAAAATTTTTGTCTAATCTATTTACTCACCCCTCCACACCCCCTTCCCTCTGATAATCATCAATCTGTTCCATTTCTGTCGGAAACCAAATATTGTTCTCACTAAATGGATGTAAACAGGAAGCCAGAAGGCTGGTCAACCTTAATTGCTCTGAAAGGTCAGAGCTAATTACTCACTGTTTTGTTGAAACATTATTGGTTGAAGCAACCTCTATGTTTGTTTCTTGTTAATTTCTGTTTTTGTTATTTCCTGCCTAAAGGCTAGGGGTGTGTCCCAAAGCCTTAATAAAAGGGAGAAAAAGGCCAGAGCAAGTGGCAGTCCTTTCCACTAGAGGAAGGCTCCCGCCTGGCCCCCCCAATATCGCCAAATTTAAGCTTTCTAGTCTCTAGGCGTGCGGCCTCCTTCAGAACCCGAACCCTGACCCGGGAACCCTGAACCACGCGGGACGTGGAAAGAAGTTCCCACACATTTCCATGCCCGATTCTGTTCCATTCACCAGTTTACTCTGTTCGTCAGATTTTTTATTCATTTGATTTTTAGATTCACTTGTTGATAGTTATGTATTTGTTGATCATAATTTTTATCTTTACCTTTTTCTTCTTCTTCCTCTTCTTAAGGAATACCTTTCAGCATTTCATATAATACTGGTTTGGTGGTGATGAGCTCCTTTAGCTTTTTCTTGTCTATGAAGCTCTTTATCTGACCTTCAATTCTGAATGATAGCTTTGCTGGGTATAGTAATCTTGGTTGTAGGTTCTTGCTATTCATCACGTTGAATATTTCTTGCCACTCCCTCCTGACCTGCATAGTTTCTGTTGAGAACCCAGCTGACAGTCATATGGGTGCTCCCTTGTAGGTAACTGTTTTTTTCTTTTCCTTTTTTTTAAATTTAATAAATCTTTATTGTTCAGATTATTACATTTGTTCCTCCTTTTTTTCCCCCATAGCTCCCTTCCAACTGGCTCCCACCCTTCCCTCTGCCCTTACCTTGCCTGGCATTGTCCTCATCCATAGGTGTATGATTTTTGTTCAGTCTCTCCCTGCAACCTCCTCACCCCTCTCCCCCTGAGAATTGTCAGTCCACTTCCATTCTATCTCTGATTCTATTGTATTCACCAGTTTATTCTGTTCATCAGATTTTTTATTCACTTGGTTTTCAGATTCACTTGTTGATAGATATGTATTTGTTGTTCATAATTTTTATCTTTACCTTTTTCTTCTTCCTCTTCTTAAAGAGTACCTTTCAGCATTTCATATATGCACTTCCTGGACTTGTAAGTCTATTTCTTTCACCAGGTGGCAAAGTTTTTAGTCATTATTTTTTGAAATAGGTTTTCAATATCTTCACTCTCTCTTCTTCTGGCACCCCCATAATTCAGATGTTGCTATTCTTCAGGTTGTCCCAGAGGCTCCTTACAATATCTTAAGATTTTTGGATTCTTTTTTTCTTTTTGCTTTTCCAGTTGAGTGTTTTTTTGCTTCTTTGTATTTCAAATCTTTTACTTGATTCTTGTAGTCCTCTAGTCTACTATTAGGTCTCTGTGTAATATTTTTTATTTCAGTCAGTGTATGTTTAATATTTAGTTGATCTTTTTTCATCTCTAGTTGGTCCTTGTTCATCTCCTCTTGTGTCTCACTAAATTTATTAATCTTTTCTAGGAAATTCTTGGAAAACCTTATAACCGTGGTTTTGAACTTTAGATTAAATCATTTGTTTTCCTCCATTTCTTTCCTTTGTGATCTGTTCCTTTGTCTCCACATTTTTGCTGCTTCCCTGAGTTGGTAGAGTAGCTTTGTGTGCTAGGTGTCCTATATGGCCCAATAGTTCCATCTTCCCAATTACCTGAAGTGGCCTCTCTTGGCGCACCCATTTGTGGACTGTGTGTACAGCCTTGTTGTAGTTAAGTCTTGATTGTTGTTGGTATCACTGGGGAGAATTGACCTCCAAGCCAATTGGTTGGGGGGATGAGCTGTATCTACGCTGGGAGAACTTCTTAGCTGGAGTCAGCCTTATGATACAAGACTTGCAAAATTGCAAAAGCCTCTCTGTTGAGCTTGGATGGGGCAGAGTCTCAGGGCTTAGCAGAGACAGCCTTGGCTTTCTGTCAGCCCTGCCCTACATAACCCCTGGGTCTGTGTCACTCAGTAATTGCTGCAGGGCTCTCTGTGTACATGCTCACACACTTCCAGACTTCTACCTTTCCGGTTCCCCTGAGTTTCTGTGTGCTCGAGGAACCTGTATGAGTCTGGGTCCCCAGGATCTTGTCCAAAACTGGGGTTCAGTGTAGTTAGAAGTGGATTTCAGCACAATTGAGAGGTCCTTTCTCCCTCTAGCTAGAGAAAGTCAGTGGTACAATCATCAGTCAGCCTTCTGTGTGTGCACTTGCATTCGCACATCTCCAGACCTCTGCCTTTTCTTGGCTCCCCTAAGTTTCCGTGCACTCCTCCCTTTTCATGGCAGTCCAGACTCCCTCCTGTATGAGTCTCACCTGGAACTAGGTTTCAGTGCATTTGGATATGGGGTTCAGTGCTGTAAAGTGTTTCCATCTCCCCCCTGCTAGAGGAAACCAGCCAGGCACTCCACTACCCCTCTCCTTTCCATACGTATTTCCATAAATCAGCTTCTTGCAGCTCTTCTGAGTCTCTGTGACCCCTCTCTTTCCTTCTAGTTGTAGAATTTCGACTCAGCAAGCTTTCCTGTAGTTCTGGATGATACTTGTTCTGTCTTTTAGTTTTGAAATTGTTGTGTGAGGCAGCAGTTTAGGTGTTTACCTATGCCACCATCTTGGTTTTCCTGTTTTTTTTTTTTTTTCTTGCTGCTTTTAAGATTCTCTTTGTCTTTTGCCATTGGCATTTTATTTTATTTTTATTTTTTTTAATTAAATCTTTATTATTCAGATTATTACATTTGTTTCTCTTTTTTCCCCTCCATAGCACCCCTCCACCCTGCTCCAACCCCTCCCTCTGCGCTTAGCTCCATCCCATTGATCTCATCCATAGGTGTATGATTTTTGTCCAGTCTCTCCCTGTATATCCCTCACCCCTTGCCCCCTGAGAATTATCAGTCCACTCCCTTTCTGTGCTCCTGATTCTATTATATTCACCAGTTTATTCTGTTGATGAAATTTTTAATTCACTTAATTTTTAGATTCACTTGTTGATAGATATGTATTTGTTGTTCATAATTTTTTGGCTTTTACCTTTTTCTTCTTCCTCTTCTAAAAGAGCACCTTTTAGCATTTCATATAATAATGGTTTGGAGTTGATGAACTCCTTTAGCTTTTTCTTATCTGTGAAGCTCTTTATCGGCCCTTCAATTCTGAATGATAGCTTTGCTGGATAGATTATTCTTGGTTGTAGGTTCTTGCTATTCATCACGTTGAATATTTTTTGCCACTCCAGTCTGGCCTGCATCGTTTCTGTTGAGAAATCAGCTGACAGTCGTATGGGTGCTCCCTTGTAGGTAATAAACTGTTTTTCTCTTGCTGCTTTTAATATTCTCTCTTTGTCTTTTGCTCTTGGTATTTTAATTATGATGTGTCTTGGTGTAGTCCTCTTTGGATTCCTTTTATATGGGGTTCTGTGTGCTTCTTGGACTTGTAAGTCTATTTCTTTTACCAGATGTGGGAAGTTTTCAGTCATTATTTCTTTAAATAAGTTTTCAGTATCTTGCTGTCTCTCTTCTTCTGGCACCCCCACAATTCTGATGTTGGTACGCTTAAAGCTGTCCCAGAGTCTCCTTACATTATGTTCACATTTTTGGATTCTTTTCTCTTCTTGCTTTTCCAGTTGAATGTTGTCTGCTTCTTTATATTTCAATTTTTTTACTTGATTCTTGCCTTTCTCTAGTCTGCTGTTAGGACTCTGTATAATATTTTTTATTTCAGTCAGTGTATGTTTAATTTCTATTTGGTCCTTTATCATCTTTAGTTGGACCTTTTTCATCTCTAGTTGGCTCTTTTGCATCTCTAGTTGGTCCTTTTTCATCTCCTCTTGGGTCTCACTAAATTTATCCAATTTTTCTAGCATATTCTTGAAAAACCTTATAAGCGTGGTTTTGAACTCTATATCCAGTCGTTTTTTTTCCTCCATTTCTTTTGTTTTGATCCCTTCCCTTGTCTCAGCATTTTCACTATGCCGGGGAAACTTCTGTGTTGGATTCAGCCTTATGATAACAGACGCAAAACCGAAGAAGCCTCTGTTAAGCTTGGGAGGGGTGGAATCTCAGGGCTTAAGGGACTGCCTTGCCTTCCAGTCAGCCCCGCCCTCCACAGCCCCTGAGTCTCACATGACTGGGTAATCCCTGGAGCAGTCCTTGTGCTTGCGCGTGTAACCGCAGTGCCTCTAACCGCTGCCTTTCCAGCTCCCCTGCGCACTAGGACCACACGAGTCTATGTCCCCAGGGTTTCTCCCGAAACAGGGGCCCAGTGGACTCAGAAGTTGCACAGTTTGGAGGGTCTGTCTCCTGCCCACTCGCGAAAGCCAGTGGGACAATCAGCAATCTGTCCTGCGCGCAGCACCGTGCGCGTGCGAGACCAGACCTGATCGTCTGCGACTCCCCTAAATCTCCGTGCACCTCTCCCTTTTCACAGTCCAAACTCCCCCCGTATGAGTTTCAGCTGGATCTGGGGTTTAGTGTCGTAAGATAAGGGGTTCAATGCCGTTGGGAGTCTTCGTTTCCCTCCCACCAGAGAAAGCCAGCCAGGTACTCTGGCACCCACTCTCTCAGCGCACGCCCATCTCAGTACCTCAGCTTTTTGCAGCTCCTCTGAGTCCCCGTGAGACCCTCTCTTTCCTTCTAGCTGTAGAACTTACACTCGGTCAGCTTTCCTGTGGTTCTGGATGATGTCCGTTCTGTCTTTTAGTTGTAGTTTTGAAATTGTTGTGTGAGGTAGCAGTGTAGGTGTTTACCTATGCTGCCATCTTGGATTCTCCTGAACTCGGCATTTTATTTTTTAAAAAAATTTTTATGTGCCTCAGGCACAAAACCGCTCTGGCCACCAATATAGGCATCAAGCTAAGATGAACTAAGGACTGTACATCTGCTTTGCCCCTGATCGATATAAGAGCAACACCACCAATCAGGTGTCTCCTTGCCCATTGCCAGGGGTTACCTTTGGCATTTTAATTATGATTTGTCTTGGTGTGGTCCTCTTTGGATTCTTCTTGTTTGGCATTCTTTGTGCTTCCTGGACTTCTAAGTCTATTTCTTTCACCAGGTAGGGGACATTTTTTTTTCATTATTTCTTCAAATAGGTTTTTAATATCTTGCTCTCTATTCTTGTAGCACCCCATAATTCAGATGTTGATATGCTTGAAGTTGTCCCAGAGGCTCCTTAGACTATATTCATATTTTTGGATTCATTTTTCTTTTTTGCTCTTCTCGTTGGGAGTTTTTTTTGCTTTTTCATATTTCAAATCATTGATTCTTGGGATTCTCTAGTCTACTGTTGAAACTCTGTATATTATTCTTTATTTTAGTCAGTGTATGCTTACTTTCTGACTGGTTCTTTTCCATTTTTTTTTTTTTGGCATTCTCACCAAGATCTTTGAAGGTCTCACTCAGTTTCTTAGAGGTTTCTAGAAGATTGTTGAGTAACCTTGTAACCATGGTTTTGAACTCTATATCCAGTAGTTTGCTTTCTTCCATTTCTTTCATTTGTGACCTGTTTCTTTGTCTCCACATTTTGGTTGCTTCCCTGTGTTTGTGTCTATGTATTGGGGAGCTGCTAAGTCTCCTTGAGTTAATAGAGTGGTTTTGTGTAGTAAGTGTCCTATATGGCTACGTGGCTCAGCCTCCCCAATTAGCTGAGGTGGACACCCCTTTGTGGGCTGTGTGCACAGTCTTGTTGTAGTTGAGCCTTGATTGCTGTTGGTATTGCTGTCAATTTCACTGGGAGAAATTGACCTCCAGGCCAATTGGCTATGGGGATCAGCTGTGACTACAGTGGGAGAGCTGCTGTACAGGAGACACCCTTATGGGACTTTCTTTGTAGGGCTTTGGTGCTCACTGAGTCTGCCCTTTGAGTGTGCCTCTTATGGATGTGAAGAGTTATAATCTGGTATGGTCTCACACTGATCACTGGGTACACTGGCTCTTGGATCTCCGAGGAGGTGCAAAGTCAACCACTGCCTGGGGATACAGAGAGATCTGCAGATACCTCCTCTTTGTAAGGGGTTTGAAGTACCCAGATGAGGCCCAGCTGTGAAGCAAGGCAACTGGTACTGGTGCCAGCCTTGGACTTTTTATCAATAGCTTTGGGGCTCCCTGAACCAGCTGCAGCTTGTTTGACAGGTTTTAGGCTGAGAAAAAACAGGCCATTCATATGCAAAAGTCACTGCACACAGCTTGGGTAGAGTTGTAAATTGGTTGAGGCGTGGTCTCAGAGAATCTCCAGGGTGAAGCAAACAGAAATGTCTGCCAGTCAGCCCTGCACCAGGGAGGTCCCAGCATTAGAATAATGACTGCTATGAGCACCTCTGTCTGGAAGAAAGCCACCCCTATGTTCCTGCCCAGACAGTCCAGTTTCTCCCTGTATCTATATGGGTCCACCATAGCCTTGTCTGGCACTGGAACTCAGAGCCAGCAGGAGCTTGTAAATTCAGTTCACAGTGCTGGCTTTTTAAGAGGAGTAGCTGGATCTCTAGCAACCTGTGTGTCACTCAGCCCCAATCTGCATTGGTTTTTACAGTTCGTAGTTCTTACAGCCCATAGGGACTTCTTTCCCCAGCTCTGGAACCCTGGGAAGGTGAAGCTGGTGTGGGGCTGGGACTCCTTGTTCCTCCAGGTGGCCTCCAAAGAGGTGATCTCCTTCCCATTTAAAAAAGCAGCACACCCAGGTGCTGGATCAGCCTGTTCACAGCCTCTGTACCTCCTATCAGTCTCAATGTACTTTCTTTTTTACCTCTCTAGTTAATAGTACTTCCACTCAGCCAGCTTTCCTGCAGATCTGGATGATACCTGTTCTGTATTTTAGTTGTAATTTTGATGTGGTTCTGGGAGGCAGCAAGTACAGGGGTTTACGTGTGCAACCATCTTGGATTCTTCTTCCATTTCAATGAGTTTTACAGTAAAACAATTGAAGAGAGAGATGAGTCATGGAGTTCTTGTTTTGTTACCTAGTAGGGATGAGAATGATGCAGTAGAGTTCAAAACGTAGATGCAGAAACCAATTGGCAACCAAAAAACTAAGTAAGTAATTTCAGATTGCAGTAAGTGCAGTAAAGAAACCAAATAGGATGTGGATCCAGCGAAGCCTTGGGAATCTTAGTTTAGATAAAGTGGTTAACATCATTGCTGAAATGTTAGAATTGAGATCTGAAGATTTTTGAATTAGTGTAGGTGTGGGCTGAGGAGAGAGAGAGAGAGAGAGAGAGAGAGAGAGAGAGAGAGGAGCAGAAAATATAGAAAGTGAAATTGACCTAGTTGAGCTTGGCACATTTGGGATATAGGGAAAGAGATGAGTATGGCAGAAGAAAAGGGAGTTACAGAAATAACTAATGCTGAAGAGTGAGCAGGTTCCAGATCTTGTCATTGTTTGTTGATCATGATACATTTAGATATTATCCTAAATGCAAAGGGAAATCCCTGGAGGATTTTAAACAGGACACTGTTTTAATATGTTCAGTAATAACATTGATAATGATTTAGTTATTTTGCATTTTTAAGTGCTTTATGGTTTGTAAGTGCTGAATCTGAAAAATGGATGCTCACGGAGTTCAAATCCTTTGCTGAATGTCTCAGCACAGACCAGGCACTGAGCTCAGTGGAAGTGCAGAGTATGGACTTCATCCCATTTCTAGCACTTGCAAAGTCAGTGGCTTCCCCCCACCACTCTGCATTCTGCTGTTCTCATTCCTTACTCCCCACACTCAAATTTGCCCCTATTATATTGGTCCTCAACAAAAACTCTCTACTGTTGTTCTATTGATTTTTTCTTTGATTCTTAAACACATCAGGATTATCCATATATTTCTTTTTCATGCCTTCTTGATGCCCACAAAGAAGGTCAAATGACCTTTCTGCTCTCAACTTCTCCAGTCATCCTCATCCTGAACTCGAATAGTTATTATTGTCTGTTGCCCTTCATTTTTTGTGCTTATAATGACTTTTTTGAGGCAAGGGCCTTGTCTTATACTTTCAATTAATTATATTATGCACAGAACATGGAATCATATACTCATAAATGAAACAGTGCCTTTCAAAAGTCAAAAATTGTTTTCATTTGGCACTATGAAATTTCAAGAGCCAATTGAGCAATCACAGTGGACATGATTTCAGAATTTCTGGTAAAAGTAGGTCTGAAGTGTGTTTTAGAAGCAATCCTATCTAATAAAAAATTAACATGCAAATTGACTGTCACTCCCAAGACACAAGATGGCTGCCTCATGTGGTCAAGAATGGCTGCCCCCATGTGAACACAGGATGTCCACCACAAGATGACTGGCAAGGGAGGGCAGTTGTGGGAAGTTGTGGGTGACCAGGCTGGCAGAGGAGGGCAGTTGGGAGGAACAGGACTTCAGGGAAGGCAGTTTAGGAGGGGTAAGGCCTGAAGAGGAAACAAGTTGGGGGGGACCAGGCCTGCAGGGGAGGACAGTTTGAGGGATCCCAGGCCTGCAGGGGAGGGCAATTGGGGGGGACAAAACCTGCAGGGGAGAGCAGTTGGGAGGGACCAGACCTGTAGGGGGGAAAGTTAGGGAGGTATGAGGCCTGCAGGGGAGGACAATTTAGGGGAACCCAAGTCAGTAGGGGAGGGCCATTTAGGGGATCAAGCCTGCAAGAGAGGGCAGTTGAGGGCAATCAGGTCAACAGGGAGGACAGTTAGGGTTGACTAGGCCAGAAGAAGGGCAGTTGTGGGAAACCAGACCAGCAGGGGAGGGCAGTTGTGGGGGGACCAGGCCTGCAGGAGAGGGCAGTTGGTGGGGGAAGGGGGAACCAGGCCTGCAGGAGTGGACAGTTATGGGAGACCAGACTGGTAGGAAAGGGCAGTTAAGGGCAATCGGGCTGGCCAAGGAGCAGTTATATGTCAATCAGATGGGCAGTGGAGTGGTTAGAGGGTGATCAGGCTATCCGGCAGAAGTGTTTAGGGGAAATCAGGCAGAGGCAGGCAAGCAGTTGGGAGCCAGCAGTCCTGGATTGTGAGAAGGATGTCTAACTACCCGTTTAGGCCCGACCCTGGTGGAATTAAGCTTAAAAGGGTGGTTGGACATCCCTCAAGGGGTCCTAGATTGAAGATGGTGCAGGATGGGCTGAGGGACCACCTGCCCCCTATGCATGAATTTTGTGCACCAGGTCTCTAGTTCTATTTAATAAAAGGGTAATATGCAAATTGACTGAACAGTAGAATGATCAGAATGCTTGCAGCCCCTCACCCTGGCTCGCCTCACCTATGCCCCCTCATTTCAGCCAGCCCACGCTTGATGGCCGCCATCAGGGCAGGCCATCTGGACTCTACCAGTGCACAAATTCATGCACCAGGCCTCTAGTGCTCTATAAGACACTGGTAACGTTTAGTTTTACCAATAAATAAATAAATAAATAAATAAATAAATAAATAAGCCTTTCAAATTTAACACATTGTTTGAGAAACCAGAAATTTGCCTTCTATCTACAATTGAAGAGACTTGCTTTTAATGGTAAGTTTATTTATTTATTTATTTATTTTTTGGTAAGCTTACTTTTATTTATAAATGAAAAAAATCTATATTTTAAGCAGAATGAATTGAGAATTATGTCAGATAAATAGGGTTGAGTTATTAGTGACCTATATATTTTATTAAAACCAGTAAGTTTTGTGATTGAAGCATATGAATTGCATTTTAAAAACCTATCTCATAACTCTTCACTTGAACCTATTAAATTTTAAGGTTAATTTGCCAGGCATTTTAATCATTAGTACTTGGCATAATTCAATGAGCAAAAGGACTCTCTTAAATCTTTGAAACACAGAAAGAACTTCCAAATTGAAGAGCATTTTCAATCAATATATAGTTAAGGAAGACTTGCTTATTAATTTTTTACATTTTTACTTGAAGTTAGTTGTATATGATTTGTTTTACAATAAAAAACCATTTATTATGAAATAAACCATGAAGATAAATGTCAGCTTCAGGTCTTCACATAGGCATATTTCTGATTTAAGTTAAATTGCAATATATATATTTCAGGGATAACATAGGTTTTATCTGTAAGGCTGAAGTCAGAGAGTTTGAGCTTGAAAATTTTCATTGGCTTACGTGGCCCAATCTCATTAAGATTTTTCATAATTGGAAGAACTGAGAAATCCAGGTTGCCACCATCTCTACCCTGGAAATATGCCCAATAAGTCAAACTTTCCCAATATTTTATTTATTTCCAATCGGCTATAGCCACATATAAACATTTTTATTTTGACTCTATTCATTGAAAAAGTGCTTTAAGTTGTTGAAAACTTAGTGTAAAATATGATCATCTGTACAAGATCATTTACTTTATAAGCAGAGATTATTGAAAATGTATTTTAGTGTGGGCCGTAAAATAAGTGCAGCACAAGATTCATCTGTAGTGTAATTTTTATTACCTTATGTAGGAATAAAATTGTTCCTTTTGAGTTTAAAGGCCTGACATCATGGGACAAAAGGAAAAACCTAACCTAAAACTGAAATTGCTTTGATTGTTAAGATGGAAGAATAATGCACAACTACAATCTTTACTGTACACAGATTACAAAAAATAAAGAACTACTTTTACAGTAAGTCAAATTATTAGATCATATTTTTAAACCACTAAATCCTAGTAATAGAAAAAATAATATGTCAGGAAATCTACAAAAAGATTCAATAGCAAGTTGAGTCTTGGAGACCAACAGAATTGCATAGTACCCACCTGTATCAGCTTAGCTATAATTATGTAAATAAAATGATGTGTAATTTTTTTCATTCAGTAACCATTTATTCAATTCAATAGGTAATAATGAAAAACTTGCCACAAAGCACTGTGTTAGGCAATAGCAGAGCAGCACAAATAAGTAAGATATAATTCCTGTTCTGAAAGAGTTTATAATCTGATGAGGAAGATGGGCAAGTAAGTCTAATATCAGTATGGTTGTGACAAGTGCTATATGATATGACAGTTTAAAAGAAAGTATCATTATTTTTATCTGGAGGATTCAGGAAGGTTTTAAAGAGGTGAATGGTGAGTAGAACTTTGGTAGGCAGAGAGGGAATTAAGGGTTTTCCAAGTAGGGAAGAAATATGTTGGAGAGTATTTAAGTTTGTCTGTAACATATAGCCTTGGTAGAGAATGGCTGAAGATGAGTCTTCTTGGGGACCAGTTGAAGATAGAAAATACTGGAGCTGAGAAGACCAGTATAAAGGCCAGAGAAACTTTAATGGAGACCAGAATTAGAGTATTAATAGTAGGAATGGAAATGAGCCTGGACTCTGTAGGCCTTGTGATTCTACTTTGCCATATTCTTTTTTGATGCCTGAAATGATCCCCTGGAGAATTTCTATTCATCCATCCTTCAGTAAACACCTCCAGATGAAGTCTTCCTCCACTATCTCAGGTGGCATATGTACCTCCATCCTTGGAACCTCCACAGCATTTGATCAAACTATGCTTGGAGTTCTCATAGGATGCAGTTATTATGGGCAGCAAATTGGGAAGAGAACTTCATTTTGGATCAATTGTTGATAAAGGTAGTTTTAGGACAACAGGCAGCTGGCATTCCCATTTGTGGCTCAGGAAGAACATAAAGTTAATGGTAAAGATTTGGAGAGAATTTGCATAGAAATGGCTATAGAATTAAAGTTTAGGGAAAAAAAATAAGTTTAGTACATGTTGAGATCCAAACGTCTTTAAAATATTCATTTAAAAAATTAAGTGCTAGCTGTGGACTTAGGTTTTATAATCTAGATAAGTCTGACCCCAAATAAAGCGTGTTCTTTAGTGGTAGGCTCAAGGTTTTTACTGGGATAATTTAAAACCTTATCTTAGAAAGTATTATTAATATAAAATAAAATAAATATTTTCGAAAAAATTCTAGGTTTCATTATTTTAATAAGATAATCAAATACCCTAATTAGAGCTTATATTACTTGGGGAGTTGAAGGTTATAATTATTAGGAGGAGGATGTTGCTTATATGCAAAATCAATAACTAGCTTTGAAATGTACATCAGTTCATGACTGAATAAATTCTGTTAGAAGAATAAACCCAAGTGTGTGTTGAAAGCAGTCATTGGTCCTCCAACCACTGCCAAATCACTAAGTCAGTTCAGGAGAAGAACAGATCTGTAAAATGATGTTCTGGAAGACATAGTTGGTGAAGCTATGGGAAAAATTGTTTTGCTTCACAACTTACTTAAAGTTATAATTTAAAGAAAAAACAAACAGAGAAACCAAGATGGCAGCATAGGTAAATACCAAAATGGCTGCCTCACAGAATAATATCAAAACTACAACTAAAAGACAAAACGGACACCATCCAGAACCACAGGAAAGTTGGCTGAGTGGAAATTCTACAACTAGAAGAAAAGTGGAAAGCACATTGAGACTTAGAGGAGCTGCAAAAGGCTGAGGTATGGAGATATGCACATGGAGAGGACAGGTGGCCGAGTGCATTGCTGGCTTCCTCAAGCGGGAGGGAGATGGAAGCTCCTGACTGTGCTGAACTCCAGACCCATTTGCGGGGAATCTGGACTTTTAGGAAAAGAGAAAGCACATTGAGACTCAGGGTAGCTACAGAAGGTAGAGGTCTGGAGGCACATGCACACAGAAAAAACAGACTGCTGAGTACATGGGTGGCTGAGTGTGTGGTTGGCTTTCTAAAGTAGGAGGGAGATGAGCGCTCCTGACTGTGCTGACCACCATTTCCGGGTGAGTTTCTGGGAACCCAGACTCATTCAAGGAGAAACTAGATTATCTGGCAGTGAGCGAAACTCGAGGGCAGCCTTCTGTCAGAGGTGCTTACAGCAACTACCAAAGGACACTGAGACCCAGGGGCCTTAAAGGGCAGGGCTGACGGGAAGCCAAGGCTGTCTGCTCTGCCCTGAGACTCCACCCCATCTAAGCTGAGCACAGAGGCTTTTGCAATTTTGCAAGTCTTGTCTCATAAGGCTGACTCCAGCACAGATGTTCTCCCAGCATAGACACAGCTGATCCTCACAGCCAATTGGCCTGGAAGTCAATTCCCCCCAGTGATACCAACAACAATCAAGACTTAACTACAACAAGGCTGTACACACAGTCCACAAAGGGGTGCACCAAAAGTTTCCACCTCAGGTAACTGGGGAGGCTGAGCAATTGGGCCCTATAGGACACCTGGCACACAAAGCTACTCTACCAACTCAGGGAAGCAGCAAAAATGCAGAGACAAAGGAACAGATCACAAATGAAAGAAATGGAGGAAAACAAATGACTGGATATAGAGTTCAAAACCAGGGTTATAAGGTTTTTCAAGAATTTCCTAGAAAAGATGGATAAATTTAGCAAGACCCAAGAGGAGATGAAAAAGGAGCAACTAGAGATGAAAAAGGGCCAACTAAAAATTAAACATACACTGACTGAAATAAAAAATATTATACAGAGACCTAACAGCAGACTAGGGGAAGGCAAGAATCAAGTCAAAAATTTAAAATATAAAGAATCAGAAACACTCAACTGGAAAAGCAAGAAGAGAAAAGAATCCAAAAATGTGAAGATAATGTAAGGAGCCTCTGGGACAGCTTCAAGCGTACCAACATCAGAATTGTGGGGGTACCAGAAGAAGAGAGAGAGCAAGATACTGAAAACCTATTTAAAGAAATAATGACTGAAAACTTCCTACATCTGGTAAAAGAAATAGACTTTCAAGTCCAGGAAGCACACAGAACCCCATAAAAAAAGGAATCCAAAGAGGACTACACCAAGACATGTCATAATTAAAATACCAAGAGCAAAAGACAAAGAGAGAATATTAAAAGCAGCAAGAGAAAAACAGTTCATTATCTACAAGGGAGCACCCATACAACTGTCAGCTGATTTCTCAACAGAAATGATGCAGGCCAGACTGGAGTGGCAAAAAATATTCAACGTGATGAATAGCAAGAACCTACAACCAAGAATACTCTATCCAGCAAAGCTATCATTCAGAATTGAAGGGCAGATAAAGAGCTTCACAGATAAGAAAAAGCTAAAGGAGTTCATCAACTCCAAACCAGTATTATATGAAATGCTGAAAGGTGCTCTTTTAGAAGAGGAAGAAGAAAAAGGTAAAAGCCAATAAATTATGAACAACAAATACATATCTATCAACAAGTGAATCTAAAAATTAAGTGTATTAATAATTTGATCAACAGAATAAACTGGTGAATATAATAGAATCAGGAACACAGAAAAGGAGTGGACTGATAATTCTCAGGAGGAAAGGTGTGAGGTGTGTACAGGGAGAGACTGGACAAAAATCCTACACCTATGGATGAGATCAATGGGAGGGAGGTAAGGGCAGAGGGTGGTATGGGAGCTGGAGAGAGGGGAGCTATGGGGGAAAAAAAGAGGAACAATTGTAATAATCTGAACAATAAATATTAAATTAAAAAAATAAAGAAAAAAATAAGAATTTTGTTCCCAACTATACTGAGGAAGCTGTTTAGAAAGGACTTTTCTGAAGGAAAAAATAGTTGTCTTGGTTTGGTCATTTGTTATTGTAGTTGATAAGTCTGGAGTTCGCATGTTTTTTTCCAAGTTGGATTCTACATAAGAGTAGAGGGGAAAAAGGTTTTGGGGTAGAGGGATACATGAATCAGATCCTGCAAAGAAGAAAAGAGAGAGAAAAAAAAAAGTGACCTGGGAATGAAAAACTCTTCACAAAGTCCAGGAAGGCAGGAATAGAATCAGGAACAGAGTGAAGAGGAGCACTCAGGGAGGAACAGGGGATGGGAAACCTTTTTTTCTTTCTTTCTTTTTTTTTTTTTTTTGCCAAGGGCCATTTGGATATTTATAACATTATTCTCTAGCCATACAAAATTATGAACTTGCCTGGCTGGTATTGGCCAGTGGTTGAGCATCGATTCATGAACTAGGAGGTCATGGTTCAATTCCCGGTCAGGATACATGCCTTGGTTATGGGCTCGATCCCTAGTTGGGGGAGTACAGGAGGCAGCCAGTCAATAATTTTCATCATTGATATTTCTATCTCTTTCTCCCTCTTCCTTCCTCTCTCTGAAAACAATAAAAAAATCAGATTTAAAAAACAAAAAAGAAAACACAAAATTATCAACATAAAAATTAGCCTGCTATCTTTGGTCAAACATTCAATTAACTCACCCCTAATGCCTTGGCAGAGCCAGACCAAATAATTTCACAGGCCTTACTGCAATGGATGAGCATAGAGGCAGAAGGTGCTCTAGGGGAAAAAGCTGAGTATAAGTTGATGCCAGGGAAACAAAAGTAGGCAGAGAGCAGGCAACAATGTCAAAAGTAGCTACTACTACTAGACAGTGCCAATCTATATTTATGAAATCCACTAATCTCTTGGGATGATGATGAAGAGAGCAGAAAAAGGCACAGAGAAATGGAGAATTTAGTTTGAGACTGTGGGCTCTATTGGTGTGCTCAGTGGTTAGAGTGTCAACCTATGCACTGAAGGGATGCAGATTTGAGACTATTGGAGATCTCTAAGTAGTTTAAAAAAGTGAAAGGACAGGATGAAGATTGGAGGGGTTCAAAGGAAGAGAATACATTGGAGTAAGAGAAGAAATGGATTAATTGAAAAAATAATAATGGGGTTGACTGGTTGGTGTGTTTGGTTTTCTTTTGTTTTAGCAATAAGGAGATTAGAAGTCATTTGACTAAAGGCCATATGCAGCCTCAGTGGAACCAAGAAGAGCTTTAAAATAGAAGACTAGGAAAACTGCCTATGTGAGAGAACTGAATTTAAAATATAGAACAGATTTAGTAAAACTAGGTCAGTACAGCGTGCCTCACCAATGGCTCTCAAAAATTTTTTGCTGTGCACACATGGTTGAGAATATTCATATGGTCTACGCCAGTGGTTGGCAAACTGTGGCTCGAGAACCACATGTGGCTCGCCAGCTGCGGTTTGCCACTCTGTTGACTAATAAGTTTGTTGACTAGGGAAAAACACTTAAAAAATTTTAACAATGTATTAATGTCTTTAACCTGAAGTCAAAACTTCTGGGTAAGGGTAATGCCTTACAGCAGTGGTCAGCAAACTCATTAGTCAACAGAGGGGCAAACCTCGGCTCGCGAGCTGCAGTTTGCTGACCACTAGTCTACGCTATCATGCGACTAATTTCTGGCAAATTAATTGTAATTGCACCTCATTCTCACCCACTCAAAAAAGCCTATCAAGGGTAAAGTTGAATCCACTCTCATTTAGACAAATCACTCACATGGGTGAGCCAGAAACAAAGAGAAAGGGAAAGTTCAGAAGTCTGCATTAAGGGGATAATGCGCTGTCAGGGACATGGATGGAGGGGACTTTTGAGCTTCAGCCATTCAGGTTGAGAGAAAGGAAAGGGCCCTGTGGAACAGCGGGCTCATGTGGAACCTCTGATGAAGTTATTCAAATAAATGAGTCTTGAGATATAAAAAATGTGATGAAGAATTGGAAGGGAGGTTGAAAGCTAGGGACCACTGAGAAGATGGAGAGACTGAGGAAACATGGTGGAGAGACAGCGTCTGAGGAGGGCTCCTCTGAGCAGACCTGGTTCAGCTTTTCCAATCAGTTAGTGTTTTACTGCTGGGCCCAGAACAAGCCTCAAGATCTGGGCCAGGTGACATGATGGGGCCACATTGCAGGGAGGTCCATAAAAGCAGTCTTTTTGTTCTGTTGGTGACTACAGACTGGCGGGGTGGGGTGGGGAGATGTCAGACATACCAGTTTTGCCACCTTTCTCCCCTTTTCTTTAACTTTTGAAAGCTTCATGGGCAATGTGCATAGTTAAGTCTTTAAGTGCCCCTCAATCAGAAGGGATTTTCCACAAGGACTTACAAAATTGCAGATTACACTGGTAAAAATGCTTTTCAGTCAATAAAAGTCCTGTTTTACTGAGCAAATTTCTCTGTGATGTTTAACTTTGGTTCAGGTCCTGATTCCAAGAAGTGAAATTTGGTGGAGTGAGAAGAAAACCCCAAGATAGCCATTTAAAACCCCACAATCAGACCTTGTTTATGTGATGTGGACCCAGAGCTTTCTCTTTAAAAAATGCATGCGATTAAGAAAATACTTTGAGAACCTAATAATAGGTCCCTGAAACCTGAGATCCACCTCTCATCTTTCTAACTCTTGGGAAGGCAGTTAATAAGAACATATGTTTTTAATACACTGATTCTTAGCAACAAAGTAGTTCTTTAATTAGTACAAAACTTGAATAATGCATTGCCTATTATTGTGCATGGCCCATAACATTCGGTAACTTGTACTGGCAGATTCATTTACATATGTCACCACCGTACCTGTAATTTAGTTTAATGCCAGGTCAGTGTGCCAAGTGTGTGTGTGTTTAAAGCTTCCCCCCACAGTTGTTTCATGGGGCTTCACAGTAATAACTAAAACAGTGTCTATATTCAGAAATCATAACCAGTCAAAGTGACTGTCCTTTGCAGGTACCCACAGTTATTTTTCATTCACACTAGGAGCTCACCTTTTAGGGAATTATTTAATATGATCTTAAAAAATAGGAAATACTGTCTGAAAGTATCGTCAATTAGTTGTCCATAATTGTGGCAAGAGAGGTACTATCTTTTAAGTGGGAGAAGTCAAAAGCGTGGGAATTGAAATAAATCTATGAGAGCCAGTCAGACTTCATTCATATGGGAAAGACCAGATGCAGATGATCTGACAAATCTGTTTTGGTTTTACTAATTTCTCACGTCATGATATATAGTTTTCTGATCCAGAGAATCCCATTTCTTGGCAGAAAAAACAGGTTTTTCTCACATGACCAACTTGCCCGAAAGAAGGATGTCCGAAAAAGAATGCATGCCAGGCCCTTTCTACATCAATCTCAATCAAAGTTGTCTTGTCTCTGCAGGTGTTGCAGATAGAAGCTTTGAGTGAAAAAGGACTCCCAAAATGGGAGACTTCAACTCCTTTGTCGAACTACTCTCTACTCTCCTGAGGAACTGTCAGTAGGAAGAGTATAGTTTATTCCCTCACTCCACACTAGATTTAAATGGGCAGATAGCAGCAGGATTTTAAGTTTGTTTTTTTGTTTGTTTTTGTCATGCCTGAAGTCCTTATGATTTAGAGTATTTTGTTTGTCTGAATGGCTAACCAGTACAAACCTTGGCCATCAATATTAAAATGGAGAATTCCTTCCTTTGGTATTCACAAGCATAACACACATAATCCTTTATCTCTGGCAAAGCTATTAACTTCTTGGCCTTTGGCTGGTTGATGTATATAGTATCTATAGTTATTGCATGCAAGTGTTCTCAACTGACTTGCAAACCCTTTGATCAAACCAGCTAAACTTGATTTTCCAGATTATTCAAGAGACAAGGTACACATCTATCAGCTTTACAAGTCCTGGCAAGTCATCAAGACCCCATGCTCCCCCACTCCCTTCACCAGAATCAAAGGTGCACAGGGAACCAGTTCTCATTTAAATACGCAGCATCAGAGTCTTGCCTCCACTTTCACAGTTGTAGCAGCAGAAGAAAAACAACAGTCAAAGTAAGAAAAAGGTTTCCTTGGCAAGGATGCCAAACTAAATAATGACACCCAAAGCAAAAACATGCTTCACTGAAACTAAACTTTAGTCAATTCAGCCTACTTAAAACAAAGCTTTTTTTGTGATTTCAAAAGTGAACATTGTACTTTGCTCTGGCAGCCATTTATATGTTTTTGAATGATCCGATTATGCATAAATCCCCGGCCTAAAGGCCTTTCAGCACCTCAGTCCCATGAGTGATTTGAAAACATGGCTAAAAGTTTCTATATACAGTACCTGCCGTTTTCTTCCTCTTCACTTTTTAAAACATACACTTTGAGTGACAATATTTTGACATACATTGTCATTGTATATATCCTTCCCCTACCCACTCACTTGGATTGCTTTGGAAATGTTTACAGGAGATCAGGGTCTTCACTTGTTGTTCCCCAGGAGCTCATGTTCCTCACCCCGTTATCTATTTCTGTTTTGTGGATGCGGCAATCCTATTGAGTTCGCTAAGGCAGAACTATTTGAGGAGGCCATATATGTCCTCTTTTGTATTTTGTGTATTTGTAGTAGGGAGGCAACAAACAAAAGTCAGAGGTTTTCTTGTTTTATTTTTAAGTAATTGAAACAGTGATGTGTCAGGGTCTCTATTTGAACAGTGACATGTATGGTTGGCTAGTGAACAGTCAAGTGGCCAAGAGAGTATAGATGATTTGTATTTGAGACACACGGTGGATTGGCCAAGGTTACAATAGCAGAGAACAATTTCAGGGCCCCGTTTGTGAATATGTTTTTATTGATTTCAGAAAGAAAGAAAGAGGGAGAGAGACACAGAAACATCAATGATGAAAGAGAATCATTGATAGGCTGCCTCCTGCACACTCCTCACAGGGGATCAGGCCTGCAACCCAGGCATGTGCCCTATCAGAAATTGAACTATGACCTCCTAGTTCATAGGTCGACGCTCAACCATTGATCCATGCTGGCCAAGCAGGGCCCCGCTTTTGCTTGGAGGACTTTAGTCCTAGGAGAAAGTGCCCTGTTCGAGGCAACAGTTCTTGGTATAACCTGGACTAGGTCCCAGAGTCATTCTCAGTTGACTCTTTTTTCCTTCTAAAATAGGATAAATGTCCCTATTATTTTGGCTAATTTTTTAAATGTGCTCTCACAGTCTGTGTCTCAAGGGTTTCCATTGATGTTAATAGGACACTTTCCTTACTTTTCTCTATAGCACATTCTGGCAGCTCCATTAACTCTTGTTAAGCATCACAGGGCAAGTCAGTTGAGGGCTGTCTCCATGGGTACCATGTAGGTGTGAGTGACAAGTATGGTGAAGCCAGAAATGACACTTTTTACCAGGACATACACTCCTGGGCCAGGGGGTGTGTGCAAAAGAGGGGTGCTGCAGAAATCATAAGACACATTTTCCACAGGTCACCTCCATGTTCCATTGTAGTCATGAATTGATCTCCGAAAGTCAACTCTGGGAGAGGGTAAGTCTGTAAACCATCATGGAACTTTCCTGAAAAGTTATTGTTGCTAAGTCCAAACTTTAAGAAAAATAAATAACTATATTTAGAGAGAGAAAATTGTTGTGGATCTCAGCAGCTGTTGACACTGTGGTTACTCTCTTGTGTGTGTGTACTGGTTAATAATGCGGATTTTTTTCAATAGATGTGGATATATATGCAATTTGATATTTATGCTATTTTGTTGTATTGACAACAAACTTCAAAACTTCATATGTCAAATTTACTTAAGGTGTTAACATCATAGATATTTTTATGCTTAAAAATGTCGAATTTTGTGCTAAAAAAAGTGGGAAGTTTTAATTCATTATTTTGAAGAAAAGTGCTATTGAATACTTCAGGAAGCTTATGGTGAACATGCTCCAGCTCAAGATATTTGTGAATGCTGGTTTAAATGCTTTAAAAGTGATGATTTCAATTTGAAAGGCAAAGAATATCCAGATCAACTGAAAAAGTTTGAAGACCAACAATTATGTTATTGGATGAAGATATATGTCAAACTCAAAAACAACTTGCAGAAAGATTAAACATTGCTCAGCAAACAATTCCTGATCATTTACAAGTAGTGGAAAAGATTTTAAAGGAAGGAAAATGGGTGCCACATCAACTGAACAAAAGACAAATGAAAAACCAAAAAGTCATCAGTAAAATGTTGCTTCAATGGCATGAAAGAAAGTCTTTTTTGCATTGAATTGTGACTGCAATGAAAAGTGGATTTATTCTGAGAATCCCAAATGGGGATCATGGGTTGATCCAGGTCAACAACCATCAACATAGATAGCAAGGCCAAATCGCTTTGGAAAGAAGACAATGCTCTGTGTTTGATGGAAACAGGAAGGTGTGGTGTATTATAAGCATCTAAAACTAGGTGAAACTGTTGATACTTATCACTACCAACAACAAATAATCAATTTGAACCATGCTTTAATTGTAAAACAACCAGAATGTGCCAGAAAACATGTTAAAGTAATTTTGCATCATGATGACGCACCATCACACACTTCAAAACCAGTTAAAGACACGTTAAAAGATCTTGCCTGTGAAGTATTAACCCACCCACTGTATTCACCAGACCTAGCTCCTTCAGATTACCACTTGTTCTGATCAATGGCACACAAACTTTCTGAGTAGCACTTCAAAACATATGAAAAAAAAGAAAAAGTATGAAGAAGTGGAAAATTGGGTCTCTGAATGGTTGCCTCAAAACAAGAAAAGTTCTATTGGGACGCTATCCACAAATTACCTGAAAGATGGGGTTAATGTGTAGCAAGTGATAGTAATTACTTTGAATAAAGCACTTTTGATATTTCTCTTGAAATCATTGGGTTTTCTTTGATTACAAAATCTGCATTATTAATTGGTACACCTAGTATGTGTTTGTGTGTGTGTGTAAAACTACACTCTCCTACCTCTCTGATAACTTGTTCTTGGTCTCTTTTGTTCTTTCTTCTCAATCTAGATGTCCTAGCTAGATAACATTATCTATTAGTAGAATTTTAATTGCCTACTATATAGTGAGGATTCTCAAATCTAAATCTAGAGGCAACACCACTCTTTAGAGTTTCATATCCAACTAATTTGCTAGCCAGCTGCTCTTCGATGTCTCTAGATACTTCAAACACAACCTGCCCCAAACTGTCATCAGCTACACACATCCCTTCTGACCTATGGTCTGTGACCTGCATCTCAGTGAACAGAATCACCTTTGCCACGTTTGCTCAAGCCATAAACCTAGGTAGGAGCCCTTCTGATTTCTTCCCTTTTCTTATTGAATACATCTCATCAAACAAGTCCTATTGGTTCTGCCTCTCTCAAATCCCTTAGGTCGACCATTTCGCTCAGACTCCTCTGGCACTCACAGCACATAGCTGCATATCATTTCCTGCCTAGATCGGTAGCTGGGCTCTTTATCCTCAGCCATGGAGACTGACCTTTCTAAACTATAACTTGAATCTGCCAGGCTTAAAGTCATCAATAGCTCCCTCTTGCTCTCAGGATAACAGCTAAACAGTGGGGGGAGGGAGGAAGATTTTTATTGATTTCAGAAACGAAGGGAGAGGAAGAAAAAGAGAAACATCAGTGGTGGGAGAGAATCATCCTTTGGCTGCCTCCTGCACACCTCCCACTGGGAACTGAGTCTGCAACCTGGGCATGTGCCCTGATCAGGAATCAAACCATGACCTCTGGGTTCATAGGTTGATGCTCACCCTCTCAGCCATGCTGGGCAGGCTAATAGTTAAACCTTTTAACATAGCTTTCAAAGTCTGTATAACCTTGAGCCCTGTATATATCCATGACCTTATCTCTTTATCCTTCACCTCTTGAATACCTTTCTTTTACTTCTCATTCTCCCCTCAGGCTGTTTGATGCTTTTTGCCTGGCTATATTTTTGCTCCTTTTTATATGCAGTTGATGTCACTCAACCTGCAAGTCTCCTTTAAATGCGGCTTTGTTTAGGAATCCTTCTCCAAAGTTTCAATTCTAAGTTATAGTGCCTCCTATTGCTCCTCAATACTTCTGCACATTATGACATTCATTCCTGAATCCAGTGCCAGTAGAATATTTAATTGTACAGAGAGAGGAGGTTAAAGAAAAGTAGGGCTTTCAGGATTCTTAGAGATCATCTTCATTCTACAGATGAAATAGCAAAGCCCCAGGAAGGGTATGCCACTTCATTATCATCTTGTAGCATGACCCCTAAAATGCTTGCTCCAGCATTCTTTTTTCTCTGGCTTTACAATTCTTGCCACTCTGAAATGTATTATATAGTAACCAACTTTTTGAGTTTGCTTATTTATTTCAATGTGCATTCCCCTGACTACTAGTAATTTGAACATATTTCTAATATTTATTGGCCAACTGGAGTTTCTTTTTACTCAGTTATCTATTTATATCCTTTGTCCATTTATTTTATTGGATAATTTTTTTTCTTTCTCTCACATTTTTAGGAATCCTTATATATTCTGCATACTAATTCTTTGTCATTTATATGACTTTCAAATATTCAGTAAATTTGAAGAGATATACACTGAATGGCCAGATTATTATGATCTCTGAACACATAATAATCTGGCCACTCTGTATATTTATATTGGCTAACTTCTTAATTGATGTGCCATGTAATTGTTCTTTAGGGATAATAGGTTTTTAAAAGAATGGTGCAGAGAATAGATTTATTTTAATAAAGAGTATATTGTTTTGACTATTGGGACATAATAGTGTAGATTTTTGAGTATCAAACTGGTAGCACCAAGTGGGCAGCTGCCTATGATATGGGATATTCAGAATGGAGAGACATTAGACAGTGACATTGGAGTTAAATTACCTCAGAGTTGTGTCTAGATGGGTCCTGCTTGCTGGCTGATCAATATCATGCTGGATTCCTCTGGGCTTTTATGGCCCCAATAAAGACTATCTAAGTATCCCAAGGTCAAGAGATAACAGTGAGGGTTTTCTGTGAAGATCTACAAAAGGTGACCTAAATGGTCATCATTATTGAGATGGATCACTTTGATTTTTCTCAGGGACTTTCTTTTAATATGGACCAGTTATGAGACCTGGAAAACACCATTTTTGTCTCAATGACTTCTCGCTGAGGCTCACTGTTGGGTCCAACTTCAGGCAAAGGTAAAGGAGGCAGCATGAATCACTGTCCAAATTAGCTCATCCATGAGCTCTCCTATCATAATTGACCTCACATTCTCCCATTTAGAAATACTGATCTAGAACATCAGAGGGCTTGATATCTCCTTTGACATGAACATATGGGGCCATGCATAGAAGAGATTCTTTTGAAGGTAACTCCAGTTTTTCCCACAGTATATCAATATGACGAATCAGATGAGCTAATTATGTTTTTAAAGGAATAGGAAGCTTTGTTCTATAGGCGGGTTTCAGCATATTGATGATAGGCTAGACCAAATAAAAAACATTCCATTCTTAAATTTCTCTGGGCCAACTCTTCTCAGACATCTTTAGGATAGGTTCTTCTATTTTACAAGTTCTCAGCTCTGCATTTTCCTTTGTATCACTTATTACTGATTGGATTATATACTCATTTGAGTGATATGTGTTTAATGTCAACCTTTCTAGATACACTAAACTCCATGAGTACAGGGAGCACATCTCTCTTATTGTATGCATGATCATGGAGCCCTAGCCTGGTGTCTTATATAGGGAAAGGCACCAAACATGTACTTGTTCAATGAATGAATGAGTAGAAGAAAAAAAAGAGTGAATGAAGAATGAGTGAACCACTGGATGGTATTGTTGTATCAGCAGGAACACTACAAAGGAGGGTGGGCCCATATAGGTCACCATAGTGGGGCTTGTCCTTCAAGCTTGAGGTGGAGCAGGAGCAGCAAATGTTTTAAAGGCAGGAAGGAAAAATTCCTGGGTTGTGGGGTACAAGGACCTGTTTCTGAGAATAAAGAAACTTGGTTATCCTGGAGGTATTCCCAAGTCAAATTTAACCTATTTCTTAATCTTTCCTGGGTTGGCCACATCAGAACACTTCTGATGATTACTGCAATTTCACTCCACAACCTTAAAAGACAATGAATTCTAAAGGAGGGCCTTGAGAGTGTCTCTTTAAATATAGATTTAGTCATTATGGAGTTTGTAAGTTTTGGCCCTGGTAATCCTTAAAGTCTTAACACAATAGTTCCTTGTAACTGGCATTGTCTTTTATGTCTTAATTGAACTACCCATTTGTGAGATGACTCAGGAAATACAGACCTTGCATAAATATGAAATATTGTTACTATACCATAACCATTTGATTCCAGATGACTTGCCTTAAAGAACAATATGTTCACATTTACTTTCCCATGACATTTAAATCTTGAGTCATGAGATTTCCAGAATAGGAAGTACAAAAAACACAGAATATAAAATTCAGTTATCTAAGTGATCTAGTTACTCCCCTTTTTACTTGATATCTACATTGGTAAAAAATATAGAAATCTTATCTGATGTAAAATATTGAGTTTTGCTACTAGGTTGAAGAATAGAAGTATAGATTTAATGGCGATTATCACTGATCCTCACTTTAAAAGCTGGTGTTTCAATTTATTTTCTGGTTCAGAATAAAATAAGAACCCCATGTTAATATTGCTTCTTTTGAATATGTCACAGGTACTTACAGGTTAAAGGAGCAGTTATAACTTCCTGGCATCCTTTTGAATAAATTGAATGTGTATAGTAACATGTAATCTTTCTCTCTCTCTCTTTTTAGAATGGAAAATGATTTATTTATTTTTAAATTTTAAATAGACTTCACTTTTTTTAAAATTAAATCTTTATTATTCAGATTATTACATTTGTTTCTTTTTCCCCCCCTCCATAGCTCCCCTCCACTCGGCTCCCACCACTCCCTCTATCTTTACCAACCTCCCGTTGACCTCATCCATAGGTGTATGATTTTTGTCCAGTCTCTCCCTGTACACCCCTCACCCCATCCCCCTGAGAATTATCAGTCCACTCCCTTTCTGTGCTCCTGATTCTATTATATTCACTAGTTTATTCTGTTGATCAAGTTTTTAATTCCCTAATTTTTAGATTCACTTGTTGATAGATATGTATTTGTTGTTCATAATTTTTTATCTTTTACCTTTTTCTTCTTCCTCTTATAAAAGAGTACCTTTCAGCATTTCATATAATAATGGTTTGGAGTTGATGAACTCCTTTAGCTTTTTCTTCTCTGTGAAGCTCTTTATCTGCCTTTCAATTTTGAATGACAGCTTTGCTGGATAGTGTATTCTTGGTTGTAGGTTCTTGCTATTCATCACGTTGAATATTTCTTGTCACTCCAGTCTGGCCTGCATCGTTTCTGTTGAGAAATCAGCTGACAATCATATGGGTGCTCCCTTGTAGGTAATGAACTGTTTTTCTCTTGCTGTTTTTAATATTTTCTCTTTGTCTTTTGCTCTTGGTATTTTAATTATGATGAGTCTTGGTGTAGTCCTCTTTGGATTCCTTTTATATGGGGTTCTGTGTGCTTCTTGGACTTGTAAGTCTATTTCTTTTACCAGATGTGGGAAGTTTTCAGTCATAATTTCTTTAAATAGGTTTTCAGTATCTTGCTCTCTTTCTTCTTCTGGCACCCCCACAATTCTGATGTTGGTATGGTTGAAGCTGTCCCAGAGGCTCCTTACATTATCTTCACATTTTTGGATTCTTTTTTCTTCTTGCTTTTCCAGTTGAGTGTTTTCTGATTCTTTATATTTTAAATTTTTGACTTGATTCTTGCCTTCCCCTAGTCTGCTGTTAGGTCTCTGTATAATATTTTTTATTTCAGTCAGTGTATGTTTAATTTCTAGTTGGTCCTTTTCCATTTCTAGTAGGTTCTTTTTCATCTCCTCTTGGGTCTCGCTAACTTTATCCAACTTTTCTAGGATATTCTTAAAAAACCTTATAAGTGTGGTTTCTAACTCTATATCCAGTTGTTTGTTTTCCTCCATTTCTTTTGTTTGTGATGCCTTCCCTTGTCTAGGCATTTTCACTATGCCGGGAGAACTTCTGTGTTGGATTCAGCCTTATGGTACCAGACTTGAAAAACTGAAAAAGCCTCTCTGTTGAGCTTGCCATGAGTGGAGTCTCAGGGCTTAAGGGACCGCCTTGCCTTCTAGTCAGCTCTGCTCTCTAGGGCCTCTGAGTCTCATATGACTGGGTAATCGCTGGAGCGGTCCTTGTGCGCACACACAGTGCCTCTAGACCGCTGCCTTCCCGGCTCCCCTGTGCTTCAGGACCACACGAATCTAGGTCGCCAGGGTTTCACCCGAAATAGGGACTTAGTGGAGTCAGAAGTGGCACAGTTGGGAGGGTCTGTCTCCCGCCCTCTCTCGAAAGCCAGCAATGGCACAATCAGCAGTCTGTCCTCTGCGCAGTGCTGTTTGTGCCACCAAACCTCTGATCTTTTGTGACTCCCCTAAATTTCTGTGCACCTCTCCCTTTTCATAGTCCAAACTACCTCCGTATGAGTTTCGGCTGGATCTGGGGTTTAGTGTCGTAGGATAAGGGGTTCAATGCTGTTGAGAGTCTCTGTCTCCCTCCTGCCAGAGAAAGCCAGCCAGGTTCTCTGGCACCCGCTCTCTCCGCATGCGTGTCTCCATACCTCAGCTTTCTGCAGCTCCTCTGAGTCTCCATGAGCTCCTCATGGAGAATTTCCACTCAGCCAGGTTTCCTGTGGTTCTGGATGATGTCTGTTCTGTCTTTTAGTTGCAGTTTTGAAATTGTTGTGTGGAGGCAGCAAGTGTAGGTGTTTACCTATTCTGCCATCTTTGATTCCTCTTAGACTTCACTTTTAAAAGCAGTTTAGGTTTCTAGAACAATTGAGCAGAAAGTTCAAAGAGTTTCCATTATCTTTGCTTTCCTCCACTTTTACATTTCCCCTATTATTAACATCTTGCATTATTTTGGTACATTTTTATAAAACTTGTGAATGGATATGGATATATCATTATTAATTAAAGTCTACAGTTTACATTAGGCTTCACTTTTTGCATCATCCAGTTCTCTGGGTTTTGACAAATGCATGATGCCATATATTCTTCATTATAGTATCATACAGAATAACCTCACTACCTTAAAAATTTTCTGTGTTTTACCTATTGACCTCTCCTCCCTTCTCCAAACCCCTTAATTATTTAATTTTATAAAAAATAAAATCGTATTTTTCTAATAGCAACATAGAATAATGCCAGAAACATGATGAAACTAAAGGATCATCGATAATATTTTATTCTTTCTATTATTATTTTTAATCTTATTACTTCAAGCTCTGCTTTTGAACAATACATTGATAAGTGCAAATTTAATTAATTTTCAGAAAGCTTATAAATTTATTCTTATCCTCTATTTCTAGCTCTAATGTTGGATTCCACCTCCCACCACCACCACCCCAAAGGACATTTCTGGAATAAGAATAGAAAGGTTCTTCCTTCTTTCCCTCCCTCTTTTATTGAAGGCAAGAGGCACTAAATTGCCAACTGTAGTTCATTTGTGAGTACAATTACCTCTTATCCCAAAGTGGTCAAAATAATCGCATATCCCCATCAGTAACAACATCTTTAGCATCATTGTCAATACTATCAAGAATCTCTATTAAATACCTATATGTACACAATGTTGTTTGGCTTGACCTATCAGAAAGAACTACTTAATAGTCCTCTCTGGATCTCAGGACTTGCCCAGAACTTTCCCTGCCTTGCAGAGAGGGTGCTGGGATTAAGGAAACCCTTCACGTGGAATTGCCAAGCAATCAAGTTTAGAGCCTTGGGATGAACACTCTCTCCTGACATTGTTGCAATGTGTTAAGGAAGTAAAGCACATATAAAAGAGGATGGAGATGGCATCTCTCCATTCTTAACCAAAGGAACAGGAATTTTTCAGATCTGCAGCCACTAAACTCCCTAAAGAACAGCTTGCCCAGTTCATATGAATATCACATTACTTTCTTTAGCATTTGTAGAATCCAGCATGTTTTCTAGAGCATGATACTTAGTTGTCTTCATTATTAGTTCAAAAATAAAACATGTTGACTACATTGCTATGGCTGCTCCTCTAATTAATAAAAAGATTGTGTTGAATTTAAAAACAACTAACTCTTTTCATGTCCAAGTTACTTTTAATCGCTATTATAAATTATTACCTTCTTCCACATCAGAGGTGTCTTATGACTAAAAGACGAGACAGTCGCCATGATGCTCTTTAACAATGACTCTTATGTCTCTTCTGGTAAACTCATAATGTTAATTACACTCTGCAACAGATGGAGTGCCTTCCATCAAGGGCCTTTATGCACCTTACAAATGTCATGAGTCATCAAAGCCCTTCTATAATGGAGTAAGTATCCGTGGCCACAGTTTTATAGTTAAAGAAGCACAGAGAAGGTTAGTGTTTTTGTTTTTTAAAGTGAAATATATTTTATTTTATTTTATTTTTAAATAAGTCTTTATTGTTCAGATTACTACAGTTGTTCCTCTTTTGTCCTCCCATAGCTCCCCTCAACCTGGTTACCACCCCACCCCATGCTTTTACCCCCTGCATTGTCCTCATCCACAGGACAATGTTTGAATTTTGTCCAGGCTCTTCTCGAAACCCCCACATCTCCTCCATGCTAAGAATTGTAAGTCCACTCCCTTTCTATTATCCTTCATTCTATTATATTCACCAGTTTATTCTGTTCATCAGAGTTTTTATTCACTCGATTTTTAGATTCGCTTGTTGATAGATATGTATTTGTTTCATAATTTTTATCTTTACCTTTTTCTTCTTCCTCCTCTTCTTAGGGAATACCCTTCAGCATTTCATATATACTGGTTTGGTGGTGATGAATTCTTTCAGCTTTTTCTTGTCTGCAAAGCTCTTTATCTGACCTTCAATTCTGAATGATAGCTTTGCTGGGTAGAATAATCTTGGTTATAGGTTCTTGCTATTCGTCACTTTGAATATTTCTTGCTGCTCCCTTTTAGCCTGAATAGTTTCTGTTGAGAATTGTATGGGTGCTCCCTTGTAGATAACTAACTGTTTTTCTCTTGCTGCTTTTAATATTCTCTGTCTTTTGCCCTTGGTATTTTAATTATGATGTGTCTTGGTGTGGTCCTCTTTGGATTCCTTTTATATGGGGTTCTCTGTGCTTCCTAGACTTGTAAGTCTATTTCTTTCATCAGGTGGGGAAAATTTTCTGTCATTATTTCTTCAAATAGGTTTTCAATATCTTGCTCTCTCTCTTTTTCTGGCACCCCCATAATTTGGATGTTGGTACACTTAAAGTTGTCCCAAAGGCTCATTACACTATCTTCATATTTTTGGATTCTTTTTGCTTTTCTGGTTGGGTGTGTTTTGCTTTTTCTTATTTCAAATCTTTGACTGGTTTCTTGGGATTCTCTAGTCTGTTGTTGGATCTCTGTGCATTATTCTTTATTTCAGCCAGTGTATGCTTACTTTCTAATTGTTCTTTTTTCATATTCCTCAGGGTTTCACTAAATTTCTCAGAGGTTTCTAGAAGATTCTTGAATAATCTTAAACTGTGGTTTTGAACTCTATATCCAGTAGTTTGCTTTCCTCTATTTCTTTAATTTGTGACCGGTTTCTTTGTCTCTGCATTTTGACTGCTTCCCTGTGTTGATAGAATGGCTTTGTGTGCTAGGTGTCCTATACAGCCCAGTGGCTCAGCCTCCCAGTCACCTGAGGTGGATGCTCTTGGTGCACCCCTTTGTGGGCTGTGTGCACAGTCTTATTGTATTTAAGACTTGATTGCTGTTATTGCAGAATTGACCTCCAGACCAATTGGCTCTGAGGACCAGTTGTGTCTACAATGGGAGAACTGCTGTACTGGAAACACCCTTATGGGGCAAGACTTGCTTCAGTGGGGCTTTGGTGTTCACTGAGTCTGCCTCCTAAGTGTGTCTCTTATGGATCCAAAGAGTTTTATTCTGGTGTGGTCTCACTTTGACTAGTGCGTACACTGGTTCTTGGATCTCCAAGGAGGTGCAAGTCAACTACTACCTGAGGCCACCCAGCAGGAGGTACAAAGAAATCTGCACATTCCTCTTCTTTGTTTGGAGTTTGGAGGTGCCCAGATGAAGCTCAGCTGTGAAGCAATGTAGGCTGCTGAAAAGCCTTAGACCTTCTTTTGGAAGCTTTGAGGTTCTTTGACCCAGCTATAGTTTGTTAGGTTAGGTTGCAAAAGACCAAGCCATTCATATGCAAAAGCCAATGTGTACAGCTTGGATGGCAGTGTAAATTGGGTGGAGTATGGTCTCAGGAAATCAAGGGGCGGTACAAACAGCAATGGCTGCCTGTTGGCCCTGCTCCAATAGGTCTCTGGATCTCTGTGTCCCAAACAGAGGAATGCTGTAACCACTTCTGAGAGAAAGCTGCCCTCGTGTTCCGGCCTGATGCCAGACAGTCCAGTGTCTCCCCGTATGAATCTCAGTCCCCAGAGTCTCACCCAGTATGGAATTCAGAGCAGTTGGGAGTTTGTATCTCCCTCCTGATTGAAAAAGACCGCAGTGTACCCAGTTGCCAGCCCATTTCTGCGAGCACCTCAATACTTTTGCTTTTCATAACCTCTGCATCTCCTACCAGTCTAGATGCACATTTCTCTTTCCTTCTTGTTGTAGAACTTCCATTCAGCCAGCCTTCCTGTGGTTCTGGATGCTATCTGTTTTTTCTTTTAGTTGTAGTTTTGATGTGGTAGTGCAATACAGCAAGTTCAGGTGTTTACCTATGCCGCCATCTTGGTTCCTCCCTCCTAAAGTGGAGTATATTTTAGTGAAAAGATTTAGTCATCATTTAAAAAAGCAGAGAAGTCCAATGAATATTTATTGAGTGAAACTCAATGAAAATAAATGAATGACACAACTGATCAACAAAATTTGGCTATCCCGGCAATGAACACTTGCACCACATTAATTATTTGGAAGAGTGGTGAATTGATCATAAGTTATCTACTGCTAATTAATCAATATTTACAATTATTACTGTAGAAACTGGTGAATTAACCATCAGAATATTAAAGCATATCTAGAAAATAGAAATGGCCAAATATTTTTGTAACATTGATGCAATAACATTGCAATTTAGAGGCAGAAGATTCCAGAGATAATTTAGTCAAGCACTTTCATATTTCAAATGAGAAACTTGAGATACAGAAAGGTTAATAAGTAACTTGCATGAATCATTCAGTGTTTAAAACCTTAATTTATTTTTTAAATACTCCTTTCTCCTTCAGAAAGGCTTTAATTTGGCTCAGTCACTCAGCTAGTTAGTGGCATCGCTAACTAGAAACTAGGCTCCTGACCTTAATGGATCCACCTTTCCACTAAATTCCATTAAAAAAAAAATTTGTGAGTGTCCTTCTATACCATAACTACCATAAAATCATGGGATATGAAATTTGTAAGGCAGCCACTTTTCTGATCTTCCTTTTTTTAATCAGTGAGGCATCTGACATTCAGAAAGTTTAAGGGAATTGCTCAAGGTTTATGGTAAGTTACTGACGGACACAGGCCTAGAATCCCCATTCCCTCTGAACCTTTCACTCCTTCAGAGAATCTGGAACTAAAAGCAGGATCCCAATACCCTAAGCCACCAATATAATTTTGTCATTATTTTTTGAAATCCTCTTTTACTAAAGACACATAAGAAAAAAACACAAGGTAATATTAAGAATTTTAAAATAATTTCTCTGCCCCCTGCAAAAAGAAAATTGTCCAGGGCATGTTATTAGGTCGATAGTAATTAAGATTTCACCTATTGTTATCTTTTAAACCTATGAATTCAGACAATGATGACTATTATCTAGACCAGTGGTTCTCAACCTTCCTAATGCCACGACCCTTTAAGACAGCTCCTCATGTGGTGGTGACCCCCAACCATAAAATTATTTCCGTTGCTACTTCGCTACTTCATAACTGTAATTTTGCTACTGTTATGAACTGTAATGTAAATATCTGATATGCAGGATGTATTTTCATTGTTATAAATTGAACATAATTAAAGCATAGTGATTAATCACAAAAACAATATGTAATTACATATTGTGAAATATTTATTTCTAATTACAAATTAATGAAATTTTGTCTTGAATCATGGTGTAGCATGGGTAACAGTCTTAATATGACAACAGTAAACTACATTGCTACATTTTACTATACCGAGGAGCGGTGTGTTGGTTCCTAAGACCATGGGAAATAGGTGTTTTCCAATAGTCTTAGGTGACCCCTGTGAAAGGGTCATTCGACCCCCAAAGGGGTCACGACCCACAGGTTGAGAACCGCTGATCTACACTAATAAAAGAGTAAGATACAAATTTGACCACACCTTTGCAATGCCCACCAGCCAATCAAGAGTGAGCATGCAAATTAACCCAATAAAGATCATGGGTTAATTTGCATATACAGGCACTGAGCTGCATTCCGCACCACCCCAGCTGCTCCAAGCTTCTGGGAAGATGGAAAGATAGCTTTGGGCTGGAGCAAAAAGGTGGTTTCAGGCTGGAGCAAAGGCGGTGCCAGCAGCCAGGGGAAAGAAGGCCCATTCTTGCATGAATCTTTGTGCATCAGGCCTCTAGTTTATCATAAGGACACTGAGGAAGTGAAGATCTCAAAGTGTTTACTAAATTAAAAAAAAAATTAAAAACATATTTTTATTGATTTCAGAGATAAAGGAGAGAAAGAGAGATAGACACATCAATTAGAGAGAATCATTGTTTAGCTGCCTCCTCCATGCCCTCTACTGGGGATTGAGCACACAACCCGGGCACATGCCCTTGACTGGAATTGAATCCTCAGGCCTAAGCTGTATCCACTGAGCCAAACTGGCTAGATACTTACTAAATTTTCAAATATTAAGTTATTTCTATTAAGGTTTCAAAGTTGTTTATTTTTATTTATGATGAAAATTGGCAACAACAGGTAAAATGTTTGGTAACTCTGATGCAATAAGAACATCTACAACTAAAACAACACTTCAAGTCCTAACTGGTTTGGCTCAGGGGATAGAGTGTCGGCCTGTGGACTGAAGGATCCCAGGTTCAATTCTGGTCAAGGGCATGTACTTTGGTTGTGGGCACATCCCCAGTAGGGGTATGCAGGAAACAACTGATCGATGTTTCTCTCTCATCAATGTTTCTAACTCTCTATCCCTCTCCCTTCATCTCTGTAAAAAAATCAATAAAATACATAACAAAACAAAACAACATATCAATTCTTAACTACCATTGATAATTAAGAATTTCTAGCATTTTTATGAGTTTTAAGTTTGCATCATCCCATTCTATATCCACAAAATTTTAATTAAATGGGGATCACTAGATAAAACAGAAGAATGCTGAGTTTTTAAGATGGCTTTTCCTCTTATTTTCCATAGCCCTCTTCCTTTAGAAGCTGTCATACAATTATATACATTGGGCTATCTCTACTTTTTTCTAAGGAAAAACTTATAAAAGAATACAACCATGTCAACTAAATCTTGCAATATAATATATAACACTTTCCATTTGTATGGTGTTTTTCAATGAAGCTAGTAAAGAATATGGGCAATTCTTCAGAGACCACTGAAGCTGGTGAAATAGAAGCTTCTATTAATGAGATGGAAAAGGTGAGCACTGGGGTGAGGGGAGGATGGCAAAGGGTGTGATCAAAGGCTTTTCTTGAATCATATAGTTTCCAAGTCTTCAAGTGCTCCTGCTATGTCCTCAACTTTAATGGCAGATATAGTAGGCCCAGGGAGGTTGTATTGGCTTCCATTCTGAAAATCCTCACCTCTAGACTTACTTGCTATGACTGATATTTATTCAGTTGCCTTTACATATTGTTTCTTGGACACACATAAGCTCTCCATATGAAAATGATTTCCTTCTGTTATTTGTATAAGAAATTCATCATAGAGCTTCTTTTTTTAAATTAAATCTTTATTATTCAGATTATTACATTTGTTTCTCTTTTTTCCCCTCCATAGCTCCCCTCCACCCGGTTCCCACCCTTCCCTCTACCCTTACCTCCCTCCCGTTGATCTCATCCATAGGTGTATGATTTTTGTCTAGTCTCTCCCTGTACACCCTTCACCCCTTTCCCCATGAGAATGATCAGTCCACTCCCTTTCTGTGCTCCTGATTCTTTTATATTCACCAGTTTATTCTGTTCATCAAATTTTTAATTCACTTAATAGAGCTTCTTATTACTCTATCTCTCAGTGCATACTTAGGGTCTTGGAAAGGTTCTAAGTGGAATTTGTACTTCGAGTTGAATATTAATGAGATAAGAAGAAACAAATTCCTCCTCCCTTTAGAGCCCCAAACTGGCCCTGTGAATAGTAACATAAGTTCACACAGGTAGGCCTAGTTGTCCCAGCTCTATACCCAGTTTCCCATCAGTACCTCATAACCACTTCCAGGGATCACTTCAAGATAGTTTGGATTTTCTAAGCAAAATATTAAGGAAATCAGCATCCTCTGCTTTAGTTAAATGCTTTGTTTTATTAAAAGAATGTAAAATTTTAATATGCTGCTCTTTGTTTTACTTTGAAGTACCATAAATGGTTAGCAATGACATTTAGCACAAGAAGCAGAGCATTTCAAGCTCCTTATAGAAATACATCAATATTTACTTTATGCCTGTATTTATAAGTACAAATACTTATTTCTATAGATTGTTCCTCTGGCAGGCTCATTCCTTCTTTTTCTCATCTAGGCTCCTGACTTCAATGTAAAAGAAGCAACGTATCTACAGAAAAATATTCTAGGTTTCTATGTAAACGAAGATTAGAAAGTTGAGACTGTGCATATATTTCTTTATTCTTCTCAAAAGCTGATTGATAGGTAAACCCTAAGGCAAAGTTTTAATCAGTGATAATGATACTTTGTGCTCTTACATCTCCCACCATCTAAAAATACCAAAGTGTTTAATAGCAGTTGAAATGGAATCCTCATAACAGCTTTTCAAATTAAATAGATGGTTTACATTACTAGCCTCATTTGTTAGAGAGAGAAATAGGGATGTTAATGTGTACTACTTGAACCACAAAACATAATCACTGAAAATCTAACTTTAAGTTCTTACCCTAAGAATCTGAATTCAAGTCAGTTCAATAAACAGGTATGGCATTTTCAACTATGTACTATGCACCAGGCTAGTTAGAAATTGTAGCATAGGTGGGAAAGAGAATCAGAGTTAAATCCAGGTTAGTTTCCAGGCATCAATTTTGCTTTTAAATCGTGGCTATTCAGAAGTACATACTTTGTATTGTGTTCTATAGCTGGGAGAAAACATGTAGAGAGCAATGTGAAGTCCAATAAATATGCAGATATGAGAATAGTGAATAATTGGTAAAGAAGTTATTTCAAACTGAAATAAAATTGCAATTTACTTTGAAATAATAGAAATTTAAAAATGTATTTGGTCCTACTGGTTTGGCTCAGTAGATAGAGCATTGGCCTGCTGACCAAAAGGTCCCTGATTTGATTTAGGTCAAGGAAACATGCTCAGGTTGTGGGCTTGATTCCCAGTAGAGGGTGTGCAGGCAGCTGATCAATGATTCTTTCTCATCACTAATGTTTCTAACTCTCTCTCCCTCTCCTTTCCTCTCTGAAATCAATGAAAATATGTTTAAATATATTAAAAAATATAAAAAAATATTTGCCAAAGCTTCTTAAATTACTTTAACTTCTAAGAGCCATTCTATCCACAACACTAATGAGTATTTAGCATATGCAAATCATGATTCCAGGTACTGAGAAGATCCAGAAATAAGAATCCAAGGGGCTTACTCTGAGTAGTGCTAAATACTAGCTAGCATGGTATATCTGTTTATAATCATTATCTCTGTTTTTCTGATAATCAAAGTCTGTTATTTTTCTGTATTATCCAATCAATAGCTTTGGTTTACTTAGCCTCCTACTTCTAGTAGAATTTATAGAACTGTTTTTTACCGTATCTTTTTAGCATTGTTGTGATCAAAGCAATGCTATTATTACTTTCCTCATTTTATAGATAATACACTGAAGTTATTAAAAAGTTATGTGAATTGTTTGAGGTCAAGCAAAGTCTCCTTACTGCATCGTTCTTATATTTTGTTTATTTGTTTGTTTGTTTTTTTCACTAAACTCTTCTGCCTGAACAAGGACCCTTTGAGGTTCCTAGCAAAAAGTAGATAGACATTTGATAAAATTTTTCAGTAAAAATTGGAGTTATTAAAATATTTTATTATAATGCCATTACAAAGAAAAGAAGGAAAGAAAAATACATCTTATCCTACTCACCTGGTTTCTCTTTCTAGATAATTGTGTTTGTTCATGTAAAATTTTAAAAATGAAATTGTATCCCTAGCCAGTTTGTTTCAGTGGGTAGAGCATCGACCTGTGAATTGAAGGGTCCCAGGTTTGATTCTAGTCAAAGGCACGTATCTTGGTTGCAGGCTTGATCCCTGGCACTGCTCTGGGCTTGTGTGGGAGGCAACCATTGGATGGGTCTCTCATACTTTGATGGTTCTCTCTCTCTATGTATCTCTTCCCCTCCTTTCCATTCTCTCTAAAAATCAGTGGAAAATATCCTTGGGTAAGGATTATATTATATTAAAAAAATTGTATCATATAAACTGCTTTGAATCCAATAAATGTTGAATGATTGTGGTACTGAGTGTATGAATGAACTCAAAGAATTTTACCCCTGTCTTATGGCACATATTCTCTGCCTTTCATCATTTATTTATTATATTTCCTGTTTTCTGAATGAGGTTTTAGTTGTTTGGGGGTGAAATTTATACCGGATTTACCTTTATTTTTTTTTTTTATCTCCTCATCATTTAGCACTACACACTGAACAGAGTATGTGATCGATAAACTTTTGTTGAATGAATATGTGATTACTTATACTGGAAAAATAAAACACAGACATGTGGGTGACAGTGCATTGCCTGCTCCTTGATATCTGTGTTTTGTGTTTTTTTTTTTTTTCTAATAGTATAGCATGTAGCTGAAAGCCTGACTTAAATTCTAGGTCTTACATTTCTTGTGTCTCCCTCAGTAGCCATCTGGTTCTATGCAGGTATCTCAAAGACATCTGTGGGGTGAAAAGAGAGGAAAGAAAAAAAAAAAAAGGAGGAAGGGGAGAGAAAGTAGCTTTTTAAAAAACGAATGCTTCCTAGTTGTTGCATGCTTCTGAGGGCCAAGAACTGCTCTAAATGTTTTACTTGGATTATGTTATCTCCCCTCAAAAATTCTGTGAGATCCAATAAGTATCATTTAACAAACCAAAGCACAGAGGAAGTAAATCATTTGTCCAGGCTCAAATAGCTGGTAAGTGGTAGGAACAGGATTCAAACCCAATTTTCTTTATCACTCAGTTACCCTTTTTGATACAGCCACACAGAGTTTCAGTGTAGCACAGGAGGAAAAAAGGAAGGAAGCAAAGAATGGTTACCAGCAGAGCATCATGACAGCCAACATGTGATAATGCAGAAAGCACTGGAGAAAGATCTGAAAGTCCTGTATCCTAAGAATGGTTCCTGATTCATTTAAGTTAATCCAATTACTCTGGACTTGCTATTCTAATCTGCTCAATGGGTGTAGAACTACCTTACTCAAGAGTTTTTGCAAATTTATATAAACACAATTTGAACTGAATGAAGTATAATTTCTATGGCCATGTAAGCTGAATATTTTGATTACTCTTACATGGCAGAGTATACTTTGTTACTCTCAACAAATCTTTTTCACATAACAAGTATAATTTATTCAACTGAATAGAGGCACCAAAATGAGTGTTATTAGAATTTGCTAGATCATTTACAAATGCAGTTTGAGAAAAATAAAAAAAATTCATTATTATCATAGATTTTTTATGAAGTTTTTTTTTCGATGGAGTATAGATGGCATCTCAGTTTAAATTTGATACATGTGGTTTTGCCCAAGTACCTCACAACACAATGGTGGGGATCTGGTTTGAGATGGGGGTAAATATGTAATCAGAGGAAAGAGCTCCCCCTACTGATCATCAATGACATTTCCTACCACAACCTTGGAAGTCAACTAATACAGAATGTTAGGAACACAATTACACTACTACTAACCACTGCACACACACGCAAACACACAACACCCTCTATTTATTGAGTATTTATTATTTGCCAGGCAATTAAAAGTTATTTTCATTAATTTTAATGACAGGCCTTTAGTAGCAAACACTGAATCCTGGCCACGTGGGCTCAGAGCCTGAATCTGCCATTTTCTAGGTGAATGGCCTTGGACATTTGCTTAATCTCTTTGGGCTTCCATTTCCCCATCTGTAAAATAGGGTTTTTGATAACTTCTCTCTCATTGGGGTATTAGGAGGATTAAATAAATCAATGTTTGCAAAGAGCTTATACAAACGCTTGCATATAATATAAAAAAAGAAAAGAAGGGATGAGGAAGCTGAACTCTTCAAGAGGAAGTCAAAAGTTGAACACAGACTGTCTGCCCCCCCAGTGCCCATACTTCTTTATATATGACTATAAGATAGAAATAAACCTAAAAGAATTAACCCTAAAAGGGGAACATGTGCTTGGGTTCTTATTTTCTGATGATGATTTGTTATTTAAATTAAATCAAATTTAACCTTTTCCATTTTTATCTTGGATTCCCATTCATTCTTCCATCCCTACCTTTATCCAGTTGTGGCTACAAGAATTTTCATGAAAAACAGCTATAATAATCTCCCCAGGTTCTAATAATCATGGAGCATTTCTTTTTTTATATTTTTTGTAATTTTGAGAGCCGTTCTCCTAAGCATCTCTTTGTATTGCTTACAAATTTCTCATTTCAAGGTTCTGTGTAAACCTGATTGTTAAAATTACTATTCAACTGCTGAGCAGTAGTCATAATAATCTGATTACTAGGGTAAAGCTGCTCATGGGAATGTTCCTGGGAGTTCACAAAGAAAAGAGCTGATGTTTGGCATAGAATTGAATTAGCACCAACTTCTGAGGTAGTGACTTTAGACATATTGGAACAATTTGGAATTTAGGTAGCAGGGTAGAACCCAATGCTTTGGTTGACTGATGATTCTTAACTGCGAAAGGTAAATACACTAAAGGTAATGGGGGATATTAGAAGAAAGTCTAAGCTTCAGTCATCTCAAATTGAAGATGAATAAGAGAACCATAGGAAAGTCAGCAGGTTACGGCTTCTTTTCCTCCCTAAGTCAACATATTAGAAGGTCTAGTCACAACTTAATTATATGTGGGATGGGATAAAATATTTATTAGGGGAAATTATTAGAGATTTATGACACCATTTTAAGTATAGCTTGATCTTTCTGTATTTTACATGGGATTTACAAAATTTGTTAAGCATTTAGGAAGAAGAAGAGATCATTAAAATGTTGGGAAGTAGAATAAATAAAGAAAAATTAAAGGACTGTGAGGAATTTAATCTGGGGGAAAAGCAATTGGGGACACCTTAAGCGTTTTCAAGTCTATGGAATGTCATTCACTAAAGAACAGGTATTTGTTCTCTATTTCAATACAGGTCAAAAATAAAATGGGCTTAAGTTGTTGCAAGAAAGCTTATGTATACACACAAGAAAGAACGTCTTGATTAAACTCTAGAACTTACTAGGGAAGGAAATTGTAGGTGTTTGCTTTAGGAAATCTTTAAAAATTGAAAAGGTAAGCTCTGGTAATCTGATGTGGTGTTGGGTTGAAGCAGAAGGCTTAACTGGAATTTCTTTAGGTCTCATCTAGTACTTAAATGCCATGATTGCATAAATAAGAATTTGTCCACAAAGCAGGAAGAGAAGCAGACAGAACAATCAGGAATGACCCATTTAGCAATGCAGTTGCTATTCTTGAGCAAAGATTTTTGAAATCTCTGCTGTGAAGCAGAGTTACAGTATCATAGCCAAAACCTTGTGAACACTCTGGAAGGTCCTGATCAAGCATTCATTTTTTTAGCTTTATGGGTAAGGTCAACTTGAGCATCAAAAGACATATTCCTCATTTTCTATTTGTGCAGAAATGAATATTTGTGTGTGTGTGTGTTTATATAAAAAATACTTCATTATAATAAATACAATATTTTATTTTTAAAAAATATTTTTTATTGATTTCAGAGAGGAAAGGAATGAGAGAGAGAGAGAGATAGAAACATCAGTGATGAGAGAGAATCATTTATTGGCTGCTTCCTGCATGCCCCACACTGGGGATGAAACCCACAACCCAGGCATGTGCTCTGACCGGGAATCGAACTGTGACCTCTGGTTCAACCACTGAGACATACCGGCCAGGCAATAAATAGAATATTTTAGATGAATTTGTCTGAGATGTACACAATATACTTATTTTTTGGTAAATTTTTGTTTTTAAGTTGAAATTAAAAGCTGTGGACAATATCTGGGAATGATGGTGAGGTGTTTCCCAAGATGTTGAAAATAAGGTTTCCTTTATTTCTTTCCTAAGTTAGTTTTTCTTAAAGTGAAAATTGGAAAATTCTTATACAGTGGATATGATTAGATATCTAATCATAGAGCTTTTGGAAACAACTGACACTTCCATAAAGGTAAACTGAAGAGGAATATTAGAAAGGAGAACTAGAATGTGGTTGTAACTTTATAATTCAGTATGTGGAAACATAAACCTTTGCTTCCTGTCCTATATTGGAGAAAGTATTTGTGTACATAACAAGGCTCATCCACTGTAGAATCTTAGAAAATGCCTAGTCACCAAAGTAAAAATTGTCGAGGGAGATTCTCCTCTACTGGCCGAGTGTCTCATGCTACTTAAGATTTGCTCAGGCCTCATGTTTTGACTCCATTCCTGCTCCCAAAACAACCTTCAGCTAATTTGACTTTCCGCATCACTTGACTATGGGAGAAAGTGTATTGATCTACCAAATCAGTCATTCTAGTTAAATTTTTCATTGTAAATTACTTGTAGATCAGTTCTTAGGAGCTGAATTAACATAAATCTACTCAGAAGAGATGGCTCACTCGCTGGCATACTGATGTTAGTGGTTTGAATGTACAGGTTTTATAGCCTGGTTTCTTCATTGAGGTAAATATAAACTTGTAGTGGTTTGAGCAATCTCTCTCTCTCTCTCTTCTTCCCTCATTATTTGCCTTTTTCAAGCTGAAACAAAAATATGATGTAAAAATATTTTCATCTAAGTGACTGTTCTCCAGCTCATACAGATGAGAGCTCCCCACTAGTCCTGGTCAGGTGGAAGTGAGGAGACTGGGTCAAAACTCTGGGAAGGAGACACTGAGAGGCTCTCAGGCTGTCTAGCAAGTAGGATGATTCTCATGGCAGAACTCTGATAGATGACTCACCAGTTCAGCAGTCACATTTATCAGACACTTTGTACCTCAATCATTTTAAAATATAACATCCTGGTATTTACTTGGACATATATTAGCAGTTTCCTGTATGCTTACCTGTGCTCCACGGGAATGGCTCCATCTAAAATGACTGGGAGCTTATGATGCATGCATCATAAAACTGTATAGACAAACATGTTTTGGTTCCTGATGGTATTGAGTGGATTTCTTGAATCTTGCACCAAAACTCTAGTGAATCTCACTACACACTACCTCCGTTTGTGACCTTATCAGATTTCATAAACTAAGAAGGCCTTGCCTGGAGCAGTTCGTGAATGGCAGTGCTCCAAGGAAAACCAGGTGCTACAGGAAGTGGAATTGGTGATTCAGTCAGGTGCATTCTTTCTTATGATTCAGGCTGACCCACTGACTAATCATTGTGAGTGGGCACTCTGCTCTCAGGGTCCCTTGTGAATAAGCTGTATAGCAAAGGTCTTAATCACTTTTGCTGACTAAAGAGCTTTCACAGAAATTGCTCTGTGCAATGGCTTCAGAATTTCAAAACGGAGGAATTGATTCTATTGTGGTAATAGCAGTTATTGGTAATACCATTTTAGGTATGCTATGTATTCTACTTCCTCTCTTTACTCCAACTAAAATGTGGACAATGTCATTAAGTATTCAAGGCATTTTGCTTCAGAACTAATATTTTTGCTTAGCAATAAGTATATTTATTCTTATTTTTAGTTTGTTAACTCTTTAGACTCTAAAACAATATATGTAAGTAAGTTAACTTGTTTATTTCATTTATTTGTGCTCTCTCTTTATGACTTAAAATGATCTACTAAATAGAAGCAAATAAATTAATAAATAAGAAAACTGAGGCAAGAAGAAAATATGAATAAGAAAATTACAAGAATGAGGAAAAATATACATATGTGCATATATAAGGTGGGGCTAAGTAGGTTTACAGTTGTGAGTACGTGAAACAGTTTATTCTTCTATTATTATTTATTAATTACTAGAGGTCCAGTGCATGAACATTCATGTGCACTGGGGGGGTGAGGGGGTGGGGGAATCTTTCAGCCGGGCCTGCACCTTCTTGCAGTCTGGGAGCTCTTGGGGGATGTCTGACTGATGGTTTAGGCCTGCTCCTTGAGAACATCCCTGTGGGAGTGCACTGACCACCAGGAGCAGCTCCAGTCCTTCCCCCCATCACCCCATTGCCACTGCCACTGCTGGTGGCCCCCCTCTGTGGAAGCCAACTAGCAGGGCGATCAGGGGGCATGGCACTGGCCAGGGAATGACCAGCCCCGGCCCCCCATCATTCCTCTACCACTGCCACCATTCGCTGCTGCCCCCTGATTGCCGTCCCCTCCCTCTGCTTGCTGGCACCTGTTTTGGCTGGCCTGGCACCACCCTCTCACCAACTGGTCATTCTGCTATTCAGTGTATTTGCATATTAGGCTTTATTATATAGGATTGTATTATTATCCATATAAACAACTGTGAACCTATTTTCTCTCACCCTGTATATATTTGGATATACATGTAGTACATATATTAAAGTATCTATAGCATATATCATACTAACCTATTAATAACAAAACTATTCTTGCCTAATTAAGAGGAAAAAGTCAGAGTAACAATTAAGCCCTTGTTATTTGCCATGAGATAGATCTGGATTTATATCTCAGCTCCTTCCATCTACTAGCTGTAACACTTTGCACCCATTACTTAATATCTATATGGTGAAATAGAGATAACAATAGTATCTACCTCAAAGAGTTATTAATGAGTAATAAAGGAGATAGTCAATGAGATCTATTTAGTATGATGTCTGGTAAATAGCAAGGTTTATTAAATGACAACTATTTTTATTATTATAATAATTATTATATTAATTCCCATAAATTTATGCTTGACTAGAAGAGTTCCCAGTTGCCCTTTTTTTTCCTTGACAGCTTTATTTATATACAGTTCTTTTTAAAAACACCTGTCTTTTTGAAGATTGAATGAGCCATGAGTATGGCAGGCCATGAAGTATATTACATGATTCATGTCCATATTCTTCCCAAGGCACAGAATGGACTCTCCCAATGACATCCCTGATCTGCCTTTGGGGCTGTACCCGTTACTGGTATACTTCAGGCTCGCAGTACCTTCATCACTTTCAACTTTTCAAAAACTATTTATGTCTCTTAAAAGTGTTGATGGTCAATACAGGGAGCAGCTAATTTCATAAGCAATGTAAGTTTGCAGTTTCCTGGTTCATCTTCACTCAGAGGTGATAGGGGGGGTCTACTTGTCTTGGCTGCCCCTCATTGTCAACAGAATCTTCCCAGTTGGCAGAGACTTCTACAACTTTCAGGAGTCCTCACCTAATTCCTCTGTCCTTTCTTACGGAGGAACTGTCACAGGCAAAGCTACTTACTTACTTGGAGTGAAACTTTGATCCTGAAATGCAAGAGTCATCTTAATAAAGCAGAAGCTGCCTTGGGCAGGGTCACAGCTCACATGCATTTGGGGATATACAAATCTGCCAAGGAAAGTACAACCAAGAGGTCAGAGACTGGCTGTGAGAAAGGAAGGAGGGGACCTCACTGTCCTTTCTACAACATTTATGATAGTAGAAAAAATATCATAAAGTCCAAGTACTACATATTTCCTGAGGGCATCTACTCTAAGGAAAATAAATTATCCTTCAAAAACATCTCATTTATGTATGTATGTATGCATGTATGTATTTAATTTTTATAGAAACATCTTTTATTTGGATAACATTTCCCCAAACATATCAGTAAGTAAAATAGATTCTAGAGACTATGCCCCTGTGAACAGCCCTACCCCCCAAAAAAAAATAACACTGGGGGTGAACATTCCTCTTCCCCCAACCCCCGTGGGCTCCTATGGTATAAAAAATGTTTATAACTCAATGTTTATCATCTGTTTGGGGCACCATAACCATGTTCAGTATTTCCAAAGTGCAACAATGATAAGGCCCGCAGATCTGCCAACCCTTCCTCTACTCCAACTCAGCAAACATTTCTGGATCACCCCTCCACTGAGGTGCTAGGCAGGGCTCAGCGCATCACTGTGCTTTGAGAAAGAGGGAGGTATCTTATTTGGCACTTTAAAAAAGAGAGCGACAGAACTGGAGAAGCCAGAGAAGGTACCAATTCTGGCAGAAAGAGGCCACTTGGCACTAGTGTCTTGGGAGAAGGAAAGAAGGAGATAGAATTGAGAGTATGAGCTAAGAAAATTAGGAGGGGTCCACTCCAAATGACAGAGGGCTGAAATGGGCTAGAAATAGAACTGCTGACTCTGGCCCTGTGTCCATCCCAAAGCACCTGGGTACCATGCCCAGCTTTAGCCTCCCCAGTGTCAGTTTGTCCCTGTGTAGTGTCTGCCCAATCCTAGCACTAATGTCTCTAGACCATGTCTCTAGTGACTTGATCATGCCTTGTCCCTTGAGCCTAGAGACCAGCTTTTGTCTACCTATTTGTTTCCCATTGGTCAAATTGTTCCAAAAACTCCATCCTCACCTCTCAGAGAACTTTCTGGTTCTCAATACTTCCCTTCCCCATTCTTGAGGAGGGGAGGTAGATCAAAGGCAATATCCCCTGCCCCTCTTGGAGTCTCCTAGGCTTGAATGAAGAGTAGGCCAGTAAATAGGGCAAAGCTTGATAGGAGCAAAATGACCTTGAGGATCATTGGCTCAGAAGTGGCCAGCTCCTGGGGCAGGATTTCCAAGAAGGTAATATAGAGAAAGGTGCCAGCTGCCATTCCATCCAGCATAGACTGGGCCAGCTGGAGCAATGGGCCAGCTCACTCTGCCAGAGCTGCACCCAGCCCAATGCCCAGAGGTGTCATGCATGAAAAAGAGAATGCCACAGCCAGCCACTGCCTTTGCTCACAGGTGGCTCTACAGCAGCCTCAGGGACAAGCTGACGGCCAAAATACCCTTATGAAGCAGCAAAGCCAGACACAGCTCCATGGCCTGAGACCAGTCTCGCTGCAGTCCCAATGCCAGCCCCTTGAACACCGAGTGCAGAGGCCTTGCCCATCATGCTAGTGCTGTGGCCCACCATTCACTGTTTCCAGCAGTGCCCTTGTCTTCTCTCCAGGTGGTAGCACTGACTGCTCTTTGTAAGCCAGTGTGATCTGCTCCATCACCAGGACCAGGAAGAAGCCCATGGCCAGGATGAACTCTTATAGGGAAAACTGGAGCATCACCTGCAGGGCTGCCAGGGCCTCATCTATGGCAGACAGGTAGTCAGGCAGCAGGTCCAGGAGACAGGTGGCCAGAACTCCTTCCTCCTTTTTTGCCCCTCACCCCTCCTACACACACACAAACACACACACACACACACACACACATATACACACACACAAAACAGCTTACAAGGCTCAGGGGTTTCTGACGGAAGGCTGAGGCTTCTGGGTTAGTTCCAGGCTGGAGTAACACACAGATAGACACCAGACTGCAGATGAGAGTGACCACCAGCAGTAGTATCAGGACCCCTAACTTCACCTCCAGGCCCATGGGCATGGAGGGATCTGAGGCTATGGCCTCTGGGCACCACACTAGGAGCTCTGGTTCTCCCCAGGTGGCCGTGGTTGCTCCAGTGACTCTCAGACCTTCTTAGTGTTGTAGGCAGTTAGACAGACATAAGCAGAGCAAAAACCAGGGGCCAGATACAGAGGGTCACCAGGGTCCAACCTCGTTTTGTTAGCTCCAGACTGAAGGGTTTTGGGCAAGTACCTCAGGCTTGATCCCTGACCCTGACCAGGTGGGAGGCAACCAATCGATGTGTCGCTGGCACAAATATTTTTCTCTCTCCAAAAGCATCTTTTTAGGCACCCCATAGTTTTCTTCCAACATTTCTTCTTAAATGTAGTGATTAAAGTTTACATATAATTCAGGAACATTCAAAACTAGCAACTCTTTTCATCTGATAATAGGGCAGCCATATGTGGGGTGACAAGCTTAATGTTTACATGCTATAAATGAGCTTGTCAAGCCATTCTTTGTATTTTCCTACAGCGTCTTCTGAGAACCTTTGCCCTTAATAGATATTCAATTAAGCACTGTAGTTGAATTGCTAAAATAACATTAGCACTGGATTTATTTGTCCTAGTAAATTCTTACCTGAGTAAATTCAGATCTTATATTTCAAACTTTTCCATGGTCTCCAAACTTGTTCTCTTCTCAAATTACTAAATACGATTATTTTTAGTGGGCTTGGGAGTCAGAATGTCAAATCCTGATTCATGCACTGACTAGTTGTGACTGGTTGTGTAACTTGAAGCTGGTCATCTCATATTTTTAATCCTAAACGTTCTTCTCTGAACACTGAGTATTACTAATAAGGTTGTGAAGATTAATGTGTCCATTGCTTAATGCACCACTTAGCACAATTCATTTTAGCTACTACTACTATTATGGTTATCATCTCAATGGTAAATGTTAATTTCCAAAGTGATCAATTTAAAGGATATGAGTGTATAATATGCAGAAGAAAAAATTCCAAAGACACATAAACTTAGGGAGAAATGTTGCAATTTACTAAAATTCAAATGAGTGCAAATTAAACATTGATAGATAATTTTTACTATAAAACTGGAAATCTACTTTAAATGATCATCTTCAATTTGGTCAAAAGAACAATTTAGCAAGGAGGTACTCTCAGACCTATGAGTGAGACTGTAAATTGATATACATTCCTGGGAATGCAACTTACTATAAACCAAAGGTTTTAAAAGTTTTACACTCTTGACCCTGTATTTAGATGTGTCCCTCATAGAGATAGTCAGTGAAGCTGTCAAAACATTATCCTATCTAATAAAGAGGGCATATGCTAATTGATGATCACTCCAGCACAAAGATGGCTGCATCCACAGCTGAGGCCAAGTTCCCATAAGGAACCTTAACAAGCAAACAGCAGGGACCTGAGGCTATGCCCTCCCCCGCCCTTGTGGAACTTGACAGGGAACCTCAGACTGCACCCCCTGCCCCAGAGTCAGGCCAGGGGACCTGAGAGGGCTTGATGGGGAACCTCAAGGTATGCTTTCCATCCTGGTGCTGGGCTAGGGAACCTCATGCTGATCCCCCCACCCCAGCAGCAGGCCAGGGGACCTCAGAACACACCCCTAGCCTGGCAGAGCTTGACAGGGGACCTCAGGCCATCTCTCCCACCCCAGCACCAGGCCAGGGAACCTGAGACTGTTCCCCTCCTCCCCCCACATAGCAGGGCTTGACAGGTGACCTAAAGGTGTACCCTTAGTGCTGGGTTGGGGGAACTCATACTGCACTACCCCCCAGCAAGGCGTGACAAGGGACCTGAGGCTGCACTCCCCCATCTAGTGGGGCTTGATGGGGGACCTCAGGCCATGGCTCCCACCCAGTAGGGCTTGACAGGGGATCTCAGGCCATGTCCCCCGCATGGCAGGGCTTGCTGGAGGACCTCAAGGCTTGGGCTGGGGGACCTCGGGTCATGCCCCCTATCCTGGTACTGGGTCAGGGGACCTGAGGCTATGCCCCCTGCCCAACAGGGCTTGACAACAGTGGGATTGGCAGGATCTAGATCTAGTCCAATGGTGGGGGGCGGGCAGCTGGGTCTGGGTCTCATGCAATTTTGAGGTGCATGTGGGTGGGTGGGAACTTGACTCTGGGTCCCAGGGTATGCCCCAGACTCTGACAACAAGACGGTTTTCACATACATTTTACTAATTTTCTTCACTTCTGTTATAGAGAAAGGGAGAATAGCAATATGAAATTATTTCCTCTAATTAATCCCCTTTTAAAATGTGCACAAATTTTGTGTACTGGTTCACTGGTATATAATAATGATAAATGTGAAACTACTTTGTGAAAATTCCTGCATGATAAAATCTACCTGTAGAATATTATGGAGTTTAAATAATGTTCTCAAAGAATACTTAAGGTTAGAAAAAAAAATAATACTCCTGTGATATTTCAAAACTGAATAGAGTATATGACCTCACTTTGTTATTAACATATAAATTATATACATGTATCAGTAATGTTTTTATTAATCCTCACCTTTGGTGGAAGGCTTAGGGGAATTTTTTCCATTGTTTTTTTTTTTTTTTTTTTAAGAGAGAGAGTGGAAGAGAGGGGTAGAGACAGACAGATAAAAATATCAATGTGAGAGAGACACATTGATTGGTTGCCTCCTGCACATGCCTGCAACTGAGGGACATGGCCTGGACCAGAATTGAACTAGGGACCATCAATCTATGGATTGATGCTCTATCCACTGAGCCAAACCAGCCAGGACTCTCAGTGATGTTTTTAAACAACTCCACATGGATAATCAATAGGTATCTCAAACTTGATCTCTATATACCCAATTTTTTTAAATTAATCTGTTCCTCCTTTAGTCTTCCTTATCTCAATAAGGGGAAAGTCATCCACCCATTTGTTCAAGTCAAATATCTGAAATCTTTCCTAAACTTGTCTCTTTTTCTTATATCCACAGCCAATCCAAAAGAAGTCCATTCACCTTCTCTTTCAAATGACCCAGAATCTAAAGGGTCTGATTTTAACCACTTTCCACCATCTACACTGCTTTTTTTCTGGCTCAAGCCTCTATTGTGTCTTGGCTTGATCACTGCTGAAGTCCCTTAACTGGGTTCTTTCCATCAGCACTTCCTCCCTCTATGCTCTGTTCTGAGAGTGAGCCTTTAAAATATATCCAATCCTGTCACTCTTTTCCAAGCCTCCAAAATAGAAGCCAGATCTATGTATTGGCCTGCAAAGGCCTTTCCAATTGGCATTTGTGCTCTATCTTTGAATTCATTCTCTACCACTCTTTTCCTCAGTCAGTTGTTGCAACCACACTAGTCCCCTTTGTTTCTAATATGCACCAAATACCCTCCCTTTCCGCTGAGCCATTCTGTCTACTTTTACCTCCACCAGGAAGGGCTGGTGCCTTTTCTACCTTTAGAAATTTGCCTACATGTCATCTTATAAGTTTATATTGATAGCTCAGTTCAAAGTTTAACATTCTAGGTCTTTTTTAAATCTTTTTTAACTTGGAAATCTTGGTTCTTAATAACATTAATATTAACTTGTATGTTTTATTTTAATAAGTAAAAATATACTTATTTTGTAATTTTTATAATACACAAAAATACAAGAATAACAATATTACTAATAAGCTTACTGAATTTGAAAAAATAAATACACCCTAGCCTTAGCCCAATATTTCCTCTCTCTACCCACTTGGACAACATTTTAAAATAGTACTTACCACCAAGTGACATTCCCCTCCACTTCTTTTATTTTATTTATTTATTTATTTTAGGATTATTATTATTTTTCTTTAATTCTTTCTTGATTAAAGTATCACTTTTCCAAGTGACTTACTTATACTTTCTTTATTTACACTCTCCCCCATAGAATCCTCTGAGAAGTGATGGTTTTTCTTTTGTTCCCTATTGGATCTTCATTACTTGAAACAGTGCCTGGTTTATTTGTGAAGTAAATGAATAAATAAATGCTATATCTTTAGATGAATTTGGTCTTTTTTTATTTTCTTGTTTTTACTCTTCTGAACTTAAATGTTCAAAAATTACTTTTTTTAAATTTTTATTTTCAGAAAAAAAAAACACTCCACTATAAATGCTCTTCTTTTTATGTTTAACTTGCTAATGGTTAGTATTAAAGGGCTAACTGAATACATGACCCTTTCACACTTTTATGTATTTTGTCTTGGGTAGCTCTTTGACTTTTCTTAACTCTCATTTCCTCTTTTATTAATTGAAGACATCATATTTTTTGCACTTTATACATCTGAATCAGTATTAGACTGGTGCATTAACTCCTTGCCCATCCTTTAAAACTTTTAACTACTACTGCCAGTAGTACATCAATTATTTTGCTGTTTGAACCTTTAAATTTCTATCTTTTCTCTGCATTTCTTCCTACTTTTAGCTCAATGTATCTGTGCCCATTAGAAGCTCACTAGGACGAAACCCACTTTGGCTCAGTGGATAGAATGTCAGCCTGTGGACTGAAAGGTCCCAGGTTCGATTTCGGTCAAGGGCATGTATCCTGGTTGCGGGCACATCCCCAGTAGGGGGCGGGCAGGAGGTGGCTGATCGATGTCTCTCTCATCGATGTTTCTAACTCTCTATCTTTCTCCCTTCCTCTCTGTAAAAAAAAAATCAATAAAAATGTATTAAAAAAAAAAAGAAGCACACTAATATTTATAGGAGGGCCCAGGTCTGGGAATGTGGCTGACATCTTATATACACAATATCTTTTCATCCAAACAATAACTTTTTTTTTCTATTTTTAAGATCTCTTTAAAATTTTTTTTTTCTTTATTTATTAAGGTTTCCTTTTCTTCCCATTGCCCTCTCCCTCCCAAATCATGCCCTCACCCCTCTGTTGTTTGTGTCCATTGGTTAGACTTGTATGCATGCATACAAGTCCTTTGGTTGATCTCTCCCCCTTACTCCCACCCACCCTTCTCTGACTTCCCTCTGAGGTTTGACAGTCTTAAGGCTCTGGGAGGTTAAGAAACTCATTGGAGAGCAAACAGCTAGGAACTATTGGTGGAGGGCACATCTGTCTGACTCCAAAGCCTACACTCTTCACTTTTCATAACACTCTATCATCACCTCCGTGCTCTGCAATTTGTTTGTTTGTTTCTACATTTGTACACTCCCTCCTTCCAGAAAGGATCTGAGGGAGATGATACTATTGTTATTATTAAGGTCTGGTTTCTGCCTTCATACTACCTAAGCCTAGGAGATTGAGGAGGAAGGCATGGGCCACAGATGGATTGTGGAAGAAAGCCGTCTGTTACCACAACCCACCCTCTTAGCATCAACTACTAAGGGTGGTGAACTTGCAACAGAATCTGGGATGTTTCTACCAGGGGCTGTGTTGGGGCATTTGCTACAGGGTGATTCCAAGCTTAACATGATGAGATTTGATTCTTAGCCACTGTACTAATAGGTCTTTTCTCTAGAGTATTTTTTAGTTTTTATCTTTTTAAAAATATATTTTATTGTTGATAGTAGTACAGATATTTCTCATTCCCCCTCTCCCTCCTCTCCTTTCAGACCCAGGTCATTATTATTATTATTTTTTTTAACAGATGAAGAAATTTGGGTGGAAGAAAATTAAGTAATTTACATAGCAGGGTCCTAATGTAATTCTATTGGACTTTATTGTCTATTTTCTTTCTTTGTACTCATTCTATTTATCTGTGTAAATATTGAGATACATTGGACCATGGTTCTAACACTCAGGGTCTTTGAAAAAAGAACAGCCCTGGCTGGTTTGTTTCAGTAGTTTGAGCATCAGCCCACCCACTGAAGGATCTCAGATTCAATTCTGATCAAGGTTACATACCTGAGTTGCAGGTTTAATCCTTATGCCCAGTAGGGGCCAGTGCAGGAGTCAACTAATCAATGAGGTCTCTTTCACATTGATGTCTGTCTCTCTCTCTCTCTCTCTCTCTCTCTCTCTCTCTCTCTCTCTCTCTCTTGCAATTTCTCTAAAAATCAATGGAAAAATATCCTTGGGTGAGGATTAACAAAAGAAAAAAAAAGGAGAACATATAGTATAATTTTAGAATTTGAGACTGCTGAGAGAAATGGCAACATTTCAATGAAGTAGAGAAATGTAACCTGGCCTCCTGGGCTTCACATAGCATGCTATTGATCATCTCTCTGTGGCTGTTCCTTTGTGGTTTAAATATGTCTCTACATGTTCCCTGTGTTATCGAGATGTTGATATTCCTCATCAAAATTAACATTACCAAGCCACTTTGATGTATAAACATCTGTGTAAGAAAATTGAAATATTGACTTGTTTAGGTACAACATGATGATTGATAAACAAAGCAGCTTTCTCAGCTCTTTTTCTGATTTTGACTGATCTAATTCTATTGCTAAACTTATCTAGAATAAGATCTTCTAAAGGTTGCTTGTACTTGGGAAGAATCAAATTAATCTCTGATGGTATTCAAGGGGCTGTAGATGTAAACTAGTTCCACCAGTGTCAGGAAACCATGAGTCATATCAACTCTCATGCTATCTGACTTTGAATGAAGAAGGGTAATGTTCACATAGTAACCGTATAGTTTGTCACATTAAGAACAGATAGAGCTTATTCTAATGCTCTTGCAGAACTCCAGATACCCTTATATGAGAATAAATTTTCAGGATTTAGTAAAATAAGGTTCAGCCTTAATTAATGTGACCAATGTATCTGAAATGAATAACTCAAACACAACAAGGGAAAGATACTTGTAGTTTTAGCATTTAAACAATTTTGAATATACTTGAGATTTTTTGAAAATCATAATTATTCATAGTTTTCATTTTACAGCTGTAAAGGAAAATCAACCATGGAAGAGAAAAAGATAAAATGTTTAGTTCCTAAAAGATACGTTAGTGTTATCTCATAAAAAAGAGTAAATACTTGATGTAATTATTTGCCTATTGACCTTAATGCATGATCTTAATCCATTGATTATTTCCCAAGATAATTTTTTAATGTCCACATTCCCTGAGTACTTTGTGCCACTCCCAGGCATGTTGTATTTGACTAGGTTTGCAGGCTTGTGGGGACAAGTGTACATACAAGTGCATACACAGATGATAGTCAGTCCTTCAGGGATATTAGATGTACTGAATGTTGGAAATGGGGTTTTTGATGACCTTTGCCAAAATGCAAAGTGAAAATTGGAAAAGTGAGTTTTATCACTTATAACCATAATTTTGGAGAGGGAAGAGATAATTACCTAGTCAAATCCCTTATTATATAGAGTGGGTTTCTTTTCTTTTCTCTTCTCTTCTCTTCTTTTCTTTTCTTTCCTTTCCTTTTCTTTTCTTTTTTAGGATATGTTTTTACTGATGGAGAGAGAAAGAAAGATTGATATGGGAGTAAAATATCAATTGATTACCTCTGGTACAAGCCCAGATATTGAACCCAAAACCTAGGTATTTGCCCTGAACGGGAATTAAACCCAAAACTTTTTTGGTGTACAAGACAATGCTCCAACCAATTGAGCTACTCAGCCAGGGCAGAACCGAGTGTTTCCATTTAGCACCTCAAGAGATTGCTTACCCCACTACAGTGCTCTCTAGTATGCTCTCAGCACTTAGTGCTTAGCACAAAGTTCCTATTAATACCTATTAAATGACTGACTGACTTAATGAATGAATGAATGAATAGATGAGTAAATGATAGAATGAGCCTCCCCATGTGATTAGAGATTGTGCAAGCACATACCAGGAAAAGAAACCTAGGTGTTTCTTATCTTTCTTACTGTAGTTCCTATGAGTTCTCATTTTAAATCCTTATGCCCTATTCCTGGAAACGCCACCTATTCTTAGCTGAACTAGGCCCTTTCCTTCCCCTATTTCACCTTTTCCCAAAGCTTCACTTAATAACTGGATAAAAAGAGATTTCTTCCTCAACTCTATTTTGTCTGAACATGCAGCAACATATGAGTCACTCCTCACTTCTAAGACACAATAGAGCTTATATTTGCTATAAATATTTACTGCCCTGATCGCTGATTTACTTAATATTAACACAATGGTTTGGGTAGCCTCAGACTTTGATAGATCTATACTAGAGTTTGTTTAAAATTTCAAACTACTTTGGGTTCTAAATTTGGTAAATATAGGATCCATTCCCAATTAAGGCTCCTGACAAAGTTGAAAACACTATATCTTTTTTTAAATGAAATGCTAGACATTGTTCTAGAGAATGTTTGTCTATCCATTTATCTACTTAATCTCAAATACGTCTTATGATCTCATGGGGAATAAGATGTTATCTTTTTTTTTTTCAGATGAGTGAGCTGAGACTGCAATCAGTTAAGTGACTTTTAGAAAATACTAGATCCAGGATTCAAATTGAGATTGGTTGGATTCTTCAGATCAAGTTCTTTTCATGATGTTATGCACTTGTTTTTTTCCACCCTATAATTATGGACACCATTTAAAGGCACTGGGACCACTGGACCACCAACTTACACCAAATACAAAAATAAACTCAAAATGGATACAGGACTTAAACATTAGAAGGGAAACCATAAAAATACTAGAGGAATCCACAGGCAACACAATCTCAGATATATGCTGAAAGAACTTCTTCACTGATACTGCTCCAAAGGCAATTGAAGCTAAACAAAAAATAAACAAATGGGACTACATCAAAATAAAAAGCTTTTGCACAGCAAAAGAAACCATCAACAAAACAACAAGAAAGACCACTGTATGGGAGAACATATTTGCAAATGTTATCACTGATAAAGGTTTAATCTCCAAAATCTACAGCCAACTTAATAAAAGGAAGATAAACGATCCAATAAAAAAATGGGCAATGGACCTAAATAGAACCTTTTCGAAAGAGGACAGAAAGAAGGCCAAGAGACACATGAAAACATGTTCAAAGTCACTAATCATCTGAGAGATGCAAATCAAAATGACAATGTGATACCATTTTACACCGGTCAGAATGGCAATCATCAACAAATCAACAAACGACAAGTGTTGGTGAGGATGCGGAGAAAAAGGAACCCGTGTGCACTGTTGGTGGGAATACAGACTGGTGCAGCCACTGTGGAGAACAGTAGGGAGTTTCCTCAAAAAACTAAAAATTGATCTCCCATTTGACCCTGTAATCCCACTCTTAGGAATTTATCCTAAGAAATCACAAACACCAATCAGAAAGGATTTATGCACCTCTATGTTCATAGCAGCACAATTTACAATAGCTACAATTTGGAAACAGCCTAGGTGCCCGTCAGCAGATGAGTGGATCAGAAAACTGTGGTACATCTACACAATGGAATCTATGCTGCCATTAAAAAGAAGGAACTCTTACCATTTGCAGCAACCTGGTCGGAACTGGAGAGCCTTATGCTTAGTGAAATAAGCCAGTCAATGAAGGAGAAGCATCACATGATCTCAATCATTTGTGGATAATAAAAAACATTATAAACTGATGAACAGAAGGATAGATACAGAGGCAGTAAAGCTTCAAACAGACTGTGAAATTACAGCAGGAAGATTAAAGTTAGGTGAGGTAGATAAGAGATCAATCAAAGGACTTGTATACATGCATATAAGCATAACCAATGAACATAGACACTGGGGGGTTGGGGTATGCCAGGGAGGGAGGGGGGACAATGGGGAGATATGTATAAAAATTAATAAAAAGAAATTGAAAAAAAAATAAAGGCACTGGGACCATTAAGCACTGACTGCTGTGTGCCTGCCTATAAGGGAGACAATTTTTGCTCCATTAACACTTGCAGGCCTAGAGATACTGGGAAGAGAGAGAACATAAAAGAACAGGGTGTAGAAAGCTATTCTCTTGCCATATCTTTCAGAGTTTATAGTATCACTGATTGGGGAACTAAGTGATGTGATCATCTTCTCTGAATCAAGGCTCATTAATCTCCCCTCCACAGGTGTGGGGCCACTTTATTGATTTCATAATGCTAAGCTGAGATGGGAAGATAAGGGTCATTGGTGAGTTATATCTTAAAAGGCATTTATATATTCTTTAACATTGTTGCTATAACAATATTCTCACACCTCACCTTTTTTTTTTAGCAATCACTTAGTCTCCATTAGGATATGATTTTTATTTTGAATTAGTAGACATACAATGAGTGTCTGTTTTGTGGGATTTACTCTAAAGGGTTCCAGAAGAATATAAATATGTATATGGCACTTCTGTTTTCTTTCCAATGGAGGAATAAGACATGTAACTCTTGCAAGCTAATCAACACTATTAATTCATTTATTCATTCATCCATCAATAAACATTTATTAAACTTTGCTCTGTGAAAGACATAGACTATTAGCATAAAAGGCAAGATGATAATTAACTTAAAGGATGCTCAGATAAAGGGGTTTAGAAGAGAATGCAATTATAGTCAGAGAAGAGAACAGGGAAAGTTTCATGGAGGATGCGGCATTTGCACTGGATCTTGATGACTATGCAAAGGGAAAGCACCTTAGATAGAAAAGTACATACAAATATAAGACCATGGGGCCAGGTTACACAGGAAAAAACAAAAAGATAGAAGTTTGAAGAACTGGGAATAAGTCTGAAGAAAGTTAAACTCCTGGGCACAGGAACCATGTCTGGCAAGATTGCTTCATGAGTGCTCAGTACATTCTTAGAGTGACAATCAGGCCTCACATCACAAGAGCAGATTTATATGGAAGAGGATATATTTGTGGAGGACTTGGAGGTGAGGGTGGTGGTGATGATGGCAGATTTGATGATGACTATAGTGATCTGGCATAAGGTAATGGAATAGTTAGAGCATACTCAGCAGGAAAGGCAGATCATTGGAAAAGAAATGGAAATTCTGCATTCTTCCTATACCATATGATTGGTGAAAGTCTATCCTACTTCTACTTAAGGAATGCAGCATCAAAGATGTTATTAGGCACAGGAGAGATCATGTAATTGATAATTCAGTCAATTGAATAGTTAGCTAACCTAATTAAAGAAGGCAACAAATTTAATGAGAGCGATCGGGCTTCTTTCAAATAAAAGAAGACCCAATTAAAGACAAGTAAAACTGGTTACAAGAAAACAACCTAAGATGTATAATTAACGTGCAGTACTTAATGTCATAGGATAGAATTAATGGATAGTATTAATTTAAGTAGAACTGTAAGATTTAAAAAGCATTTAGCACTTAACACAAATAAGCAATGTTATTAGTATCTAATATCCCCAGAGATAAGTATCATTATCATTTGTTAATTTCATTTAAGATGCTGAAATATATATTCTATTGCTTGCCTTATGAAATTCGATGCATCTAAGGATCTTATATAATCTTGAGTTTATTAGGAGTCACATAAGTTCTTCAGTATAACATCATTGAAATAAATAGAATCAAAATAACAATCTATGATTTTGCTTTTTTCAAAAATTCCCATTAATATTATTTCAGTTGGTTTTTGATATTACCATAATGGTTTTCATTATTGCCCTAGGAGAGTGGTCAGTAAACTGCGGCTCATGAGCCACATGCAGCTCTTTGGCCCCTTGAGTGTGGATCTTCCACAAAATACTATGTGCAGGCATGCATGTACAGTGAGATTGAAACTTTGTGGCCCGTGCGCTGAAGTTGGTTTTCTGCTCAAAAATTTTTTTTCAATCCTTGTACTGCTGATATTTGGCTCTGTTGACTAATGACCACTTCCTGACCACATCCTTAGGAGATTATTTTTTAAAATAATAGTGATTACTGTCTAGCAACTTTTCTTTACTCAATCTTACTACCAGTTATATATTCTTCAAGAAATACAAAAGTCCTTATCTAAGACTTACGTGTATGTATTTCTTCCTTCGAATAGTTGTAAACCTATATTTTGGAATTCCCTTTTCCTGAATCTACTTCCTCATTTACTTACTAGTTTTTAAAAATTTATTTTTTAGTTATACTTGACATATAATATTATATTTGTTTTAACTGTACAAAATAGTGATTAAACATTTATATGCCTTACAAAGTGATTATCCTGATAAATCTAGTACTCATCTGGTGCCATTTATAGTGATTACAGTATTATTGACTATATTCTCTATGTTGTGTTTTATATCTCCATGACTATTTTTATAACTGGCAATTTGTACTTCTCAATCCCTTTTACCTTTTTCACCCATTCTCCCAAACTTCCTATCATCTAGCAACTATCAACTTATTCTCTGTATCTATGAGTTTGTTTGTTCATTTATTTCCTTAGATTCAACACATAAGTGAAATAATATGGCATTTATTTTTCTCTATATGATTTATTTCTCTTAGCATAATACCCCTAGGTCTATCCATGTTGTCACAAATGGGAAAATTTTATTCCTTTTTATTGCTGAGTAATATTTCAGTGTACATATTATTCATTAGTTTGACAAACATTTTTCAGATGCCTATATAACACACTGACAGGCAGTTTGGAATGAGGGTGGATTTGGAACCCATCCATCTGATGGACCAAGGTTAGGGTCCTGACTATATCTAAAATCTTAATATGCAAATAGACTTAACAGTGAAACAACCAACCAAACTGAACAACCAGTCACTATGACGTGTGCTGACCATCAAGGGGCATTCGTGGAACATGGTGGGCATGGACAGCAGGTGGCAGAGCACAGAACATGGCGGGTTTCAGCTGTGGCAGGATGGTGGGGCATGTGAGTGGAGGCGCCAGACCAAGATGGGGCACTGGTCACTGTCATCAGGCGAGCCTCTGGTGGTTACTGAAAATTCTTTGCTCATGCACGCAATGGTCTCGCATGGTACTCGCACCTGCTGTTGGCACTGGCCCTGCTTGCACTGGAGCCATTGTTCGCACCTGCTGCTGGTGCCTGGTGCTGGCCCTGATTGCCCCTCAGGGCTTCTCCACTATCCCCTGCTCCTGAGGGGCAATCGGAGCTAGCAGTCACCCCTCACATCTGCTGCCATTGATGGTCCTGCCAGCACCCACTGCCAGCACCAGCCCCTTTCACACCCACAGCCAGTGCCAGAGCCACTGCTTGCAACCACCGGTCCCAATTGCTTGGCACTCTCAGTGGGTGCGAATGGCAGCTGCTGTCCCTGATCACTCCAGAGGGCTTTTCCACCTCCTCCTACTCCTGAGGGGAAATTGGGGCAGCAGCCACCACTTGCACCTACTGACAGTGCTGGCCCTGCTTGTACCCTCTGCTAGTGCCAACCCCAATTGCTCTGTGCCTCAGTGGGTGCAAGCAGGGCAGCACCATCAGCACACGGTAGTGGCACAAGTAGAAGAGCAGCTGCTGGCAGACAGGGGACTGGGAGCCACAACGGGAGGGGCTGGGTGGGCATGCAGGGGATGGTCTGAGACCCACCCCCATGCCCACCACAGCCTCAAGGCCCACAGTTTCTTTCAAGGTGCATGAATTGGTGCACTGGGCCCGTAGTGGTATATAACAGTCATGTAAACAAGTTGTTTAAGCAGCTTGAGCTTTGGCCTTTATTTGTGGAAGGGGATGGAAATGCTCCCCTAACACTGTTCTTATGAGAATTCAAAATGATGTCTATTAGTGCCTGGAATACGGTGGACCCTCAAGAAAGAATAGCCATAGGATATTTTCCTTACTTTATTGGCAAATGCATTAGTCTACTTTAGTTTTTCACTATGATGACCTAGAAGAGAGAGAATTCAGGGGAAAGTTTCTTTTAACTCTTCTTCATTTTTTTTATGCTTCTTGCTTTCTATATATTTGACGCTTGAAATCTCATTTCATGCCTAACTAAACTCGGAATCTCCTCAGTTTCTCCCAGTGCTCCTCCTATTTTCCAGAATGTGGTATACTCGCACCAGCTGACTACATGAAAGGCCACCCCTGCTTCCTCAGAGTTCATCTCAATGCTGACAGCATTTCTTTGTCATTTCTTCCAAATCTATAGGCTATCATAATGTTAGGGAAGCCAAAAATTCGCTTTATGAGATAATTTTGTTTCTGATTTATGGAATGGAAATAATTTCAAAAGAAGAAGCTTTCTTCAGTGTAAAGGTTCTAAAAGGCATGAATGGTATTTCGGGAGTGTTAGAGAACACTTTTATTTGTTTTTGTTTTTGTTTTTATTAGCTGCAAAATAGGCAAAATATGAAATTGTAATATAACATAAAATGTACTTGCTTGTTTTCTTGTGGTTTATATTTTTTAGTACTTGATTTAGCTTTGGGTTGTTTTTAAATTATGTCATATAGCCTGGCCAGTGTGGCTCATTGGTTGAGCATCAACCCATGAGACAAGAGTTCTCGAGTTCTCTTGTTTGATTCCCCGTCAGTGCACATGTCTGGGTTGTGGGCTGGATCCCCAGTAGGGGACACGCAGGCAGCAGCTGATCAAAGATGTTTCTCTGTTATGGATGTTTCTATCTATCTCTCTCCCTTCCACACTATCTAAAAAATAAAATCAATACAAACATATTTAAAATTATGTCAGATATTGTAGCCAGATTTGAAAAGGAAAGAAAAGGAGAGAAACACTTCCAGAACAAAAATGAGAGAGAGAGAGAGAGAGAGAGAGAGAGAGAGAGAGAGAGAGAGAG
>JAAGEH010000012.1:45377149-45443550 GCA_011751065.1 Lasiurus cinereus
AGAGAGAGAGAGAGAGAGAGAGAGAGAGAGAGAGAGAGAGAGAGAGATGGAAGGAGACTCAGTTTGTCAGGGAGCTAGACATCAGCGTGGCTCTAAGTTTTACTGAGAAGTCACAGTTTGCAAAGCACAGAAACTGCAATAAGCTTGGTATCCAATGGCTAATGTAGGACATTGACTCAATAAATAATGGGCTGACTGACTGATGGCAGCTATTTGTTTTCTTCTAGTTCTCTATGTGAGACCCACTTCCCCCACTTTCTTTATTCTAACCTCATAAAGCAAGAACTTTTAACTTCTTGGAACTATTGTAGGGAAAGCTTCTGCCTTTTCTTTCACTGATTCTTTCTCAAAGGCATGTGCTGAGGTAGAGAAAGGAGACTTCACATGTTTAACTCATGCCTTCCCCACCCCCCTGGACTTTTCAGTCTAGCCTTCCTGGAGGATGGACACATACTTGTCCTACTTTTAACCTCCTATGCAAGGCAAACCTGGATCAGCACCTACTACATAAAGATAGGCCAGAGGCCCATCTGGCTTTGAGTCTGTGATGGGTGCACTCTTCAGCACACTTGGACAGGCCTCTTCACAGATTCTCTCCACAAGGGATTCTTGGTCTCAATTTTGGGGAAATTTGTAAAAAGCCTCTTTTCTATTGTAAAGTCAAATCCAAATCTTATTTTCCAGGCCAGGCTTACAGCTAGCATATTTGGTTTCCTATCTTGCCTTTTGAGTATATGGGTCAATTGTGTCAGTCTCAAAGGGTTAAGGAGATGAGGTGTGTTTGATGATTTTCCTTGTGAAATGCAAACCTTCAGATTCTTTATTCCATGGCGAATTTACTGGGAAAGTTTGAGAAAGAGGCCCAAGGGCTAATTTGTATAAATAACTCTTGGAGAGATCAAGTTTTTGAACTTAGCAGAAGTAGGAGGTATGGGTCCTTATTAAAACACACTGTTCATTGGTTTTTTATTTTAAATGTAAAGTTTCAATTTTATTAGGTTGTTTATCGAACACAATTATACACATACACATAAAAGTGTGGTGCAGTCGTATGAGACTTGTTGAGATGTATTGCCAATGCCCCTTCTTATCTCCAGTAGAAACCATGTTTCAACTCATATCACTGGTTCTTTTCGTACTTAGCTCCAAATGACTAAAGAACACATTTTTTTTTTTGTTACTTCTAGATTTTGAAGTTGTGAACAATATTTATTAATTTAGGCTTTATTTTTTTACTTCCCACTTTGGAATATAAGAATATAGGTTTCTTTCAAACTCCATATTTCATCACATAAACAACCTTCCCATGTCCCATTCTCTTAATACACAATCATGTGTTACATAACGATGTTTCAGTCAATAATGAATTGCTTATCTGGTCCTCTTCTATATAATAAAAGCCTAATATGCTAAGTGTCCAGTCAATCAGTCTGCTAAAGCTGCTCAACCACTTGCTATAACATGCATTGACCACCAGGGGGCAGGCTTTCTGACTGATAGGGTAGCTTGCTGCTGGGGTTTGGCTGATCAGAACTGAGGTAGATGGTGTCCATCTGCAGTCCCTCCCTGGATGGCCAACTTCCCACATCCCTCCCCACCCTGATTGTGCACCTGTGGAGTTCCTTGGCCTGACCTCTGAACTTTCATAATCTGTGACTCCTTGGGCCATCCCGCAGGCCAGGCAGAGGGACCCCACTATTGCATTAATTCATGCACTGGGCCTCTGGTAAGAATATTGGAGCTGCAGATCTCCTATCACCTAGCTTCACTTTTCAAAAACTGTCTCCTCTAGAGATAGCTGGCCTGTCTAGTATGGAGTCTCTCATTTCCAGTGTTCTACTGTCATCTTGGGATCTCTCTTCAGTACAATCCTAAGGATTCCCTTTATAGCTCTTGTGTTGGATCCATTCCTTTCTGGACATTAGGACTTCCTTGTTCTTTACCTGGAGGACTTCCTCTGGTAACTTCATGCCTAAAATACTCAGCATAGTGGAATCAGACTTTGATTTCCCCAGAGATGAGTTTTTAGTTAATAGCTCTCTTTAAAGTTAACAGAAGTGAGTTACATTTTAAGATTTGAGATTTTCCAAGTAATTTTATATTACCACTGGGTTATATTCCTCTAAAACAAACCAACAATGAGAACTTTATCTGAACTTAGAAATATTAGCCTATCATCATGATTAAAAATTCATAGTTAATAACACTGCAAATGCACACACATAACTTTATGTGTGTGCATGTCTACATATGTATACACTGATCACACACACACACTTTTACCTTTAAAAATCCTAAATGACTGATTGACTAAGTGGCTTAAAACAACACAAATTTTTTATCTTACAGTTCTAAAGTTCAGATGTTTGACATTGCTTTCACTGGACTGAAGTCAGGGTGCTGGCATGGCTTCATTCCTTTCTGAAAGCCTTAGGGAGGGGAAGATCCATTTCTTGCACCTCTTGGCTTTTAGAAGCTGCTTGCATTCTTGGGCTCCTGGAGCCCTTCCTTCCATCTTCAAAGCCAACAATGGCCAGTATGTCTCTCTCAGGATGCCATTTCCTCAGTTATGACTGATTCTTTTGCTTTCATTTTTTCACCATTTAAAAGACCTTTGTGATTACTTTGGGCCTACCCAGATAATCTCTTTATTTTAAGGTAAGCTGATTAGAAACTAACTCCATCTACAAATTTGATTCCCCCCTTGCTATGTAATATAATAGAGGCACAGGTTCTGGGGATTAAGACATGGATATCTTTGGGTAGCCATTATTCAGCAACAGCATGCTAGAACTCTTCCTTCCCCTGATATGTAATTATTTTTTGGAATAGATATGATGATCTTTACCTTTGCATACTCATGGTATCAATTAATAGTTTAAGACAGAAAGTGAAGAATAATTTGGCCAACCTAAACTTGATGGACAATTTAAATGGACAGAAAGGCAACTGGAACCCTGAATTTGTTCTCAGTTTACCAACTTCAGGCTTTGATAAAAAAAGATACATTTCTGTCATCATAAATTAAATAGAGAAAACATTTTAAATTATTTGCTTCTAACAATCTCCATAAAGGTGGCTTGGCTGATTATACAGAAATATAAGCTTTTATATTCTTCATTTTCTTTTGAGTGGTTTTGCTTAATAATAGACACAATTGATTTTAAATAGTCAGTGTCATATCATTACTGAAAATATTCCTAACAGCTGTATACACCATACAAATTAAATGACAGCATAGACAGAGATGCATGAACTTATGCACATGCACACACACACACACACACACACACACACACGCACGTACGTACAAAACCACATACCTCCCTATTGTTAATGGTCTAGAAGTCAGAATCAAAGTGGAGATTGTTGTAAAGATATTAACACACTAATCATCATAGATTATTGCCTCAAAAGATACACTGAAAATTAAAATAGGCATTTTCCAGGAAAATGAATAGGTAACATTTGGAAGGGCTGCATCTTTCACTGGTCCTTCTAATAGGCTCAGGGTTTCATTTCCTTTGTTTTGCTCAAGTCAGTAATGCAAATGTTAAGCTCACTCTCTATTAGTGCCCCTTAAAAGTAAGTTGATACTTTGAAGCTTTTAAATGGGCCTAAATGGTTTTTAAGCATTTTCATTTCTACTGGCCATGGAGACCCTAAGGATGGGAAGTCAAGCCTTCTTTGTAACTCCTCAGAGTTCCTGCAGAGTCCATTATGGGCTTAGTAGGGTTTTTGTTATTCACTTGGGAATACAATAGTTGGTCAGTAAAAGATTGTCTGTAGGAACAAACAGAAAATAAACATTGCTTACACAGTACTATTTACTTAAAGTAAATTTTCCAAACCCTTTTTTTAGTTGAGATCCAGAGTATAGGAAACTCAGGGTTCTATAAGATATCTTTGAACAGGGTCATTTTAGTTTAAATTAGTGACAACTCTTTGATCCCAATGATTAAAGAATCAATTAAAATAAGTTAGAGTTGAGCCTACAACAATTTGTCCCTTCCCATTCCCCGAGTTTCTAATTGCTTTGGGTGCCTGATCTAGAGGTGGCCAATAAAATATTACAGCTTTCTAAGCTATAAATTAATGGGCAACTTAGAAAATGCATGTGGGTCATCTTCCATCTCCAAACTTGGTGGAGCAAATTGCAATGGATGACTCATTTTTCACAGATCCAGCATGTTAAATCAATGAGCGTGTTTGCTTGAATCTTGTCTCCTAATGAGCTGAAACAGATAGACATTTCTCATGCATCCAGATGGAATTATTTTGGAAAGTAAACGAATGCACATGCCCGCACAAAATTCCTCTGCTATCTCTGGCCAGATTCTGTGAGCTGCTCACCAAGATGATTTACCACTAGTAGGAGACCAAGCTGCTCCATAATATTATTGGCTCCATAGGAATTCTTCCCAAAGACAGATTTTTCTATTTTGCTTTTCTCAATTTAATAATACCATGTACAATATTTTCTAGATGAGTTTATGTGTGTATCCATGAATGTGGGGGAAGTTTAAATTTTATAACAGTAGTTGGAATTTTCTTACTATGGTTATTTGATTTGACATTAATCATTTATTTCAATAATTGCTAACAATTAAAATTATTTCACTAAATGTATTGCCCTTACTATGTAAAACTCTCTTATAAGTCACTAAGAAAGAAGATAAACAACCTAAAGATAACAAGTAATTTGCTTTGGTTGTGCAAATTGAAATAACTTCTGGAGGGCAACTTTTCAATGTGTATCCAAAGCTCTAAAATGTATACTTTCCTGTGCCACAAGAAATTATACTTCTAAGATTACATATTAAGGGATTGATAATGGCCATATATCATATTTTACAAGAAATTTAATTACAATGCTATTTATTGAAAACAAACAAATGCAAAAAATTTGAAATAATTTAAATATCCCAAAATAGGGAATTGGTTCATGTTAGTGCAGATCCTCTAAAAGACAAAAGCCAAGATAGAATTAGTAACACAATAGCTTTACTAGGATAAAGAGGGGAAATGAGGAGGAAGAGCCATTAGACTACAATGCAGGTGCCATCCTTATGAAAGAGAGAGGGGAGGAAAGAAGTTTGGTGGAAAGGTCTTGGACAGTAGTACAGATGAACAGTTTTGGTAAGGTTGATAGTCTTTAAGCCAAAGCTGCCTATCAAAGAGGTCCTGGGTCTCTCAGGGAAATGTGGCTTTTGTTCAGATTCAGTGGTGGGTGCAGAAAGCAGCAGCTGAAGCTATCAGTCAATTATATGCCATGCAACAGATTTTAAAGCAGTATTTTCATAGCCACCATGTGTTAAATAAGTCCCAGCACAACCACACATGGATTTAATCATTAAAGTGAACTAATGAATAACTATTGAGAAGAAAAATGCTTATAATTTACTTTTATTTATAATTAAAATATTCATCTACCTAACAATTTATTAACTTTATATTCTTTAATTAACTATATACCAGTATATAAAGCAATCTCAGATCATTCTTATACCTTTTACAATTTGGGGAAAAAAGACAATTGAGATAAGAAAGCACATGAACAGAATTGTCACTAGAAAGACAACTCGATTACTTCACACTTACTATCACGTTTGCTTTCATAATAGATGATAATCACAATAAGAAGACAGAAACTTATAAAATTCAAATGAGTATGGGCCAGTTATACATGAATCTTAGATTGACGAAACTATTCTGGCTAAAATACAGGGCTGTAACTAAAGCTTTTGCTTTAAAATATTTAAAAATGAACTTCATTTTATTTCTTAGAAATAAGTGATATATATGTGGTGGATACAATGATGAGTGGAGAGACAGACCTTGTTGATTACAAAGACTTTTTTACCCCATAGGGAAGACAACAGGTTGCAATGAGTTCTATCAGGAATGAGTAATACCAGTTTACCTTATGATGAGTCTGGGGCCTTATCTCTTTAACCATAACCTTGTAAGCAAGGAAGATCAGCAACCTCCAAGGGTGAGAGAATAGGTAGAGAATAGGAAAAGCCTCCCACTCAGGTAGTGTTTTATATATCCCTGCTCTGTCAATGTTCCCACACATCCACCTCTGAGTATATCATTCGATGATGATTAATAATTTCTGTTATGAGGATCTTTGTATACATGCCAATTTGCAATTAGCTACTTCAGATTGAAAAATGAAATTTTAGAGCTGGAAGCTCTAAATAGATTGCACTATTTCCATGATACTCCATGAATGAGTCCTGTGGTCAAATAAGTTTATGGTAGTAATTAGTATATTAAGAGATGTGATCAATCCTGTCATAAAACTCCATTTAACTTTGTTTAATACAGGATTTTTGATATAGAAATAAAAGTAAAAATCTTCATAATAACTATTAACTCACTGTGTCCAGGAAATGCACTGTGGGGAATGAGAGTCTTATCCTATGTTTTCATTTTCAAAAAACTCTGAGGCTGAAAAGGGTTAAATTACCTGCCTAGGCCACATTGATGGGCACATAGCTCACTAGTGATACTGACTTTGTCTATAGCTCACTCTTCCAATTATTAAAATTGATATGGCCATTTTACCATCTTTTTTATATATAAAGACATTTAAACTACTTTTGGAAAAAAATACAAATAACCAAAATAGCTACTTCAGAAAGTATTAAAATTATCTGAAGTATATAGAAGGAAAAAAGATTTGCTCTCTTTTTCCTTTCTCCTCAGCTACTGTTTTCAAGATATGTTTTAGATTATTGGGCTAAAGACCAAGCTTCCTTGAGCGCTGCGTCGGAATAGCAATTTATTAATTGCTTCTGAAATGATTCTGAGTTATGTTTCTTTTATTGGATTCCATCGTGGAATGCTTCAGAGTGTGCTGCTTTTCTTTGATGCTTTCAGAGTTATTATGGAAGTATCCTTTCTGCCAAGTGGAAAGCAGATTAAAAAGCAACCATCTAACTGTGTACTTCAGGGTGACTGTAGATTCTTCATCTCCTCTGGGAGACTGAGCAGCTGTACCCTCAGGTTGCCCCTTCTCCTGCCTTGAAGGCTGAACTAATTTCCCAGAAGATTAGAAGTAGATTGATGTAAGGGTGTGCAGGCTGGGGGTCAAACCATAGGCTAACTAGCTCTTCCAGTTGTTGATGTTTTTGTTAAAGTTTCCAGTGATCTTGATGCCTCATGTTGAGTAAGAGATCCAAGAACGTAGCCAGGTCGCTGGACTGAAACCAACTATACAAATTCTGAAGCTCTGCTGGGCTTGCACCAAGAAACACAGGTGGTCTTACCGAGCCACTTCAATCTTAGCCCAGACTGAGAAGAGCAGCAAATACCTGGGTGTGTTTATAATTCTCTAACAAATATTTTCCCATTTATTTCATTTTTAAAACAACCAAAGAGAAAGCTTATTCAGCTGTAAAAATGAATTTATGTCTTGATTTGGTTGACTTTTCCTTTGTATTTTCCTCAGTGAAAGGGCAAAGAGAAAGTTCTGGCAAAGAGCAATTATTTATACAAGGGCATCAATTAGGGTGTCCTTAAAAGAAAGTGTAACTTGACATATTTTGGGTGGGGAATCGGGTAGGGGTCTCCTGCTTTAATTATTTCTGGACTGTTCCACAAAGACCCTGTGAATATTTGTTTCCACAGAGATCTTGACAAACACTGAGGCTCATCAACAGAGTGAATCCCTCAGTGAAATCTCAATCCTCGGCCAAGAAGCAAAGGTCATCCCAGTGGAGTGCCGTCTTCATGTTCAGGCGCTACGGAGTGTCTGGAACAGAGTGAGAACAAACATTATCCCAGTTCGATGCCCCCTGACTCTTTCGGGAAGAATCCCAACAAAACTGCCACTGGGAATTCAGAAAGCACATTCGGAGACTGGGCAAGGGCCAGGCTAAACAAAAGAGAATAGCATGCTGATTTAGAGACAATAAGATAAAGGAAATAAATGACTCAAAGAAGTGTTTTAAGCCAATATTTACACCCATATTGCCATATTTACAGCTTAAACACTGTGCCCTGGACATGCAGGAAGTTACATTTTTATGTGTCTCTTAATGAATGGTAAGTCAATAATATCCCAAACAATGGGCCCCAGTGAACTTTACTATGAAGTCCATATAGTGAGTTATTCAAATGGAGTCAGAATCAGTTGAACTCTGTATGGCACATTTTTAGAAAAGAAATTTTCAAATTAGCCATTCCTACTATGATTCAAGGCCGTTTAGAAGTGTTTATTAGTAAAGAAAAGCATGACACAGAATTAGAAGACTTCTTATAATGCTTGACTAAAAACATCTATGTCAACAGTAACAACAGTCAAAGAACAGGTGCCACCATCACCACCAACATGCAGACAAAACTAATTCAAGGGCTAATTAGCAAACTAATATATGAAACTGTAACATCTGTGACAGCTGGGCATCTGAGCAGATAGAATGGATTTTATCAAATGGTTGGTGCCATGTAATCAGTAACTGTTTTTTTGTTGTTTTCTTTTTTGAGACATCTGACCCATATTGGCTTATTGGCAGGTCCAGATGAATGATGAGTAAGACAGAGACACTCTGATAAACAAAACACAAGCCCTGCAAAAATACCACTGAATTCTTTGATCTTATTGAGATGCTCAGATAGCATTTTTGAAATTTTTATTATTTTTCGGGTGCCCCATTGTTCAGTGTCTTTGTTTGCACTTCCAAATGCAATAGAAAATGACAGTACTACCAGTCTTTCATAAAGTGTCAAAGACCACTCAGCCAGCATCTCTCAGTGATTGAGGGTTGACCTATGAACCAGGGGGCCAAGGTTCGATTCCTAGTCAGGGCACATGCCTGGGTTATGAGCTTGATCCCCAGTAGGGGATGTGCAAGAGACAGCCAATCAATAATTCTCTCTCATCATGATGTTTCTATATCTCTCTATCTCCCTCCCCCTTCCTCTATGATATCAATAAAAATACATTTTAAAAAAATGTCAAAGACCACAGAAAACAAACCTCATTCAGAGACATCCCCCATTTGTATGTGTCATGCCAGAGAACTAGCATCACAGAGTAGACCCTACACTTTGAGAGTATTCAGTCCTGGAAATTCTGACTTACTAAAAAGAAAATCTTTCTGATAAAAAAAGATAGAATTCTAATTGATGGCTTACATTCAAATTAGTAGAAAATTATTAGACCTATCCACAATCAAATAGAGCATCGCATCCAATTCTCTAACAGTAAAGACTCAAACTTCATTATCACACAATTTAGAGGATACCTCATCACCACACAATTTAAAAAGAAGGGTGTTTATTTAGACACTAGCCTTTTCTTAAAAGGCAAATAATGGGATTCTTCAGAGTTGTAGAGGTAAAACCATTGGTGATAAACATATGTGTAAATTTATTTCTCCAATCTCATTTTTTTCATTGGCAAAACTAGCAGAGTATCTGTCTCCTAGGATTGTGATAAATATTTGCATATATCAAATTATGCAGCACATTGCCTGGTAACTTCCATTAATTAAACCTGAACAACTTGTTCTTACTATCAGAGATTCCTATTTACAGAAAGCTGTGGTGGATTTTGAAACATGTGTACTCATGAAAGAATGTGTGCAGTTAATAATAACTATCTTAATATTTTTATGAAAATAGTTTGACCTCATGGATTCCCTGAGCCTCGGCTCCCCACTTCCTAGATTTTTTTCATACCAACCTATGAATGCCACTAGACAAGGCAAAACCTTTGAACTGTTGGGCAGGGAGAAACCCTAACAGAGGCAGCAAGGAGGATAAATGAGAAAGGGGAAATTAAGTTGAGTACTCCTCTGTTGGGTATTTTTACCAAACTCTCCAGGCAAAATGTGTCATGGTGGGCAGATACTAAATAAGAGATGGTTGCTAAGGAAAGACAAATTAAAATATATGTTGATGAAAAAATAAATGAGTTGGCAAATAAGAATAGGTATTCCCCCCGCCACTTAAACTCAAGCCCCTTTTTAAAAATCTCCTTTTAGCTTTATCACATTAAAAAAAATCATTGTTTCATTAAAATCAACCCCAATCAATATCATTAAGGTACTGTTGTACTTATGATTCTAGATGCTGTTGGTACAAGAAGTTGAAAGAGAGGCAAGCAATGGCCCAGTAAAGAATGAGACAACCAGGGTTGTCTGTAAGAGGACACAGTGAGCATGGCTGGAGCCCAGAGATGGGTCCTGAGGGGCAAAGGGCATCAGAGGAGCCCAGGCCAGAACAAGGAGCCAGAAACATGCAGCAGGGTACAGGGAAGGAGAGGTGTCCCCTTATCTGTGTAATAAGCCAAGAATGATATGCAGGTAAGGTCCAGGTCAGGTTAGAAGGACTTATCCTGGGAAAACAAAAGTGTCCATTATTGGGATCAAGCAAACATACATCAACATTTTGTCATGGCAGCCACGGTGCTGTGTTTCAGGCTCCTAGATCCGCAGTTCCTACTACAGTTTATCTTGTTAGTAGCTGCAAATGATCCATTTGAGCATGTTTATTCTACAGTAAGTAAGCACGATTCTATAATAGAGATCCTATGAAAATTTCAACCACCTCCAAAAGATTTTAGGAAAATATGCTCATGGCACATCCATATTTCAATCATGAGAAATTGGAAGAAAGACTTATTTTTTTACAATCTCAACTATTTTAGTAGGTCATAGAATAAAATAAAATCAATGGGAAAAAATGGGGTCTAGAATATAATTCACAACTTCACAAATTAAACCCAGCCATTGTAATTTCTTAATTTTTAAAAAGTACAACTTGTATTTAATATGCTAAATCTCAATGATATAAAAAGGAAACTAGTATAATTGTATTATCATTCTAAAAGAATAAATGGACACCCAATAAAAATAAAGTGTATGCTGACACATCTATATATTATATTTTCATTTCAAACTCTAACCAAAATACTGCTTGCTCCTAGATTTACTCTTCTAGTGACTTATAACAAGATAGTTTTCAACATGAAGTATTGAAGTATTATTAAAATGCTCTGCTTTTTGTGAGAATTTTTTTCTTTTACACACATTCCTTCCATTCCTGCTGTTCTTTAAGCAATAGTATTTTTCAGAAATATACTTTAACATCAGTTTTACAAGATGCCTGTAGGTGTTTCTCAAGAAAAGTATTATTGTCAAAGGTGTCCAACAACAACAAAAAAGAAGTTTCTTTACAATAATATGTTTATAGCCTTTGTTATGAGAATGTTCATCGAGAAATTTCAAGGTTATCCAGAAGATAATACTTCCAAACTCACTTTTGAAAAACTTGATTTCAAGGTGGATCTATTAACATCTCTAAGAAGCAGAGATGTTAAAACTAAGTAAAACATCTTGAGAAATGCTGCTTTGCACAAATAGACAAAATGAATATATTTATACCTAATGCCTTTGAAGAGCTATTGAGTTTTAAAATTCTGAATGAGCCTTCTTTGGGACTAAAGAAAATAAAAATACACAATAAATATGGTAGACCTGTTACCTTAATATTTTGTTGCTTTTCAAAATCAATATCAACAAAATAGTTTAAGTTAGAATAACCAAGGGTTGGAGAATGTCAGAGTAGAAATTATTTTCTTCCTACTCTTCAAACCCAAGAAAAAGAAAGGGTTAAGAGGGAGACTTTGCCTCTGAAAAAGAGAATACGCTTGTCATGCTGTGTATGTACAATTTAAAAAAATGCATATGAGTAGACACTGAAGTTTAATTGTCTGCTGGTCATTTGTCCAGGGCCACTTCCTCATTCCTTTTTGGTCAGGCTAAACACACACAGCACTGACTGGCAACATCATCAGTTTTCTGCATGCAGTGAAGAACAGGAAGGAGTTGTGCAGCTAATAGAATGGAGAAGATGGCTGCATCTACCTTTTTCAAAATGGGAGCTTTGTTATTCTGTTTGAAGTAGTTTAATCACTCAGAAGTCAAATATATATGAATATCTGTCTAACAAAGAGGGGATATGTTAATTGACCCTCATGCTGTTGCAAAGATGACTACACCCACAGCCAATAAAGAGGGAATATGCTAATTGACTGCCAGCCCTCAAATATGGTGGCACCCACAGCCACAAACTGGTGGTGGCCGGTCCCCTCAGCCCCGCTGAGTGCCTGCCTCCAGAATCCCCCAGGATCCTCAGCCTTCCAGCCCCTAGGGCCAGCCCGAGGAGCAGGCAAGCCTCGGATGCTCAGGTAACTGGGGCTGGCCCAGACTTGTGCTGCTGGCAGTGGCAGCAGCAGAGGTCTGATGGGGATTTTGCCTTCCTCTGATTGCTGGGTTGCCTCCTGCCCCTGAGGGCTCTCAGACTGTGAGAGGGGGCAGGCTGGGCTGAGGGACCCACTCCCCCAGTGCATGAGTTTTCATGCACTAGGCCTCTAGTATGTATGTGTGTGTGTGTGTGTGTGTGTGTGTGTGTGTGTACAGTTAAATGTAAACCCAGAAAACTATTCAGGAAGAAATATACAGGATTATTTTAATAGCTTCATTTTTTATCATTACTATTCTCCTTTGTTAACAGGGATGCTCCAGAATGAACTCTATTTGATTTGTGCATATGTGCAAACATTAAATCAACAATCATTCGAAGTTAAACTATTCTTAATTTAAATGGGCTTAACTAGAAAAAGTATGCATATTAAATACAAAAGGCAATTCTTAGGGTTTATAATTTAAAGTCATTGTATTCTTATAGAATTCCTGTTGCACAACCACATTGCTCTCTGGATTTCTGCAGATACTGAAGGAACATTAAGTCCTTAACATATCTCAACAGCTGGATGAGACCATTAGGTCTACAGTGTAAGAGAATACTTATTCCAAAAAGGAGGGGGGTGCAAGAGAAGAAGAGAGGCTAAAGTCTAAACCTAATTAATTAGCCATTCTGAAAGTTGGAAGCACACGTGAGTTAATATCTTCTTTCCACAGTGATAGTATTTGGTTCTATATGTGTATTCCCATATCCTGTATGTACAATGTAAGCTTTGTTATGCTGTGTTTGGCTGATGTTTTTCATCACTTTACAACAGGCAGTAAATGTAGCTGGTACGTAATGTACCTGAGGGTGAAGTGTTGCTGGAGTCTCCTTTTGGGCAGGATTCTAGCTGGCAGGCCCATGGTATTTTTTACTTCCCTATCTCTCCAACCCTCCTGTTTAATGACAGTCTTAGGTTTTATTTGCTTCCTCTGATCCGACATATTTATGTGAGGGCAGTTCTAGAATACATAAAAGTCAGTTGCAGGGTGGTAATTATTGACCATGGTTTTACATAGCACCTCATGTGGTAAGAAGATAAATGCATAACCACCTGGTAATATGAAAAACTCTGACTGAAGGACCAAAGGACTTTGTCATTTTACTCCACCCTCTGTGAGTCAGTGAAATGGATTGAATTATAAACCAGAAACCAACACTTCAATTTGACGAAACTCATCCCAAAGAGAAAAGTGTCACTACATGTTGGCAGTTTATAAAACATGATGAGTTGCCCTAATCCATTGGAACTGACATGTCCTCAATAATACCAACATTCTTTGTAAATTAAGTAGCTATTAATTGTTTTAAGACCTGTCAGGATCTGCTTATGCAGTGATGCACATGTGATCATAGGCAGGTCCATTGTGCTCTGGCTGGATATCTCAGATGGTTAGAGCATCGTCCCGAAATGGCAAAGTTGCAGGCTCGACTTCCAGTCAGGCACATATAAGAAGCAACCAATGGTGTACCAACACCGGTACTTAGGCGTGGACCAACGTGTTTTTGGACTTAGCGGGACGTCCGGCTTTCGAGTGGAGGCCTCCGTGTCGCACGCGGCTAACGAGCGATTTAAAAATGGGTGATGTTGAGAAGGGGAAGAAGATTTTTATTCAGAAGTGTGCCCAGTGCCATACTGTGGAAAAGGGAGGCAAGCACAAGACTGGGCCAAAACTCCATGGTCTCTTTGGGAGAAAGACAGGTCAGGCCCCTGGATTTTCTTACACTGATGCCAACAAGAACAAAGGTATCACCTAGGGTAAGGCTACACTGATGGAGTATTTGGAGAATCCCAAGAAGTACATCCCTGGAACAAAAATGATCTTCGCTGGCATTAAGAAGAGTGCAGAAAGAGCAGACTTGATAGCTTATCTCAAAAAAGCTACTAATGAGTAATAGTTGGCCACTGCCTTATTTATTACAAATGTCTCATGACTCTTTTTATGTGTACCATATTTAAATTGATCTCATACACCAGAATTCAGATCATGAATGGCTAATAGAGCATTTGTTTCGGGCAGTCCTGATTTAAATAAGATTGGCTTGTGAGTAAATGAATATGATCAGCTTTTTTGAGCTTTGATGATAATTTTGGTTCAGCAAGCACTGTCACTGTCCTCCCTTCTAAAAGTATGGTGGGACTTGATTCCTAGTGCTCAACTTTTCACAGATGTGGTAAGTGCCATCTCAAAACTTGTAGGAGACTGGCTTATATTTAGATTTATATGACTGGTTGTATTAATATGTTTAAATTCTGAGGAAATCCCTTCACTGTCTCTTAGACCTGCAAGACTTGCTTGTGTTTCAAGTTGTGTTCATTAGCCTGTTAAAAGGAAGGGCTGCAGATAAGCTGGCAGTGACCATTTTATCGTTTTTAGTCCCAACTATGCCATTTTAATAAAATTCCCTGTATCAAAAAAAAGAAGCAACTAATGAATGCATAAATAAGTGAAACAACAAATCTCTCTCTCTCCCTTCCTCTTTCTCAAATCAATAAATAAAAATTTAACAAACATAGAAAAATATAACATATTTAGGAATTTGTAAAATAGTGCCAGCATCTGGGAATCTAAAGGAATGGAACTAACCTGAGTTAAAATTCTGGCGCTTTCTCCACATCTAAAAGAACTGAGTTCTTGGATGCTGATATATGTCACCAGGTCACTGTGGAGCAGACTCCCAATCAATCACAGAGAAAATATTCATTGAGCACCTATGCTGCTGCTCCAGGCACAGTGCTAAGGTGCAGCACTGAGAGGACAGGAATCTTACCCATTTCCATTCCTCGGCTGCTTGTTTAACTCTCTCTTGTCAAGGACTAAATACTTGGGGTTCCTTCTTTCCTCTCATGCCTCCAAGGAGATCACCTTTTCTGGGCCTTGTTCCTTTAAGGTTGGCCCTGCAAAGGATATTCTCCCACAAAAAGGAGTGGGCTATATTGATAGCTTAGCTGAAAAGGAATGCATTTCTAGCATAGTACTAAGGTAACTTTTTTCTTCTTGTTGTAACCACCATGTACCTCAAGAGAAATTCCCTAGAATTATGTTAGAGCACATTACCAATTCTTTTGCAAAGTTATTTAATGACCTGATGATTAGAACAGAGATTGTAGCATGAAGTCACCAGGACTAAAATAACTTGATAATTTACAGAAATTTTCTGACATGTCTTACAGATAAACCACTGCAAGAGTCATCTTAAAGTAAGGCTTTATCTCTGATACATCAGCTTATAACCTTGGTAATGACGTGTCTGAAACAGACAGGATATGGCAAACTGGGAAGCCAGGGGTATAATCAGGGGCTTATTATCAGCAGATCTCACTTAATGGAATGTTATCAAGGTACTGCTGAAAATTGCAAATACTAAGCTTGAAAAACATTGTGGTTTCTTTGTCCTTAATATTTGAAAATGAGAACAGCAAATGAACACTGAAAATCAAAGCTATTGGATATGCAGGTTGTGCCCTGAAAAGGGTACCCAGTGGAGAAGGAAGTTGGGTGGCGGTAAATTCAGCTTGCCCCATGCTCACTGCCAAAGGCACAACTACAAATAACTGTGATACAGGTTAGAATGTGAAAAATTGCACAAAAGTGCTGTATGGTGTGGGTCTTGCTCTAGCACACTTGTCTGTTTTTCAAGTTCTATCAGGCCAATGGGAAAGAGGCACATCTCACATGGCTAAGAGTTGGGAAGGGCTGTCTTACTGCTAGTGGGGATGCTGATTCCAGCTAGGGCACACCAGAGATTTAAAGATACTAGATAAATCTGAGGACTGAACAACGCTATTGTTCCACTCACCTCCCTTTCCTGGAAAATTGTCAAGAACACAAGATTTCCCCAGAGCTAGAATAATTACTGAGTATAGACCAGCCCTGCTGAGAAATTATAAATTTCTCCAGAAGGCCATGTCTCCTGCATCTTGTCACCTGAATCAGGGTTGCAGTTTAAAAGTCTGGTACAAGGGACTGCAAGAATACAGAGCCCAGACTTAGAACTGCTCTCTGCACAAAGTGACATTAGCTTGTAAAAAATCCTAGTTTCCAGTGTCATCACTAAATGCTTCCATGAAACTGGGTTGGATCTCATTGATTTTGTGGAATGTTCCATATCTTAATGCAATCCTCCTTTGTGTGTGTGTAATTTGAGAGTGTTACAGCTCAAGAATTACCACATTGCTCTGCACTACATTTCCTAGCTCAACTACACACATACTCAAACCACTATCAGTACCAGTAAAATTAAATGAGAGAAGCTATCAGGAAATAGATAAAGAGCATAGAAGAGACTTTTTTTTTTAGAGAAGGAGAGCAGGCAAATGGATTTTAAAATTCTGTTTCTATGACTGCACCACATTTATAAGCTGAAGGCATCAAAAATTGACATTGCTCATAGAATATCAAGGGAAAATTATGAAAAGGAAGTATCTATTCTCTTATTACCAAAATGTAAATTACATGTGCTCTTGAAGTATGCCCTTTATTTAATTTTAATACATTTTAAATTTTAATATGTATTTCTCTACATGAATCACTCTCTTTGTTCCCAGTACCTTTAGCAACCAAAAATTGAGGAAGAGCTTCTATTTTCTGACAATTTAAAGTATTTTATGAAGTATAGCACATAATATTGCCTCTTCCATAGAGGAAGGACTCAATATTTGTTGAAGCAATTTCAATGTGATATGTTAGCTACAATCTACAATGAGTAGGTAATGGCTTCCTATAGTTACAGTTTAAAAGGATTTTTCTATTGCTATTTGCATTAAAAATTATTGGTTCTCAATAAAACCAACATCTAGTTATAATATGTTTGCCTCTCTCTCAAAGACTTACACAACAAAAGAGACTCAGAGTCAATTTGAGTCAAATTATTTTATTATCCTATAAAGAGACTCTATAAGGTTTGAATTCTATTGCACTACAAAATCCAGTAACTGAAGAACCTGTATTTAATGTAAGTTTGCGACCTAGATAGGAGACAAGCATTATTTTTTACAAACAAACAGCTAGTCCAAAAGAAAAATAAATATTTGGCTCATGTTTTGTTGTACTTTTGACTTTGTAAGGAGAAAGGCACAACTACAAATAACTGGTAGAAGTTAGAAAAATGTGAAAAATGTCAGACAAGAGACCCCCCATGCCCCAAACTGGGACAGATGTTCAGAAGACAAGCCTGGGACAGGATTGAAGACACCATGGAAAAGGTGAGGAATGTGGCATGAACAAAGGCAGAGTGGTAGGATGGTTTATAGCCATTGGAAGAACACAGACATGCCTCATTTGATTAGAGTAGAAGACACATAAAAGGGAGAAGTCGGAAGATTAAGTTGGAGGATAGGCTAGAACCAGACTAAAAAAGGCTTTGAATACTGTGTATAGGCAGTGGCATCCTGTTAAATGTAGAATAACCAGATACAGCGTGGGAGAAAAGGTTGCAGCTGCATTTGTAGCATTTGCTGATTTTCTATCCCCACACAAGGCCCCTGTACAAATATGAAATCAGGAAGAGATAATAACAAACAGCTTTCATGAACTGGGATAGATCAACTCCAACAAGCTAGGAACTAGATGTTAGTTATAGCTATGAGATGGGAGGAGATTGCAAAGGGAGAGTATAGAAAAAGAAAACAAACAAACAAACAAAAAAACACAGAAAGGCCAAGAGAGAGTCAGTAGATTGCTTATGTTTAATGACAGTGATGGGATGTGGAATGAGATTAGGGAAGAGGAATGAGAAATCAGGAAAACAGAAGATCAAGATCAGTGAGTGGCACACAAGTCAAAAGAGGAAAAAGAACAACAGGACTGAAGAATGACTGTTGAGTTTGGCAATTAAATAAATTTGGGGTTTTCAGAGAACAGCTTTAAAATTTAGAATATAATGGAATAAGAATGTATCCCTTAATCTGATGTACAGATTATATTTATTAATAATCACCATTGAATCATATTGAAATAATTGCACTGTCTCAAGAAAAAAACTGTAGAGGAAAATAAACATACAAATTAGTCCAAAAAGCAAAGTTAAAAATTCCACAACCAAGATTTTGGCAAAGTCTCCATGACTCAGCTGGTTTGAGATGCTTCAGTGACTTTCACTTTCTCCTCCACTTCTTGAATTTGTCCATTCAAAGAAACCCTCTTCAAGGCTTATGCATGAGCAATTAGGCGTGATATATGAGGTAATTCTTTTTCTAATCCCACATTGAAAAGAATTTCAAAATGATTAAATCTGGAAAGTCCATTTAACTCTTCATAAGACAATTTGGTGCTACCCATATTGAACTGTCCACCTCTTCACCTGTTGCCCTCTAAAGCATTTTATTGCTGTCTGCCTCTCTAAAAGTTAAGAGTACAGGAACCTCAACCTTCAACAAAAGTTCTCCCAGAGCTCTGGGCCACAGAGTTGTCATATACATCAGGTTTTTCTCAGACCATTTACTTAAAGTTACGATAACATTTATTTTACAAACTGTGACACTTAGGAGAACAAAAGACTATGCATCAATAATTATGGTGGCACTATATGCTTATAACCACCTTTACCCCATGAGAAGGCTTGCCATATAAAATACAGGACACCTGATTAAATTTGAATTATTTATGGAAAATGGAGACTTCTTTTTTTTTAATATATATTTTATTGATTTTTTACAGAGAGGAAGGAAAAGGGATAGAGAGTTAGAAATACAGATGGGAGAGAAACATCTATCAGCTGCCTCTTGCACACCCCCTACGGGGGATGTGCCCACAACCAAGGTACCTGTCCTTGACCAGAATTGAACCTGGGACTTTTCAGTCTACAGGCTGATGCTCTATCCACTGAGCCAAACCTGTTAGGGCAGAGACTTTTTTTTTAGTATAAGTATATACTATGCAATATTTGGGACTTCTACTAGAACTTGGTGTCTGGATATTTATTTGCTAAATCTGGCAACCCTAACCCCAAACCCTTTACCACTTGCATAAGCAACACACCATCTATACACAGAACAGCAAATGTTTTCTTATCTAAAATAGGATAGATAATTGCAAAGCTTAGTGCAAAATGAATATGTGGGGTCTCCTTGCTCAAAAATTATTACTTATTCTAAGATGGTAGCAACAGAGTATTAAAGCAAGCATGGGCTCTGGGTGACTGCAGAGATCACACAGCCATGAAGCTGGTCCCATTTTTACTATTTGATATGGTGTGTTTTGCTGCAGTAAAATCTGAAAGCATTGTCTCTTACATGTATAAAATAAACAAGCAAAATAAACATGCTCAAACTTCAGATTTTAATGAAACAATCTGAGCAATAACTACATTTGGAGTGAATCCTGATTATAAGGAGCACAAGAGTGGGGATCATGCCCAAATACATAAAAAGCTTTTGGAGGATATCAAGGGAGAGATTTACAGCAATACAGTCAAAATAGGGGACTTTAATACTCCACTAATACCACTGGATAAATCCTCTAAGCAAAATATCAGCAAAGAAACAACAATTCTAAATGACGCACTAGATCAGATGGAATTAATTGACATCTTCAGAAGATTTCATCCCAAAGCTACAGAATATACATTCTTCTCAAGTGCACATGGATTATTTTTAAAGATAGATCACATATTGGGGCACAGGCAAAGTCTCTTCAAATTCAAGATGATTGAAATCATATCCAGCATCTTCTCAGATCACAATGGCATACAATTAGAAATTAACTACAATAAAAACAATGAAAAAATCAAACACTTGAAGGTTAAATAGCATGCTATTGAACAATGATTGGTTTACAAAAAAGATCAAAGAAGAAATAAAAAGTATCATGGCAACAATGGAAAATGAAAACACAACAATCAAAAATCCATATGACACAGTGAGAACTGTCTTGAGAGGGAAGTTCATAGCTCTACAGGCCTACCTCAAAAAACAAGAAAAAATGGTAATAAATTACCTAACCCTACAACTCAAAAAAATTAGAGAGAAACAAGAAAAGCCCAGCATAAGCAGAATAAAGAAAATGATAAAGATCAGAGTGGAAATAAATGACATATAGACAAAAAAGAAAGAAAAAGAAAAAAAAAAAGAAAAAAAAAGAAGTCAACAAAACCAAGAGCTAGTTCTTTGAAAGGATAAACAAAATCGATGAACCTATAGCCAGACTTATCAAGAAGCAAAGAGAGAGGACCCAAATAAACAAAATCAGAAATGAAAGAGGTGAAGTAACTATCAAACCCACAGAAATACAAAGGACTATGAAAAAATACTATGAACAAAACTCTCTTCCAACAAAATGGACAACCTAGAAGAAATGGACATATTTAAAAAAAAATACATGCTCCCAAAATTCAATCAGGAAGAATAAAAAAACCTGAATAGGCTGATAAATACTGAATAAATTGAAGCAGTGTTCAAAAATCTTCCAGCAAATAAAAGTCCTGGTCCAGACGGCTTTATAGGGGAGTTCTACAAAGTATTCAAAGAAGAACTAAAACCTATCCTCCTCAGACTATATAAAAAAATTCAAAAGGAAGGCACACTTCCAAGCTCTTTCTATGAAGACAGCATTACTCTAATTCCAAAACCAGATAAAGACACCACAAAAAAAGAGAACTAAAGGCCAACATCCTTGATGAACACAGATGTTAAAATCCTCAACAAAATTCTAGCAAATCAGATTCAGAATTACATTCGAAAGATCAAACACCATGTCCAAGTGAAATTTATTCTGAGGATGCAAGGATGGTACAATATCTGTAAATCATTAAATGTGATACATCACATAAACAAATTGATAGGAACAAACCACATAATCATATCAATTGATGCAGAAAAAGCATTTGATAAAATCCAACACCCTTTCTTGATAAAAACACTCAGCAAATTAGGAACAGAGGGATCATACCTGAGCATAATAAAGCCTTATATGACAGACTTAGAGCCAACATCATACTCAATGAGCAAAAACTAAACTCATTTCCCCTAAGAGCAGGAACAAGACAGGAATGCCCACTTTCACCACTCCTGTTTGATATAGTCTTAGAAGTGCTAGACAGGAGACAAACATTATTTTTTATAAACAAATAGCTATAAACAAGAAGAAATTAAAAGCATCCAGATTAGAAAAGAAGATGTAAAAATGTCCTTATTCACATATGCCATGATATTCTACATAGAAAACCCCAGAAACTTCATGAAAACCTACTAGATTTAATAAATGAGTTCAGCAATGTAGCAGGATACAGAATTAAGACCTAGAAATACATGGCCCTCTTTATACACCAATAATGAACCCACAGAAAGAGAAACAAACAAATAAAAATTTCCATTTACCATTGCACCAAAAAATTTAAGATACCTATGAACTTAACTAAGGAGATAAAAGACCTGTACTTGGAAAACTAAAGGAAATTGAAAAAAGAGATAAAGGAAGACATAAACAAATGGAAGAATATGCCATGTTCATGGATTGGTAGAGTCAACATCATTAAAATGTCTATAGATTCAATGCACTCCCCATTAAAATATGAATGGCATATTTCAAAGATCTAGAAAACACTTTCCAAAAAGTCATCTGGAATAAAAATACCCTGAAAAGCCACAGCAATCCTGAAAAAGAACAAAGTTGGAGGGATTGCAATACCAGATATCAAGCTGTATTACCAAGACACTTTCTCAAAACTGCCTGATACTGGCACAAGAACACACATACAAATCAAAGGAATAGAACAGAGAACCTAGAAATCTACCCAAGCCATTATGGTCAATTAATATTTGACAAAGGAGGCAAGAGCATAGAATAGAGTCAAGATAGTCTCTCCAATAAATGGTGCTGGGAAATTTGGTCAGATACATACAAAAAAATGAAACTAGATCACCAACTTACACCACACACAGAAAAAACTCATAATGGTTAAAGGACTTAAATGTAAGACAGGAACCATAAAAATCCTGCAAGACTACATAGGTAGCAAAATAACAGACATATGTTGTAGCAATGTCTTTACCGATACAGCTCCTAAGGCAATGGAAACTAAAGAGAAAATAAACAAATGGGACTACATCAAAATACAAGGCTTCTGCACAGCAAAACAAACCACCAACAAAATAATAAGGAAGCCCACTGTATGGGAGAACATATTTGCTAATGCTATTTCAGATAAGGGTTTAATCTCCAAAATTTAAAGAGAACTCATACAACTTAACAAAAGGAAAATAAATGATCCATTCAAAAAATGGGCACAGGACCTAAATAGACACTTTTTGAAAGAAGACACACAGAAGGCAGAGAGACATATGCAAACATGCTCAAAATCACAAATCATCCAAGAGATGCAAATCAAAACAACAATGAGGTACCCTTTCACACCTGTCAAAATGATTATCATCAACAAATTAACAAACAAGTGCTGGCGAGGATGTGGAGAAAAGGAGCTACACTGCTGGTGAGAATGCAGACTGGTGCAGCTACAATGGAAGAGAGTATAGAGTTTCCTCAAAAAGTTAAAAATGGAACTCTCATTTGACCCATTGATCCCACTTCTAGGACTATATCCCAAGAAACCAGAAACACCAATCAGAAAGGATATATGCATCACTATGTTCATAGTAGCACAATTTACAATAGCTAAGATTTGAAAACAGCCTAAGTGCTCATCAGTAGATGAGTGGATTAAAAAAAAACTGTGGTACATCTACACAATGGAATATTATGCTGTGGTAAAAAAGAAGGAATTCTCACCATTTGCAACAGCGTGGATGGAACTGGAGAGCATTATGCTAAGTGAAATAAGCCAGTCAGAGAAAGATAAATATCACATGATCTCACTCATATGTGGAATATAATGATCAACATAATTGTATGCATGCATATTAGCATAACCAATGGACATAGACACTGGTGTGGTGGGGACTTGCCTGGGGTGGGAATGGCCAGGGATGGGGATGGTCAATCAGGGAAAAAGAAAGCATCTAAAACTTTAGACAATAATAAATAAATAAATAAATAAATAAATAAATAAATAAAATATAGCTGTTCTCCCTTATCAATGGGACATATGTTCCAAGACCCCACAGTGGATGTTTGAAAACATGGATTATAGTGAATCCTACATATATTCTATTTTTCCCTACACATGCATACCAATAAAAAAGTTTAACTTGTAAGTTAGGCACAGAAGGAGATTAACAGGAGGAAAAAAGATAGAAACCAGGAGTAAGGTAGGGAGAGAGATCGTGTGAGAGAGTGAGGGGGCAATAGAGGAGTGTGTGGACATGGGTGTATGTGTATATGTGTGAGTGAAATAGGGACAGTTAGATCCTGCAGGTGTTCCAAGGGGCTGCCAATCTGGGCAGTCTTAGATGGAAAATCCCGCTGCTGCTGCAAACACTCTGAGGAGGACACCGGCAGCACAAAGACCACACCATCTTGAAGAACAGAACTGCTTGAGGCTAGGATCCTAGCTCGCCACCACCCAGTCTGATCTTGGTAGCAAACCGGGACCCTAAAGCCACTCTGGTAGAAGACCTGTGACCACAGCTGCAGACCCAGGGACACCAAAACTCCAGCCACCTTGGCTACAGATTTTTGTGAGTTAAAAAGCCAATCCCCCTTCTCTATCACTCTCGTGGTAGCAGCATAGAACTGCCAGATCCCAGCCACACAATAGGGCTTTCTCCACACACACAGCAAAGGCAGCTCTACCTGACTTTGAGCCTTGATGTCAGACATAGAAAGTTTGTTTCCCACCACCAGGTTCTGATCCCAGGCAGGGAGGCTGTGCTGAATTTGGCCCTAGTTGTGCAAACTTGGGGAGATTGTTTTCTATGACTAAATCCCACACCCACACAGGGTATGGAGACAGCGTTGAATTTGAGCCTGGACGTGCGAACTTGGGAATTTGTTTCCCACAACTAGGCTCTGCATCCAGGCAAGGAGACTATGCTGCATTTGACCCTAGGTGCACATATTTGGGGAGATTGTTTTCTGTGACCAGATCCAGTGCCCATGCAGGGACTCAGTGATGAATTTGAGTCTGGGGTGCAAACCCGGGGAGTTTTTTTTCCCATGACCAGACCCTGCATCCTAGCAGAGAGGTTGCATTGAATTTGAACCTGGGTGCATGGTCAAGGGGAGCTTGTTTTGCGCAGTGCACACCTGCGTGTCTAGAGCCCACACCCACACTGAGCAGCAGTGATATCTGACTTTGATTCAGTGCAAGTGCACACAGGGAAGGAGTGGACCTCCTGCCAACATAGTGCAAGAGTACAATCCAGTCTCCCATGCAGATCAGGGACCCTGAATTTCCATGCAAGAGGCAGCAATAAGCACCAGTGACTAGATTCTGTTTCTCATTTGTGCACCTGGGATCCCTGATTCCTAATACATTCACACTAAGAGCCAATGACTCCAATTCTTGGCACATGTGCACACAGGGACCCTGATTCTCAGTGTAAGATACCACCAAGCAACAGAAACTCTGATACTTGATTCTCAGCATGGACTCCTGACATGCACTAGGGGACTTTGATTTTTGGCATACCCTTGTGGGTTCTCTGTTTCAATGTGGGGCAGGCAGGGTCCCTGGTTCTAGGTGCCCCCTCAACTCAACATTTGAACCTTCTGGTGGTAGTAAGAATGAGGAGACAATGAAACAATCCCCAAAGGAAAGAAAAGGAGGAATTGCTAAAAAGAAAATAAGTGAAAAGGAAGCATGCAACATGACAGAAAAAGAATTCAGAGTAATGGTCATACAGTTCATATACCAGATGGACAAGAAAATCCACAACTCATGCAAAAATCAGGAAAAAATGAAAAATGATATAGCTACAATCAAAAACACCATGGAAGGCTTCAACAATAGACTAGAAGAAGCAGAGGACCAAATTAGTGAGTTAGAAGATAAAGTACATAAATAAACCCAATCTGCACAGCAACTGGAGAAAAAAATTAAAAAGCAGGAGGAGAGCCTAAGGGAACTTTGGGACAATGCAAAACAAAATGATATACATATAATAGGGTTGCCAGAGGACAAGAAGAGTAGCAATGATTAGAAAATTTATTTGAAGAAATAATGACAGAAAACTTCCCTGATATGGGGAAGAAAAAAGTTACATAAGTACAGTGAGTCCCAAGCAAGACAAATTCCAAAAGACCAACACCAAGACACACCACAATTACAATGGTAAATGTTAATGACAAAGATAATCTTAAAGGCTGTAAGAGAGAGACAGAAAGTTACCTACAAATGATTCCCCTTCAGATTATCAAATGATTTCTCAACAGAAACACGTCAATCTAGAAAGGAATGGAAGGAGATATACAAAGTGATGCAAAGCAGGGGACTGAATCCAAGAACTCTATCAGTCAAACACCAGCAAGTCTATCAGTCAAAACTGAAGGGGAAGTCAGAAGCTTTGCAGAAAAAAAACAAACAAACACAAAAAACCCTCAAAAAACTAAAGGAGTTTATAACTACCAAGCCAGAAATGCAAGAAATGCTAAAGGGAATGCTGTAAACAGAAGAAATTAAAAGGTAAGAAGGAACACAATCTCAAAAAAATAAAAATAGCCACAAACAAATACCTTTCAATTATAACTATAAACATAAACAGACTAAATGCTCCAATCAAAAGACATTGAGTGGCTGAATGGATAAAAAAAAACATGATCCATATATATGCTGTCTATAGGAGACCCACCTCAGAACAAGGGACTCACACAGACTGAAAGTGAAGGGATGGAAAAATATCTTTCAGGCAAATGGAAATGAAAAAAAGCTGAGGTGGTAATATTTATATCAGAGAAAATAGACCTCACAGTAAAGGTTATAACAAGAAATAAGGAGAAGGCCACTTTATAATACTAAAGGGATCTATACAACAAGAGGACATAACCTTGGTAAACATATATGCACCCAAGGCAGAAGCACCCAAATACATAAAAAAAAATTCCTGAAAGTTATCAAGGGAGAGATTGACAAAATACAATCATAGCAAGAGACTTTATTATACCACTGACATAACTGGATAAATCCTCTAGACAAAAAATTACCAAAGAAAGAGCAATCCTAAACGACTCACTAAATCAGATGACATTTTCAGAACACTTCATCCCAAAGCCATGGAATATACATTTTTCTCAAGTGCATATGGGACATTTTCAAAATTAGACCACATTTGAGTCATAAGTAAAATTTTCCCAAATTCAAGAAGATGAAATTATACCAAGCATCTTCTCAGACCACAGTGGCATAATATATTAAAAATAAACTACAATAAAGACAATCCAAAACACTTGGAAGCTGAATAGCATGTTATTAAATATTGATTGGGTTGCCACTGAGATCAAAAAAGAAATTAAAAACATTCTGGAAACTAATGACAATAAAAACACAACAATCCAAAACCTATGGGACACAATGAAAGCAGTGCTGAGATGGAAGTTTATAGCTCTACAGGCCTACCTCAAAAACAAGAAAAAAATGATAGTAAATCATCTAAGTCTACAACTCAAAGAATCAGAAAGAGAGCAACAAGAAAAGCCCAGAGTGAGTTGAAGGAAGGAGATAATAAAGATCAGAGCAGTAATAAATGAAATAGAGACCAATAAATATATAATCAATGAAACCAAGAGCTGGTTCTTTGAAAGGATAAACAAGATTGATGGACCTCTAGACAAGCTCACCAAGAAGCAAGGAGAGAGGACCCAAATAAACAAAATCAGAAATGATACAGGCGAAATAACAACAGACCCCACAGAAATACAAAGGATTGTTAAAAAATACCATGAACAACTCTATTCCAACAAACTAGACAACCTGGAGGAAATGGACAAGATACAACCTTCCAAAACTCAATCAAGAAGATTCTAAAAATCTCAATAGGCCAATAACTATGGAAGAAATTGAAGCAGTCATCAAAAAGCTTCCAGCAAACAAAAGCCATGGGCCAGACTGCTTCATAGGAGAGTTATATAAAACATTCAAGGAAGAACTAAAACCTATATTCCTCAGACTATTACAAAAAATTCAAGAGGAAGGTACACTTCTGAGCTCATACTATGAAGCCAGTATTACCCTAATACCAAAACCAGATAAAGACAACACAATGGAAGAGAATTACAGGCCAATATCCCAGATGTACAAGATGCCAAAATCTAGCAAATTGGATCCAGCATTATATCAGAAAGACCATACACCATGACCAAGCAGGATTTATCCTGGGGATGCAAAGATGGTACAATATCTGCAAATCAATAATATGATACATCACATAAACAAATTGAGGGAGGAAAATCACATAGTCATATCAATTGATGCAGAAAAAGCATTTGACAAAATTCAACACCCTTTCTTGATAAAAACTCTCAGTAAGGTGGGAATAGAAGGATTATACCTCAACATCATAAAATCCACATATAATAAACCCATAGCCAACATCATACTCAATGGATGAAAGCAAAAGCCATTTCCTCTAAGAACAGGAACAAGACAGGGATGCTCACTCTCACCACTCCTGTTCAACATAGTACTGGAAGTACTAGCCATTGCTATCAGATAAGAGAAGAAATAAAAGGCATCCAAATCAGAAAAAAAGAAGTAAAACTTTCCTTATTCACAAATGATATGATACTGTACATAGAAAACCTTAAAGACTCCATAAAAAATATTACACTTAATAAATGAATTTGGTAAGATAGCAGGATACATAATTAATGCCAAGAAATCTATGGCATTTCTATATACCAATAGTGAACTTACAGAAAGAGAAACTGAAAAAGCAATGCAATTTACCATCACACCAAAAAAATTAAGATACCTAGGAATAAACTTATCTAAGGAGATAAAAGACCTATATGCAAAAAACTACAGAGCACTAAAAAAAGAGATAGAGGAAGATTTAAATAGATGGAAGAACATACCATGTTCATGGATAGGTAGAATCAACATCATAAAAATGTCCACACTGCCCAAAGCAATCTATAGATTCAATGCAATCCCCATTAAAATACCAATGGCATATTTCAGACCTAGAACAAACTCCCCCAAAATTCATCTGGAATAAAAAAAGACCCTGAATAACCACAGCAATCCTAAAAAAGAAGAACAAAGTAAATGGGATCTCAATACCAGATATCAAGCTGTATTATAAAGCCACTGTTCTCAAAACAGCCTGGTACTGGCATAAGAACAGACACATAGATCAGTGGAATAGAATAGAGAACCCAGAAATCAAGCCAAATCATTATGCCCAATTAATATTTGACAAAGGTGGCATGAACATACAATGGGTTCAAGACAGTCTCTTCCATAAATGGTGTTGGGAAAATTGGAGAGATACATGCAAAAACAAACAAACAAACAAACAAACAAACAGCTAGACCACCAACTTACACCATAAACAAAAACAAACTCAAAATGGATAAAAGACTTAAACATAAGACGGAAATCATAAAAATACTAGAGGTATCCACAGGCAGCAAAATCTCAGACAAATGCCCAAGCAATTTCTTCACTGCTACTGCTCCTAGGGCAATGATAGCTAAAGAGAAAATAAACAAATGGGACTACATCAAAATAAAAAGCTTTCTCACAGCAAAAGAAACCATCAACAAACAACAAGAAAGCCCACTACATGGGGGAACATATTTGTCAATGTTATCACTGATAATAGTTTAATCTCTAACATTTACCTGGAACTCATACAAGTTAACAAAAGGAAGATAAACAATCTAATTAAAAAATGGGCAATTGACCTAAATAGAAACTTTTAGAAAGACAGAAGGGAAGCCAAAAAACATATGAAAACATGATAAAAGTCTCTAATTTTCCAAGAAATGCAAACTAAAATGACAATGCAGTACTCTCTCACACCTGTCTGAATAGCTATCATCAACAAATCAACAAATGACAAGTAATGGAGAGGGTGTGGAGAAAAAGGAATCCTCATGTGCTGCTGGTAGGAATACAGATTGTTGCAGCTATGGTGGAGAACAGTATAGAGTTTCCTCAAAAAACTAAAAATGGAACTCCCATTTGACCCAGTGATCCCACTTCTAGGAATATATCCCAATAAGCTGGAAACATCATTCAGAAAGGCTATATGCACCCCTATGTTCATAACAGCACAATTTACCATAGCTAAGATTTGGAAACAGCCTAAGTGCCCATCAGCAGACAAGTGTTTTTTTTTTTTAAAAAAACAACAACTGTGGTACATCTATGAATGGAATACTATGCTGTATTAAAAAAAGAAGGAATTCCTATCATTTGCAACAACATGGATGGTACTGGAGAGCATTATGCTAAGTGAAATAAGTCAGTCAGAGAAAGGTAAATATCACATGATCTCACTCATCTATGGGAAATAATAAGTAACATAAACTGATGAACAAAAACATATCCAGAGGCAGGGAAGCATCAGTCAGACTGTCAAACCTCAGAGGGAAGGTATGGCTGGGTGGAGGTAAGAGGGAGAGGTCAACAAAGGACTTGTATACATGCATATAAACCTAACCAGTGGACACAGACAACACGAGGGTGAGGGAATGAATGTGGGGTGGCAGGGGGATGGAAAGTTAATGGCGGGATGAGGACAAATATGTAATACATTAATCAAGAAATTAAAATGCAGGAAAAATAATTAACTATAAGTTATCTTTGATTATAGACATATTTGAAGTGATAAATTAAAGATTTAAAAAAAAAATAAATTAAGCCCTAGCCAATTTTGCTTAGAGCATTGCCCCATAGACTGAAATGTTCCAGGTTTGATTCTGGTCAATGGCAGGTACCTTGATTGCAGGCCTGATCCCTGGCCCTGGTTGGGGTGTTTGCAGGAGGAAACCAATCCATATATCTCTCTCACATGCATGTTTCCCCCTCTCTCTCCTCCTTCCTTATACTGTCTCTAAAAATCAATGGGAAAAAATTCCTTGAGGTGAGGATTAACAACAATGAATAAATAAATAACTTAAAAAAAAGGAGATTAACAGCAATAACTAAAAAATTGTGCATGGGGGTGTGTGTCCCTTAGCTCAGCCTGCACCCTCTCCAATCTGGGAACCTCGAGGAATGTCTCACTGCCCATTTAGGCCTGATCCCAGTAAAATTAGGCCTAAAGGGGGCAGTCAGACATCCCTCTCACAATCCAGGACTGCTGGTTCCCAACTGCTCACCTGCCTGCCTCCCTGATTGCCCCTAACTGCTTCTGCCTCCCAGCCTGATCCCACCCTAACTACTCCACTGACAATCTGATTGATACCTAATTGCTCTCCTGTCAGCCTGTTTGCCCCTAACTGCCCTCCCCTGTAAGCTTGATTGCCTACAACTGCCCTCCCTTGCAGGCCTAGTCCCTCTTAACCAGCCTCTACTGCTGGCCTGATTGCCCAAAACTGCCCTTCCTTACAGGCATGGTCCCTCCCAATTGCCCTCTCCTGTTGGCCATCTTGTGGCAGCTATCTTTGACCACTCAGGGCAGCCATCTTGTGTGTTGGAGTGACAGTCAATTTGCATATTTATCTTTTACTAGATAGGATAGAGGCCTAGTGCACAGGTGGGAGCTGGTTGGTTTGCCCTGAAGGATGTCCCGGAACAGGGTGGATAAGGGGACTGTGGTGGTTTGCAGGCCAGCCATTCCTCCCAGAAACCCAAGTGGAGGCCCTGCTATGTGACATTTACTTATCTTCTATAATTGAAACTTTGTAGCCTTGAGCATAGACCAGGACTTGCTTCTTCCATCACTGGGGGAAACCCAAGCCTCCTGCTCTCACCAGTTCTGTGGCTGCTGCCATTTTTGTTGGGATTTATTTATATTCTATAATTGAAACTTTGTAGCCTTGAGTGGAGGTCAGGGCCGGCCAGAGTGGGTGGGAAGTTTGGCTTCCTTCATTGCCAGGGAATCCCAAATCTCTTGCTCGCTCCATGGCTGCTGCAGTCATCCTGGTTGGGTTAATTTGCATACTCACTCCTAATTGACTGGTGGGCATGGCTTGTGGGCGTAGTGGAGGTACTATCAATTTGCATGTTTCTCTTTTATTACGGTAGATATGTAATAAAAGTTACATGAATGAGGCAAATAAATAAAATAAGTGTTACTTGAACACAAGCACTGTGATACTACAACAGTTGATCTGATAGCAAGCTACTAAGTGACTAATGGGTGGGAGGCATATATAGTGTGCATATGCTGGGCAAAGGATGAATTACTTCCTGGATGGCATGAAGTGGGATGGCATGAGATTTCACCACACTACTCAGAACACAGTGCAATTTAAAACTCATGAATTGTTTATTTCTGGATTTTCTATTTAATATTTTTGGACTGTTGATTGTGGGTAATAAACTATGGAATCCAAAACTAAGGATAAGGGGTGGGGCTCCAATATACACTCTCTTTCAACTCAATAAATCTATATCCACAATGGCTCTGAAGGCTGTTGGTTTGAATTTAGAATTCTCAGGCAGTTTGGGTGATGTGGTGGGTGAGGAACACTGGCTCTAGCCCTGGGCTCTTGGTCTGTCAGGGATTTCTACCAAATCCAAAATTCCCACACACAACATGAAGATTCTCATTATATCTATATGGATAACTCAGCTTACCCTTACAAGTTTCTTTCACATTCTTCATAAACAGTCACTACTTAACCACGCATTGGGATGACCAATGTGTACACCAGAGAGTAAACACATTCTGCTTTCAGGAGAATAGACTAGATGAAGGGCCGCAAAGGGCCTGGGTGTAGATTTAAGGCCATGAGGGCAGCAAATTCTGGGATCCCAGTTATCAAAAGTATGAGTTAACTGAGAATAAGAGTTGGATAGGCTCCTAGTGGATATATATTCCTAGTTTCAAGGATACTTTATTCTGTGAGAAAGGAAACAGATAGTGTAGAATCAAGGCAGGGATCTCAAAACAACAGAGCCCAGGGCTGAGATCACCTTCTCCACATCTAAGTGTGGTACTTTCCAGTCCTTATTGTGTTCCAAAAATAGACTCTAAGTTACTAGCCTTTATTTTTTTTAAAACATGCTTTTATTGATTTTAGAAAGGAAGGAAGAGAGAGAGAGAGAGAGAGAGAGAGAGAGAGAGAGAGAGAGACATCAATGGTAAAAGAGGATCATTGATCAGCTGCTTCCTCCACATCTCCTAGTGGGGATCTAGTCCACAACTCGGGCATGTGCCCTGGCAGAATATTAAACTGTGACCACCTGGTTTATAGGTTGATGCTCAATTACTGTGGCAATGTATACTGTGAATCCCTAAGATTTTTGTCCATGAAACACTGTGTGTGAGTGTTCTACCTTCACCTGCTTTTATTTTCTTGTTCTCTCATCTTGCTAGGTGATGTCATCCATATCCAAGGCTTTAATCATTAACTCTATTCCAATTATTCCAAACTTTTCACCTCTCACCTTTCTCTTGAGCTCCATATTTACTACTGAACATGTCTGGCTGAATACACAAATTCCACATTGATAACTCATCATCTACCTCTACTCTTCCTATCCTAACCTGCTCCTCTAGTGACTTCCTTCTTAGTAAAAGTTTCATCCTTTAACACTGTTTCATCATTGCCCTAGTCAGAATTCCAGAGGTATTTTGACTCTTTTCTTCACCTCCTCCCTAATTTATCTCCACATTTTGTTGATTCTGTCTCTGATATTTCTCTAGTCTCTCAGATCTATCACTTTACAAGGCTCTTGTCATTTGTTGCCTAGATTCCTGCAACTTCTTATTTCCCCAGTCCTTCTTTTACATTGCAAGGACAGTATTCCTTTATAATTGTGAGACAGGTAAAAGATTGAGGAATATTTTTATGAGTTAAAATGAAAAAATCTTCAAGATATATCATTTTTAAGTTTAAAAAAGTCAAGGTGGAGAACAGGGCATAGATAGAAGTATTTTAAATGGGTGTTTGGGGGCAGGGATGAGATAATAATTCATTGTATACCTTTTTGATTATTTTGGTTACTTTGAAAATATGAATGCACCAAATTAAAAAATTAATCAAAAATTAAAGCTTTGTTATGAATTTTGCAATGATTACATATAATATAATAAGTTAAAATGAAAAAAAATTAAAGAATGAAAATCTACTAGTAAAATTTTATATATCTAATCATGCCACTGATTTGCTTAAAATATTCCTGGGTTCACTACTATTATATTTAGTACCAAGTGAAGACTATTTACTAGTAGAAGGCCTAGAGATCCTTTCAGGAAATAAACTTTATCCTCTCTGGCAGCCACATTTTCCCCAACACCCTAATATGTTCCACATTATGGTCATATTGAGTGATATGGTCATTGAAATCACATTTTCCCATTATTTGGAATTCCATCCCACCTGACTTTCTGCCTGCTTAACTCAACTCTCTTTATGACTGGGCTCAAACATCATCTTCTTTCTTCTAAATTAAATTAAGTGAAACTCTTCTGCCTGATTGCTCTATACTTTTCTTTCTTATTATACTCACCTTTTTGTACTGTATTAATTTATAGGATTCCTGATGTAAACTATGCACACATTAAAGATGAAGATTATTTGTATCCAAAGCACACACATAGGGCTTGTTCAGTGTATCTAGACATGGAAAACAAATGAAAGAATAAATGAGTGACTGAGTGAATGAATGAAGAAAGATACTTATAATGCATTCCTTTCTCCTGAAGGATCCTGCTATGGATCCAAGTGGAATGCATGAGAAAAGATATTGTTTTGCACCATTTTGCATCACTGATTTGTTTAAAATATTCCTAGGTTCAGTGCACCTTACTTACGGAGTCTTGATTTTAGTGTAGCTTCTACACCTAATTCATGTTGTTGCCAATTCCTCATGCCTAAATCAAAATTATAGTTGGCTCTTTCCATATGTAGTTTCCACATCTGTGGATTAAAGCAACCACAGATCAAAAATATTTGAAAACAAAAAGTTATGTTGTAGCTGATATGTGTTATATAGTTAGGCCTACAATGATTGTCTCTACCAAACATGTGCCGATTTTTTTCTTGTTATTATTTCCTGAAGAATATAGCATAACATCCTATGTAGCATTTACATTGTATTAGGTATTATAATATAAGTAATCTGGAAATGATTTAAAGTATACTGAATGTATGTGTTAGTCACATGCAAATAATATGTCATTTTATTTATTTTTAAAGAATGTTTTTATTATTATTGATTTCAGAGAGGAAGGGAAAGGGAGAGAGAGAAACATCAATGATGAGAGAGATTCATTGATTGGATACCTTCTGCATGCTTCGTCCCCCTGCTTCTCCCAATTGAGGGTGGAGTCTGCAACCTAGGCATGTGCCCTTGACTGGAATTGAACCTGGGACTCTTTAATTCACATGTTGGTGCTTTATCCACTGAGCCAAACCAGCCAGGGCAGTATATCATTTTACATAAGGGACTTGAGCATCTGTGGATTTTGGTGTCCAAGGCGATCCTGGGAACCAATAAATTCTTCTCAGATATTGAGGGATGACTATATCTTTCACAAATTAATCTCAAGTGCTTTCTATCCTTACCAAAATAGTTTAACTTTATAGTTTTATTTCATTTCAACTTTCTAAGAAAAGGGTCAAATGCCCTAATGATTTTTCCAAATTGTTTCTGTGTTGGGTTCAGCCCTGGAATAAGAAGAGAGAATAAAGGGGGAAATGTGGATATTTTTCTTCATAAATAATGCTCATGAGTAAGTATCAAACACAGTATTTCATTTTCTACATAAAACTGTCAAAGAAAAAAGGATGGCAGTTCATCATTCTGGGAATTGAGATTTAATTATTCCATAGGTCATGGAGCAAGTATCTTTCTGAAATTAGGAATTTCTTTTTTAAGTCTTGAGGATGTGTTTTAATAATTACTTCTGAAATGAACTTCTTTGGAAAGACAAAATTTCTCCAAATAATGCAAAGAAATTTTAATTTTGATTAGCAAAATTTAAATTAAAAGAGATCAGTAACTTTCAAGTCAAGTTCTAAGAATGGAAGGTTATTCTGGAACTCTGAGCAGAATCAGGCCCACCATGTCTTTTTTTTTACTATTTTTTTTATTGTGTTACATGTATACATATCTCCCCATTGTCCCCCCTCCCCGCTCCCCGGCATACCCCAACCCCCCAATGTCTATGTTCATTGGTTATGCTTATATGTATATGCTTATATACAAGTCCTTTGGTTGATCTCTTATCTACCCCACCTCTCCTTAATCTTCCTGCTATAATTTAACAGTCTGTTTGATGCTTTACTGCCTCTGTATCTATCCTTTTGTCATCAGTTTAAAATGTTCTTTATTATCCACAAATGAGTGAGATCATGTGGTGCTTCTCCTTCATTGACTGGCTTATTTCACTAAGCATAAGGCTCTCCAGTTCCACCCAGGTTGCTGCAAATGGTAAGAGTTCCTTCTTTTTAATGGCAGCATAGAATTCCATTGGGTAGATGTACCACAGTTTTCTGATCCACTCATCTGCTGACGGGCACATAGGCTGTTTCCAAATTATAGCTATTGTAAATTGTGCTCCTATGCACATAGGGGTGCATAAATCCTTTCTGATTGGTGTTTGTGATTTCTTAGGATAAATTCTTAAGAGTGGGATTACAGGGTCAAATGGGAGATCAATTTTTAGTTTTTTGAGGAAACTCCATACTGTTCTCCACAGTAGCTGCACCAGTCTGCATTCCCACCAACAGTGCACAAGGGTTCCTTTTTCTCCGCATCCTCGCCAACACTTGTCCTTTGTTGATTTGTTGATGATTGCCATTCTGACCGGTGTAAGATGGTATCGCATTGTCCTTTTGATTTGCATCTCTTGGATGATTAGTGACTTTGAACATGTTTTCATATATTGCTTGGCCTTCCTTCTGTCATCTTTCGAAAAGGTTCTATTTAGGTCCGTTGCCCATTTTTTTTATTGGATCATTTATCTTCCTTTTATTAAGTTGTATAAATTGGCTGTAGATGTTGGAGATTAAACCTTTATCAGTGATAACATTTGCAAATATGTTCTCCTATACAGTGGTCTTTCTTGTTGTTTTGTTGATGGTTTCTTTTGCTGTGCAAAAGCTTTTTATTTTGATGTAGTCCCATTTGTTTATTTTTTCTTTAGCTTCCATTGCCTTTTCTTTAGCTTCCATTGCCTTTCCACCATGTCTTGATATGGTGTTGCCTCAAGGGCTCTGAGATGATTACTGCTCAAGTCTTGAGGTTGAAAGAGCCCAAATGACAAAATCCCAGGCCACTGACCTCCTTTTCCAACCAACAGGTTTATTGGATAACATTCTCTACGTTGATGTTATTTCTCTTATTTGCGTTTTGGGCCCCTTCAAGATCACAAATTTACAAAGACTTTAATATTAAAAGAGATTCTGACCCTAGCCAGTTTGGATCAGTGAATAGAACATTGACCCATGAACTGAAGGGTTCAGGGTTTGATTCTGGCCAAGGGCATGTACCTCAGTTGCAGGCTCAATCTTTAGCCGTGGTCGGGGTTCGTATGGGAGGCAACCATTAAATGTGTGTCTCTCACATTGATGTTTCTCTCTGTCTCTCTCCCTCCATTCCATTCTGTCTAAAAATCAATGGAAAAATATCCTCAGGTAAGAATTAACAATAAACAAACAAACAAATAAACAAAGAAACTTATAAATAAATTCTGTTTGTGGACTACACTGAGAAAATTATTCTCTGGACCTAACGGCTTGAACTTCACTGCTTGTTTTTGCATTTTTGGTGAAGCCTCATGTTTTGCCTACTATTGTTCTGTTGAGACATGAAGAAATTTACCAGGCCATATTTTCAGAAATATTTAAAACTGAATCAGAGAATATGCACTCTGAAAGATGCGTTAGTGTTAGGACTTCCAATGTGTGACTGAAATAACAAAAAAATTAAATAACTTTCCCAAAGCCATTCAATGAATACTTGTCAGTGTTATCTTAGAGTTTTGGACCAAGATTCTGTTCTCATTTATGTTGCATATAACTCAAATACATCTGTCTGTCTCTTTCTCTCTCCACTCACACATGAACACACACTCTATAGTGTGCACAATAAGAAATATTTTATTACCTACTGCAAGTTGAGCTAAAAATGTTAATGATTTTAATGTCAGAGACCTCACAAATAGGAAACTAATAGAACCTTTATAACTATTTTTCTAAATCTTAAAGGGTAATTTTAATATAGATATTAGTACCCATGAAAGGCATCAGATAGACAGATATGATACCCCATTTCTTTCATTTATGTACAATTGGAAGCTGCTCAGCTTCTGCTAGCACATTTCTTTGTGGTAAAATCAAGGGTACTGAGGCATTTTTGTACCCTGACTCTGAAGGAATATTTGTCTTTCAAAATATGTGTATTTATTGCAGGGTGGGGAGGGGTGGGATTTGGACTCAGAAATGAATGCATTTTCAGTAGAATTTCTAACTAGATCTTCTCTGGGCACAAAAGCTGTGGTGACTTCTACAACAATATCTTCATGTTTGACAAGCCTATTATTGTTGCATAACTTTTAGAGCAACACAGAGCAACATAGCCTCACCTCTCTCATCTCAAATTCTTGAGCTGGCACTGGGGTGGGCAGTCTGTGTGATGTGGCTGTATGTACCTTCTCTGTATTTCAGTCAATTTGGTTTATTATTAATCATAAATTTCAATCAGTGATTTATTAATAATTCTCCCAGTAGTTCTTTATAAACCTCATCTATAATACTATGTTGGGCCATTTTTTGACTGGATCGATCACATAAGAAAACATTTGTCAGGTACTATCTGGCAAAATCTGTCCGGCTTGGGCTCCCTGTGCTTGGGTGTGATATTACTACTACAGGCCAAGATAACATGGCTTGGAAGAAGTATAAATCTGACAGCCAAAAGTCAAGAGAAGAAGGGAAATGAACATGCATAATAGTTTTGTTTTGAGGGAAGACATGAATAGTCATAATGAGCCCCCAAAAGAACATTTACTTAGAAGCAGACTTGAAACCTGGCATGTGAGGAGAGTTCTAGAGTTAAATATAACTGTGTTGCATCATCCAAGCGTCAAATTGTGAGTAATTTTTGAGAGTTAAATGAATTTTTCTTCATAAAACAGTTACTAGAATATAGAATCACTAGTTTTCTCTATGTATTCCATTAAAGCATTTAATTTGCTTGCTGTGGTCTAGCATCATTCTCATACATAAATACAGAATACACATCTGTCTAAGCCCATTAAAAAAATGACTGATGCTTTAGCCTAGTAATGTGCTGGTTTTCTTAATATCCAACACCTTTCTTTTTGAACTAGTAATTATTTATTTATTTTTTTAAAAATTAAATCTTTATTATTCAGATTATTACATTTGTTTATCTTTTTTCCCTTCCTTAGCTCCCCTCCACCTAGCTCCTACCCTTCCCTCTACCCTTATCTCCCTCCCATTGAACTTATCCATAGGTGTATAAGTCTCTCCCTGTACACCCCTCACACCTTTCCTCCTGAGAATTATCAGTCCACTCCCTTTCTGTGTTCCTGATTCTATTATATTCACCAGTTTATTCTGTTGATCAAATTTTTAATTCACTTAATTTTTAGATTCACTTGTTGATAGATATGTATTTGTTGTTCATAATTTTTTATCTTTTACCTTTTTCTTCTTCCTCTTCTAAAAGAGCACCTTTCAGCATTTCATATAATACTGGTTTGGAGTTGATGAACTCCTTTAGCTTTTTCTTATCTGTGAAGCTCTTTATCTGCCCTTCAATTCTGAATGATAGCTTTGCTGGATAGAGTATTCTTGGTTGTAGGTTCTTGCTATTCATCATGTTGAATATTTTTTGCCACTCCCATCTGGCCTGCATCATTTCTGTTGAGAAATCAGCTGACAGTCGTATGGGTGCTCCCTTGTAGGTAATGAACTGTTTTTCTCCTGCTGCTTTTAATATTCTCTCTTTGTCTTTTGCTCTTGGTATTTTAATTATGACGTGTCTTGGTGTAGTCCTCTTTGGATTCCTTTTATATGGGGTTCTGTGTGCTTCCTGGACTTGAAAGTCTATTTCTTTTACCAGATGTAAGAAGCTTTCAGTCATTATTTCTTTAAATAGGTTTTCAGTATATTGCTCTCTCTCTTCTTCTGGTACCCCCACAATTCTGATGTTGGTAAGCTTGAAGCTGTCTCAGAGGCTCCTTACATTATCTTCACATTTTTGGATTCTTTTTTCTTCTTGCTTTTCCAGTTGAGTGTTTTCTGATTCTTTATATTTTAAAGTTTTGACTTGAGTTTTGCCTTCCTCTAGTCTGCTGTTAGGTCTCTGAATACTATTTTTTATTTCAGTCAGTGTATGTTTAAATTCTAGTTGGTCCTTTTCCATCTCTAGTTGGATCTTTTTCATCTCTTCTTGGGACTCGCTAACTCTATCCAACTTTTCTAGGATATTCTTGAAAAACCTTATAAGCGTGGTTTTAAACTCTATATCCAGTCGTTTGTTTTCCTCCATTTCTTTTGTTTGTGATCCCTTCCCTTGTCTTGACATTTTCACTATGCTGAGAGAACTTCTGTGTTGGATTCAGCCTTATGATACCAGACTTGCAAAACCGAAGAAGCCTCTGTTGAGCTTGGGATGGGTGGAGACTCAGGGCTTAAGGGACCGCCTTGCCTTCCAGTCGGCCCCACCCTCCATGGCCCCTGAGTCTCAAGTGACTGGGTAATGGCTGGAGCGGTCCCTGGGCACATGTGCTCTCTGGCAGTGCCTCTAGACTGCTGTCCCTCTGGCTCCCCTGTGCTCTGGGACCATATGAGTCTGGGTCCCCAGGGTTTCGCCCAAAACCAGGGTTTAGTGGAGTTAGAAATGGCACAGTTGGGAAGGTCTGTCTCCCACCCACTCGTGAAAGCCAGTGGCACAATCAGCAGTCAGTCCTCTGCGCGCAGTGCCATGTGTGCCACCAGACTTCTGATCTTTTGTGACTCCCCTAAATTTCTGTGCACTTCTCCCTTTTCACAGTCCAAACTCCCCCACTATGAGTTTGGCTGGATCTGGGGTTTAGTGTTGTAGGATAAGGGGTTCAATGCCGTTGGGAATCTCCATTTCCCTCCCGCCAGAGAAAGCCAGCCAGGTTCTCAGGCACCCGCTTTCTGCACGGGCATGTCTCCCTACCTCAGCTTTTTGCAGCTCCTTTGGGTCTCTGTGAGCTCCTCTCTTTCCTTTAGTTGTAGAATTTCCACTCAGCCAGCTTTCCTGTGGTTCTGGATGATGTCCCTTCTGTCTTTTAGTTGTAGTTTTGAAATTGTGGTGCGAGGCAGCAATGTAGGTGTTTACCTATGCCGCCATCTTGGATTCTCCTGATCTTGTAATTATTTGTGAGCTCATACTTAAGCTAAAATTCCATCTATGAGATTTAATATTTTAAAAAGATTTAAGATTTTAAACTTTGATGCTGCTTCACATGATGTAAAAGGCCTTTGATTTCTAATTGAGGACAAGAAGCAATGGAGGGAAGAATTCCTATATCACAAAATCAAGCAATGAAGAAATCTACATTAATCTTTTCTCAGTGGTTGACACCATAGGTAATGGTCAACCCAAGCCCCAATCATTCTCCAAGAATGAAGAGGAGCATTGACAGCACTCTTTGCAAATCGGAGCCTTAGAGAAAAAAGAGTTGGAGTTGGAATTATAAACACCAACAAGTTTTTTGGTGGGCAGCCAAAAGCCTTCTTGTTGGAAATGCCCATGTCTTTCCCAAAGCATTTGGCTCACCTCCTGACATAATTGCATCTGAAAGAGAAATATTTAAATGGGCTGGAGAGAGAGTAATGGAAGGATTTCAATTACCAAGGCACATACTAGATTACTTTAAGTGGCATAAATAGGCTTTAAGGCAAACTCAAGGATCAGGCCTAGCATAGCTCTTCAATGCAATATGCATCTACCCTCTCAGAAGGTAAACTATGTCCTCTTAGGTAATGTAAAATAAAGGTTAGGAGTCAAGATGTAATTTGAACAGAAATCTATTGGGAAAAACAAATCATAATTTTAAATGTGGAGTAATGCCAAAATGATTGAATATGCTGAAATAATGGTCAAGGGGCTTTAGCTAAGTTTGAAATGATTTTTAAAAATTCATGTAAATATTTATTTAGAAATATTTGGAGGCACCAATAAAGAGCAGTTCCAACATTTTAAAGCAAAACATATCTTGAATATCACTCCAATAGATAAAAAAAATCAGTAACTTTGGATTTAAACATTTTAAGCAAAATAGAATAAAGCTAAGCATAAATGTAGAGATATAAGTTTTACTGTCTAGCTCTCATGTCATTGGCTGTGTGTCAGCAATGCCTACTTATTGAGTGCTGAGAGATTTAGCTAAATCCATTTCTAGTCACTATAGAGGTAGATGCAGTGGTATAGTTCTCTTTCACATGATTTATTGTTCTATTCTTTGCCTTTCTTGCCTCTTTGCTTTCTTATCACACAGATTCTTTCATGTAACACCTCCTAAACTCATTTATCTTTCCTCCTCCATCCAAAACTCCACCTCTGTCCCAAGGCTGGTTTCCCATATAAAGCATTACGTTCATTTTGCCCACTTGGCAAAGCCCACTCTGCCTTATTTCTTCTTTGAAATCATGTTCTAACAACTAAGTGCCTTTGCTACTTGGTTAAGTGAGTCAGGTACAACATGTACATTTAAAAAATGTTTATCTCTGTGTCTAATTAGTTGTGTGTTTTTAAAATTAATTTTGAGAACGAAAGGAAGAGAAAGGGAGAGAGAGAGAGAGAGAGAGAGAGAGAGAGAGAGAGAGAGAGAGAATTCTTGTATGTGCCCTGACTGAAGCTTAAACCTGAAACTTTGGCACATCAGGATGATGCTCTAACCAACTAAGCTACCTGACCAGGGCCTGCAACACGTGCATTATCTGGAAAAGGGGTTGAGACAAGACCACTCTAAAACAGCCTATACCATGCCGAAACCGGTTTGGCTCAGTGGATAGAGCATCAGCCTAAGGACTGAAGGGTGCCAGGTTCGATTCCGGTCAAGGGCATGTACCTTGGTTGCAGGCACATCCCCAGTAGGAGGCATGCAGGAGGCAGCTGATTGATGTTTCTCTCTCATCCATGTTTCTAACTCTTCCTCTCCCTTTATCTCCATAAAAAATCAATGAAATATATTTAAAAAAATAAAACAGCCTATGCCTGGAAGTCACAATAATTAAAATAATATGATAATGGTACAAAAATTGGTATATGTATTGATGTCACAATTCAATAAGGAAGCTAATGAACTCTGAAATGCAACATAGCTAACATTTACTGATCACTTACTATATGCTAGATGTTGAATTTATGTGCTACATAGTCATAGCAAGCTGACAAGGATGTGTGCTATCTAAGGATGTATGTCATTAGACATGCAGGAGCCAAAAGTTGAAGTAATTTCCATCTTGACTGGTGCGGCTCAGTTGGTTGGAACATTGTACTTTACTCCAAAAGGTTGCAGGGTACAATGCCTGGCCACATCAGGGAATATGTAGGAGGCAGCCGATTTCTCTCTCTCAGACTGATGGGGAAAATACGACATTTTTTAGGGGGGGGGGAAGGGTTAGCAACCTTAATATGTGCCAGTAACCTAATGTACATTTTTAAAAAAATATATACTTTATTGATTTTTTACAAAGAGGAAGGGAGAGAAAGTCAGAAACATTGATGAGAGAGAGACATCGATCAGCTGTCTCCTGCATGCCCCCCAGTGGAGATGTGCCCGCAAGCAAGGTACATGCCCTCGACCGGAATCGAACCTGGGACCTTTCAGTCAGCAAGCCGACGCTCTATCCACTGACCCAAACCGGTCTCGGCCTAATGTACATTCTTGATAGCCTATAATTAAGTCACTGCCTCTTTCTCCATAATCTGGTCTTGCAAGACTGGTTGACCTAAATACTCACATTTTACAGAGGCTATAAACTATGAACAATACACAATCCCTGGAGAGGGTTATCAGCACTGGCACCAGGCCAGACCCTTAGGTGTGGTCTCACAGCCCCCATCCCAACACACAGGGCTTTTTGCAAAGTCCGGGAAAGGTTCAGAAGTCCCGTCCATATTTGGGGGACAAAGAAACCAAAGAGTATAAAAGAAGAGCTTCCTCCTTATTGGTGGGCTCAGGATTTAGAGAGAAACAATCTCCCCTGAGTCACTGCACTAGTACATGCGAAACATCAGAAAACAAATGGGTTTATCCTGTATCTCCAAGTACTCCTGTGTATTTTTTCATCTCCTGGTAAATTCTGAAACAAGATCAATTAAAAAAAAGTTGAAGTAACTTTCCCAGAATCAGTGGGAGCTGAAGCTTATATTGAATCTAGACCACTGAGCTCCAGAGCCATATCTTAACCTTTACACTTCACGGCCTCTGAAAAAGGCAGTTTAATAAAGCAGTTGGGAAAGTAATCATTAACTAGTAAGTATTTTGGATATAGTAAGTGTTAAGGTTATTTTATGCCACAAACCAAAATGAACAAAGAAAAGTGTTACATATTTCTTTAAGCCATGGAAAAACACTAGAAACCAGATCCTAGAATTATTTCAATTCTATAGAAATGACAATTTTGTAACTGTTGAACAATATAAAATATTACAGAAACAAAATCACACCTATAGTTGATTATATACACCGAGTGGCCAGGTTATTATGATCTCTCAATGCATAATAACCTGGCCACTCGGTGTATATCCTATATAATAAAAGGCTGATATGCAAAATGTCCCCTTGACCAGGAGTCCGACTAGCAGGCAGGCCAGCCAACTACCCTGGTCAGGCTAGACGGACCCCACCCATGCATGAATTCATGCACCGGGCCTCTAATATCTACACTAATAAAAGAGAAAAATGTTAATTGACTGTACCTCCACTGTGCCCACAGCCAATCAGGAATGATATGCAAATCAACTCAGCAAAGATGGCAGATAAATTTGCAGTGCCCTATGCCACCTGCAGGACACAAGCTGCACTCCAGACTGGGCAGGTGGTGGGGGCAGCACCCGATGCTGCCTGCCCAGGTCCAAGCTGTTCTGCGATCATAGGGCGAAGAGCCCAGGACCATCTGCCCTGAGATCACGGGGAGAACAGGCCAGGCTGAGCCACCCCACGATCATGGGTGGAGAGGCCAGGAGGAGCAAGTTGATCTGTCCAGCGATCAAAGGCCAGGCCGAGTGGCCTGGCCATCAGGGAGCCCTCCCATGGTCATGGGGCAGAGAGGCCAGGCCGAGCAAGCCGATCTGCCCCTTGATCATGGGGCCAACAGGCCAGGCCAAGCCTGACCAAGACATCCTGCAATCCCTGGCGAAAAAGCTGCTCCACTGACCAACCTGAGCCTGGCACCTGTTGGGGGCATGGTGCGGAGTCCAGAGCCTCTACCCTGTAGCGATAGGAAGTCTCTCTCTCCCCAGAATTAGGAGCATCAGTCCAGGTCTACCCAGCGGCCTGGTTCTAACTGCATGGGTGAGTTCCTGCGGGCTGGAGTTTGATTCCCATGCATAGGAGACCAGTGCCTTTGTTATTGCTGTGTGTCCAGGTTTTAAATGGACAAATGCTCAGAACCCTGGGCACCAGCTTAGCAAAAATTTTTAGGAGGATAATTCTCTCTGGGTTTCCTTAAATTCCCTCAGCCCCTACTCACCCCTCTGTAAAGGCGCAGAACAAGTGAGAGCCCTTAAATAAAATTCAGAGGTCTCCAGCAACAGTAGGCCTCTCTCATCACAGTCATTTGGACTGGATGATATTTGAGTTTTTATCTAGGCACCATGACAGAGAAACACAAGCTCAAGTCATGATCTCTGCCCTTAAAAAATTCACAATCTTATTAGAGTGAGTGGATGATAAAAGCGCAGTAATAACTTCAGAATGTAAGGCAACAATACAGAGAGGAACAGAAGCAATTGCTAGGATGATTTTCCAATACTTAGTACAGAGAGTATGTGCTATGAATTAAATAAAAAAAATATGTGTGAAAGTAGCTGCTTCATGAGTATGGCATCCCTTCCTATTTTAAAGGAAGCTGAGTTCCACGTTAACTGTGTACTATGCTCTGATATCATAGGACAAGGGAGGCCCTAAGAATGGGGCCTCAGTTTTGTAATAGTTAAATTACTAGAATACATCTTGCTATAAAATATTACTAGAAGATCAAATGATCAGGTGACATTTATTGTTATTTTCTATAAATGAACATAATCTCTGGTATGCTAAAGTGATAGGTATTATGGAAATATTCAGCTAGGGAAACCTACAGGCTTGATTACAAGTGAGGCTTACTATTACAATCCAAATTTATTGCTTAAAAATAAAAACAGGGAGCCAACTAGAAAGTGAACCAAATATAAGCCCTTGAAGGGCAAATGTAAATTGGAAAAGCTTTGCTATTACAAGAACAAGAAGAAAAATTTCAGTTGCAAGAATGAAAACCACATTGCATCCACTCTAAGTAGCTTCTAAAGAAAAAGAATGGTATACTATGAAAATACTTAATACAGATTGTAAGGACATTTGTTCAAAGAGAATTTCCCAGAGTATGTGATACATCAGTTAATTTTTTTAAATGTGAAGAAGTTAGCTACATAAGAAAAAGATGTAGGGGTCCCTAATTGCAGAGGGTGCAGGCAGGGCTGAGGGAACACCCCTCCATACACACACACACACACACACACACACACACACACACACACTCATACACACTGAGTGGCCAGATTATTATGACTACCCTATCAGTACTTCATTGGGCCATCTTTTATCTTCAATACTGCGGTGATTCTTCTTGGCATTAACTCCATGAGATGTTGAAAGGTGATGTGAGGAATCTGACACCTGATGAATAGCACTGTCCAGTTCTGTGAGATTTGATGATTGTGGAACCAGCTACCTGATGGCTCATTTAACTTCATCCCAAAAATGCTCAACTGTATTGAGATCTGGTGATTGTGGGGTCCACTTAAGCAAGGTAAAGTCTCCCCAATGTTCTTGAAACCACTCCTGCACAATATGAGCACCATTGGCATGGCATATTGTGTTGTTGGAAGAAGCCATTTCCATTGGGATTCGCCATCGACATGATAGAATGAACTTGATCAACAATGATATTTAAGTATGTTGTGCTATTCAGACATTGTTCCACATGAATTAAAGGGTCCAGATCATTCCAGGAAAACATGCCCCAAACTATAACACTGCCCTCACTAGCTTAAAGGGTTGTACTCATCCATGTGGGGTGCATGCTTTCATGCTGTTTCCGCCAAATTCTCACTCTGCCATCTGCATGATGTAACTAGAAAAGTGATTCATTGTACCATATGACTTTTTCCCAATGCTCGACTGTCCAAACCTTGTGTTCTTATGGGAATTGGAGACATTTTATCTTGGTAACTGCAGAAAGCAAAGGTGTTCAAACAGGCCTTCAGCTTCATATTTCATACGATGCAGTGTATGGCTAATTTGCCTACAAACATCAGGTTGTCATAACAATCTGGCCACTCAGTGTACTATAGTATTGACATTTAAACTTTAAAATAAAATTTGACAATAAAAACAATAAAACAAAACTTTAAAAACTATCAAAATAAGAAAATGTTTGTGATAAGTATGATTAACAGAATTCATGCATCCAGTACATAAAGAGCTTTAGAATTTATAATAATATAAACATTGGCAAAGATGATTGACACAAGAGGAAATACCAATGATAGTGAATAAATTTTTGCTGGTCAGGCCATATACAGAGTGTTAAATTTAAAAAAAAATAAATTTTATTATAAGAGTGATATAGAAAAATTAAATATGCTAAAAAAACCAATTAGGATCATGAAAATATTTGAAAAAAATCAAATGAGTAATGGTGAACAGCGAGACTATTTGGGAAACGGAGTTAAAGGGCCTTGGAAAGTAGAAGGTGATGCCCAAACAAGATGCCCAGATAAGCCATGTTTGGTTCATGGGGAATGTCAGACCTTGAGCTTGGAAGAGGCTCAGCAATTACAATGTAGCTTATGGCAGTGGTTATCAAATTTCAACATGCATCAAAATCACTCAAGAGCTTGTTAACACACAGCTGGGCTCGTGTCCCAGAGGGTCTCATTCAGTAGGTTTGGACTGGGGCCCACTGCCTGCATTTCTAAGGGGTTCCCAGGTGATTCTGATGCTACTGGTCTGGGGCTCTCTCTGAGAACCACTAGCTTATAAGAATCATCTGTAGATAAATAGCTAAAGGTAGGAAGTATAATGAAATCAACAATGAAGAAAAGGAGGGTGGAGGGAGAGGAGAAAGAGAGGAGAGAGGAAAGGATGGAGAGGAGAAAGAAAGAGAAAAGCAATAAAAAAGAATAATTTCTCTCACCAGAGAATATCTATCCAGGGCAGCTGAGTGGAGCTAGAGAGAATTACTGACAGGGCAAACTGAAATACTCTGTTTTTGATCACAACTCTCTCACCCTGCCCTGCCCTCTTTCCTTCCCTTCCTTGCCAATGATTTTGAATGATTAATAATCTACCATGACCCAGTTGCCCCACATCAAAACTTCACCCCAGCCTTCACTTCTTAACTAGCTTGCATTCCTCAACTCTACAAAATCTGTCTCCTGCCTTCACCTCTCCCTTGAAATTATCCTCTTAAAAGTCACTGAATCTGTAGATCTGTTCTCAGTCCTATATGCTTGACACATCAGCTGTGTTTGACATTCTATCCACTCACTTTTCTCTTGGTTTTCATAACACACACTTCTTAGCACTTTATCATTCAGGAGTTAAACCTCATGAAAAAAGACAGCAACCAAATACAGGCAAGAACACTAATGGCTCAGACCCTTTAGGAAAAATGGTGTGGATCATCCTACCATGTAAAGAACCAAAGAATGCAAGGAGTCAAGGTGCTGGATGAGAGCAAAGAGAACCTGAAATCAGTTGCACAAGAGAAAAACCATATGGCTTCATGACTAGCTATAGAAACAAGGACTACAGTTGCTAGAAATATTTTCTTCTCTTCTTTGTTATTTATATATTTGTGTATTTTAGTTCTTTTCCATCACCATCCTGTCCCCAAGCCACCATGTTATATAAGATGCATTGGCAGTGGAACTTTAAAATTTTGTCTTTAAGTTATAAAAAATGAAAGGGGCATATGACTGGACTAGAAGACTCAATATTTCCAAGAGATGAAGAGTGACTGGTGAGATTATTTTTGTCCCTTTTATGAGAATAAATTTCCATATCTTCTCAAAGAGACCCTCCCTGATTATTCTATCTAATGTTGGTCCCTACCTGTACTTATCTATCTACTTGTTTTATCCTTTCTGAGACTTGTTGAAACTTATTATGACTTTCTTTCTTTGTCTGGTTTTTATTTTTTTACTAGGGGCTCAGTGAATGAATTCATGCACCTTGAAAGGAACTGTGGGCCACGAGGCTGCAGTGGGCACAGGGGTGGGTCTTGGCCCATCTTCTGTGCCCCTGCATGGCCCCTCTTGTTGCAGCCCCTGGTTCCCTGTCTGCTCACAACCCTGTTCCTGCCAGCTTCCACTCTCATATGTTAATGGCACCAGCCCCAATCACACCTGCCAACCACACAGAGTGATTGGGGCTAATGCCAGCAGCAAGTGTGAGAGGGGAAGGAACTGTCAGTGGGTGCCATCAGTGGCACCTCAGTAGCAGGGGGAGGTGGAGAAGCCCTTAGGGATGAACGGGGCCAGCAGCTGCCGCTCACATCTGCTAATGGAGCTGAGCAATGGGGACAGGCACTGGGCGCCAGCAGTAGGTATGAGCAGCAACTCTGATGCTGGTAGCAGGTGTGAACACTGGGTGGGACCATGGAGTGTGGGAGCAAAAAATTTTCAGTAACCATCAGAGGCTTGTCCCAATGACAATGACCAGTGCCCCACCTTGGTCTGGTGACCCTGCTCACCTGCTCCATCATCCTGCTGCGGCTGACGCCTGCCATGTTCTGCGCTCTGCCCGCCTGCTGCCAACACCAGCCATGTTCCATGTGTGCTCCCTGGTAGTCAGCACATGTCATAGCAACCAGTTGTTCAGTTGTTTGGTTGTTTGATTGTTCTGCCATTTAGTCCATTTGCAAATTAGGGTTTTATATATAGAAGATTTGCCTATTTATTGGTAGGGAAGTTCCAGAAATAGTGTCTGTCTCAAATTTATATATTTACATTTAGCACAATACCCAACATAGTAAGAGCTCAATAAATACTTGCTGATTCAATAAATAAATTGGCAGTAATAGAAATGGTATGTGTGTGTGTGGGGGGGGTAGTTTAGAAGGGTTTCAGGTCTCATCAGTTCTCTACACAGCAGTTTCTTAAATATGAAGGAAAATTAAAATACTTTAAAATCACAATATCTTGAAATTTAGAGTAAAGTTTTTAGATTAAATTCTTCTAAGGTTCTCAAAAATTCTTTTGTTGTATCAGAGGAGTTAAGCATATTTTTTCCAGATAAGTATGAAGACAATAACATTGAGGACTTATAATTTAGTAAATACTTATTCACTACCTATGGTGTGTTTGGGGATACTGCAGTGCACAGCTTGAGAGAGCCTCTATACTATGAGGCTCACATTCTAGTGAGGAGGCTACAGGTAATACATTGGTTAACACATCAATATTTGAGTTAATCAAAGCTGGTGAAAATACTCCAAACAAAATAAAACAAACTGATATAGTAAAGTGCCTGAGGGGGCAGTACTTTGGGTTAGGAAAGTCAGGAAGATTTGTTTGAGAAATTGATATCTGAACTGAGATATGAATAGCAGAAAGAAACCAGTCATGTAAAGATATAAGGAAAAAGTCTTGAAACACCAGGAAGGTCAGTGTGTAGAGTACAGTAAGTGAAAGGGGAGGAGAGATAAGTGATGGCTATCATTATAGATAGAGTTGTTAATATAAAAAAAGAAAGAAATAGGAATTAAATAATTTTCATAAAATGGAAAGCAGGAGCTATTGTAGAAGACTGAAGAAACCCAAGTGACACTCAGAAAAATGAAGTTACAAGTGAAATTATAAGTCCTCAATGTTACTGTCTTCATTGACCAAATATACTTATCTGGGCAAAATATAGTTATCTCCTCTGATACAACAAAAGAAATTTGGAGAACATTAGAAGAATTTATTCTAAAAACTTTACTCTAAAATTTAAGGTATTGTGACTTTAAAGTGTTTTAATTTTTATTCAGGTTTAAGAAACTGTTTTATTATGCCCGCGGTCTAAGAGGAATCACCCCTGGAATCTGAGCAAACCAATATGGTGGGAGCTTTTCCTTTATATACTTTTGATGTCTTTGTCCCCCAAATACAGGTTATACTATACTTCTGAACCTTTCATGGGCTTTGCAAAAAGCCCTAGGTGTTGGGAGTCTTGAGACCATACCTAAGGGCCTGGCCTGGTGCCAGTGCTGATAACCCCCTCCAGAGGACTGTGTGCTGTTCATGGTTTATGGCCTCTGTAAAATGTGAGCATTTAGGTAACAGGTCTTGCAAGACCAGTTTGTGGAGAAAGGGGCAATGACTTAATTATAGGCTATCAAGAATGTACATTAGGTTACTTGCACAAATTCAGATTGCTAACCACCTAAAAAAAATGTATTATTTTCTCCATCAGAACTAGCAACAAAACAGAATTTCTACCTACTTTACTGGTAGACAGACCTATTAACACACTCTATGTAGGCTGCCACTGAGAGAACTTAGTCCCTGAATGGGACAGAAAACCTTCTTAGAAATGCTGAAAGCCCAGTACTAAAGGTGGGGGAGAGGAAATTCCTCTGCTGGGGTGCATTCACAATAAGAACTAGATGATTTAATGAAACTTTTGAAAATGCACAATGGGAGTTACGGTAAAGTAGTAGAGGGCAGGGCCTAGTGTGGGAACAATTAAAAAGGTAATTGGATTTGATAGAGACCATGAAACCCCAATAGAATTTATGGGAGGAGGACCCAATCCAAGCCTAGGAAAAGTTAAAAGTTTGGATTGGATAACTTCAATTGTTTTTTGTCTTCTACCTAAACCAAGAAGATATCTGGAAGATTAACAAAAGCTTCATGGCAGTACTTCTAGAGCCTGCTCACCTTCTGGGTCCCCAAGGATATATTGATTTCCATTAATTCACAATAAAATCTTACCATCACATTTAAACTTCTCCACATATGTGCATTTGGAATTCTTTCCTCACATTGCTGCAAAAGGACCTATTTTGCATATCAGAAACAATGGAGCAGAAAGACATTCAGGATCATATAGGGTCTTGGAGCCATGCTAACATGTTTGAATTTTATCTTTCATGTGATTAAAATTCATTAGAGAATTTTAAATACCAACTCATTATTTTGGTTAAGGATGTTAAGGATGACCAGTTAACCACATGTAGTTTTCTCCTCATATTACAGGACTTTTGCTGAAATAATAGTAAAAGAATATAAAAGGCATAAAACTTTCAGAACAATGACAAAGGGATAGAAACAGAAGGAGCTAGAGCATGACCACATATTTTTGGAAAATGGAAGCAGATGAACAGAGGAATGGTAACTGATTTAGTTAGAAGCAGGTAAATATAACCTAAAGTATATACAGAGAATGCCAAAGAGAAGTCAGCTTTACTGCCCAAAACTTGAAGTTATGAGGTACCATGGAAAGTGGGGTGGGGCAAAGGCCTAGAAATAAAAGGATTGGATGGAAGTTTATATATGAAGATGTAGTCTCCAGAGGCTCATGCCCAGTCATGCATCAAAGTGATTACTTAAAGGCAAGAGAGGAAACACATATTCTATGGAGAATTTAAACGTGAATTATAAAGGAATTGGGCACATGGCAATGTGAAGGACAATAATAGAAAATTAATCTAAAACCTAATTGAGTAGGGTAATTCCCATTCCTTTTTACTAGCCTGTTGTACAAATGTTGGTTTATAATCTAAGGCAAGAAACTCAAGGAAATTTTTTCTCAGAAGAACATGAAAATCCCCAGAGCACCCTAGTCAGCCCACCACTTGATCAGTTCTGACCAGGGACATGGTGTAATTTCCAAGCGCTATTAAATATGGAATAGTAAGATAATAACCATTAGACATTTGAGTTAAACCTCCAATATAAGAAAGAAAGATCAAAGTAAACAAGAGAAAAAAAACCTAGAGGAAGCAAATAAATCAAAGAAGAGCATAATTCTTTAAAAAATCTTTAATATCATTAAGAAGATATTGCATATCTAATATGGGATCAGGAAACTATAAGAAACCAACAAAAGGAAAAAAATTAGGCACTCTTTCTCTAGGAAGAATGTCCCCTGCCATTCCCTTCTTCCATAAATGCGCATCCCCTAAACTCTAAGGGACCACATGAGACTTGCAGCCAGGAAAGCAATGGTCAATGGCAGCTCATCCCAGGCTAACCCTCGGATCCTGTCTCCAAGTTCCCCTTTTTTTCTGACTTGCCAGTAAGCCAAAGCAGCCCAACCTAGGCTCTGCTGTCGCTTCTTCTATGCTAAGTCCTTCCTTGTTTCACCATCCTCTCCAGCATTAATAAATCTACCATTTGAGTGTGCATTTGCTGCAGTCAATAAAATTTTGCTTGTTTTGCTACACTTTGTCTGTTGATTGAAATCTTTCTTTCAAGAAGACAAGAATTGAGGTCTCCTCATCTTGCCAGTAACAAAAGAACTGCAGCAAGGATATGTACAGCCCTGGAGAGTGTTGGAACCTTGCAGCAGTCAGCAAACACTTATTTTCTTTCCTCTCCCCTCTCTTCCTTCTACGTTTTCCAGCTACCTTCTCTTCACCAGGTGCTCTAAGTACAGCTGTGTCTGGACATTAAGAAGCAAGCAAACAATAACATGACAAGGTCACACCAGAGGCCGGTGGGAGCCCTGAGGAGCAGCTAACCCCTCCAAAAAGATCAGGAAGGCTCTGGAGGAGGTGGTGCTTAAGATGCAGCAATAAGGCAAAGGGGCTTCTTGCTCAGCCCAATAGTCTTCAGTGTGGTCCTCAGGGCCAGCAGCATCAGCATATTCTGAATTAGAAACCCTGGGAAAGGGTCCTCAGCTGAAAGGGAGGCTGGGAAATGGAGTTGGACAACTTACCAGGTGATTCCAGATGCCTGCTTCCATGTGAGAACCACTTGTCTAGACAAAGGGAGGGCATATCACCCCAGAGAATATAAATGTGAAAAAAAGCACAGTGAGAGCTTCATCTTTGGTCTGAACTCTTCTATATTCAAAATAGGACTGTGTCCCTTTGTCTAGAAAACAGAAATAAAGTCCTTTGCACTTGTGCAAGTTGGCTTTCTGAAAAATTTCTTGCTCTTTTAAGAATGGCTAGAAAATCAACTTTTCTATTTTTAAACTTTTGTGTTGAATGCTTTTTTCCCTCAACATTTGAGTTTAGTTTAATTTGTACTTTAAACAAGACATTCTGGAATAACTTAAACAAAAGAATAAAGACATAAAACTATAAGTCAGGTTTGAAAAATAATTCAAGAGTACTTGGGGTTCAAAATACACAATGAAAGTCTACATGCTAGGACTTGAGCAGTGAAAGAAATTCCATTAAAAATGAGATGAAATAAAAAATACAAGAAAACAATTGAAAAACAAAGCTGAAAAAAAAACTTTCAATGTTGAACAAGAAATACAATAGTAGAAAGAGGAAGAGAAAGAACAAGACTTGGAGGATCAGGGTATATAACATCTTACTTAGAATATGTTTTTCCTTTTTTTAAAAAAAATATTTATTGTCTAAAGTTTTATATATGTCTCCTTTTTCCTCATTTGAACCCCCCACCCCAGCCATTCCCACCCTGAGCAAGGCCCTACTGCCCAATGTCTCTGTGTCCATTGGTTACGCTAATAGGCATGCATACAAGTCCTTTGGGTGCTCTCTAACCCTCCACTCCCCTGCTATTTGTCTCTATTCTTCATTAAATTATGTTGATCATTATATCTCACATATGAGTGAGATCATGTGATATTTATCTTTCTCCAACTGGCTTATTTCGCTTAACATAATGTTCTCCAGTTCCATTCATGCTGTTGCAAATAGCAAAAGTTCCTTCTTTTTTATAGTGGTGTAGTATTCCATTGTCTAGATGTACCACAGTTTTTTAATCCACTCATCTACTGATGGGCACTTAGGCTGTTTTCAAATCTTAGCTATTGTAAATTGTGCTGCTATGAACATAGTGATGCATATATCCTTTCTGATTGGTGTTTCTGGTTTCTTGGGATATAGTCCTAGAAGTGGGATCAATGGGTCAAATGAGAGTTCCATTTTTAACTTTTTGAGGAAACTCTATACTCTCTTCCATTGTAGCTGCACCAGTCTGCATTCTCACCAGCAGTGTAGCTCCTTTTTCTCCACATCCTCGCCAGCACTTGTTGTTTGTTAATTTGTTGATGATAATCATTTTGACAGGTGTGAGATGCCACCTCATTGTTGTTTTGATTTGCATCTCTTGGATGATTTGTGACTTTGAGCATGTTTTCATATGTCTCTCTGCCTTCTGTGTGTCCTCTTTCGAAAAGTGTCTATTTAGGTCCTGTGCCCATTTTTTGAATAGATCATTTATCTTCTTTTTGTTAAGTTGTATGAGTTCTCTGTAAATTTTGGAGATTAAACCCTTATCTGAAATAGCATTGGCAAATATGTTTTCCCATTCAGTGGGCTTTCTTGTTGTTTTGTTGATTTTTTAAAAAATATATATTTTATTGATTTTTTTTTTTACAGAGAGGAAGAGAGAGGGGTAGAGAGTTAGAAACATAGATGAGAGAGAAACATCGATTAGCTGCCTCATGCACACCTCCTACTGGGGATGTGCCCACAACCAAGGTACATGCCTTTGACCAGAATTGAACCTGGGACCTTTCAGTCCGCAGGCCAACACTCTATCCAATGAGCCAAAGCAGTTAGGGCTTGATTGTTTCTTTTGCTGTGCAGAGCTTTTTATTTTGTTGTAGTCCCATTTGTTTCTTTTATCCTTAGTCTCCATTGCCCCAGGACTGTGTTGGCAAAGATATTGCTACAGCATATGTCTGTTATTTTGCTGCCTATGGAGTTCTTTAGCCATTTTGAGGTTTTTTTTTTTTTTTTTTTTTTTGGTATATGGTGTAAGTTGGTGATCTACTTTCATTTTTTTTTTTTGCATGTATCTGACCAAATTTCCCAGCACCATTTATTGAAGAGACTGTCTTGACTCCGTTGTATGCTCTTGCTTCCTTTGTCAAACATTAATTGAGCATAATAACTTGAGTCTATTTCTGGGTTCTCTGTTCTGTTCCACTGGTCTATATGTTAAATTAAAATATTTCAGATAGCTAAGAAAAGACAGGAAGAGATATTACAAAAGACATAATATAAGTATATTTTCTTCAATTAGAGGTCAGGAATCTTTGAAATGAAGAATTCCCAAGAGAATGAATTTGAAAGACCTATTTTAAGGCACACCATCATGACCTATAAAAGTACCATGATAAAGTGACTTTTAGAAGCTTCTAGAGAGAGGGGAAAAAGAAACAGTTTACAAAAAATAATATTTAACACATTAGTCAACTTTTCAAAAGTAATCTTGTCATTGAAAATAGGCAATGAGGAATGCTGACACAGCACCGAAGAAAATTATTTTTAACCTATAATTTTATACCCAACAAAATTATCAAGTTTGATAATAAAATATAAAATTATTTTCAGACATTCAGGTCTGCCAGGTTTCAATAAAAATTACATCCCCAAGTAAAACACAAAATAAATTTAAAAGAACTATTTTTTTTAGCTTTAGAATATAAAAATATTTACATGAACAAAATAATGAAAAACCTGATAACCTTTTTGATAAGAAAATAAAAAATGTTACTATTATGTGATAAATGGAGGAGTAGAAATAGGAAATGTTGGTATAGAAGAGCTAAGTCTTCACTAACCATAAAAGGAATCCAATAGATAATATTTAAATTCATAAACCAAGAAATAGAAATCACTTATTTAGAAACGTGAAGATCAACAAGAGAAGAAAACAAGAAAACAAGGGGTAAAGAACTGCTGTTTTTCACTGAAGTTTTTAAATACTACCATATATTTTAAAAATATGTGTACATATCATTTTGATCAAAAGTAAACAAAGTTAAGGTAAAAGTTGATTGTGAAGGGGAGTGGCAGGAAGAAATTAAAGAAGTTAATATGCATATATGCATAACCCATGGACACAGACAATAGTACAGTGAAAGCTTGGGGGATGTGGGAGCAGGATGGAGGGGGTCAATGAAGAAAAAAAAGGGGACATTTGTAATACTTTCAACAGTAAAAATAATTTTTTTAGAAAAAAGTTGATGTCAGGGTGGGGATTAGATTGTGGAGAGGCAAGAATGGAAGTAGGCTCTTGTTTCAGAGGTCCAAATGAGAGATAAGAATGTCTGGGGTCAATGTGGTAGTGGTAGAGAGAGAGATGTGGACAGATTTAGAATGTATAATGGAGCTAAGTAAATCTACTGAGATATTGGCTCTGGGTTGTGAGGAAAAGAGAATTATCAAGGATGACACCTAAGATAGGAGATGGTGGTACCACTTGTTAAGGTAAATAAGCTTAAAGAAAAACTCGATTAGTGAATGCATCCATCAAGATTTCTGTTTTGTGCATATTGTTTGACATTATTATCCCTTCAAAAAGAGTATCAAGAAAGCAGTTAGATGAAGTTTGGGTTGAATTGTATTCCCCATAAGATGTTGAAGTTCTAGCCCCCAGTACTTGTGAATGTGATCTCATTTGGAAATAGGTTCTTTGCAGATGATGAAGTTAAAATGAGATAATGAGGGTGAACCTTAATTCAATATGCACATATCCTTATGAAAAGGGGAAATTTGGACACAGAGACAGACACATGGAGGAAAAATAATGTGAAGAGAGAGAGAATGCCATCTATAATGTCTGAAGTTATCAGAAGAGATAACTATAACAAATTCTCCCTCACTGGCTTCTGAAGGAACTAATGCTGTTGAAGCAATTTTGGATTTCTGGACTCCAGAGCTATGAGACAATAAATTTCTGTTGTTCAAGTCACTCAATTTGTGGTACTTTGTTACAGCATCCCCAGGAAACCAATACAGAGAGATATACCTCAGATATTTGGAAGACGAAATAGTGAAGATACACATTTTAGAACCACGTGTATATAAGTGGTATTTAAATCCATATGATTGGAAAATCACTTCAGTAGTGAGTACAAATGGTGGAGAGTCAGGGTTGAGACTGGAGTGCTCTCACATTTACAGACTGAGCAGAGAATGAGGAGAGAATAAGTGGCCAGGGAAGTAGTAGGAAACTAGGAGAATGTGGTGTCATGGAAACCAAGAAAAAAAAAAAGGTTTTTGTTGTTTGTTTTAAGAGAGCGTGGATAGCTGCTCAGATGACCAATAAAATGAAGCCAAAGAGAGATCACTGCTTTTGGTAACACAAGACTCATTATTGATTTAAGTTGCCACTTTCTTCTGTTTGAAGAGGGTTGAAGATAGAATTGGGGGTGAGGAAGTGAAGACACTATAGAGAGCTCTTATGTAATGAGTTGCTGTGAAGGGGATCAGAAAACACAGTGTTGGCTACAGGAAGACATAGCATCAGAGGAGCAGTTTTAAATGATGGGGAACAATGGTGATGGGTGGGTTATCTTTGTGGAGGTTAAGTGACAGAGGCGGGTGAAGAGAAATCTTAGTGAGCTAAAATTTTCAATAAAATAAGGTCAGTGGCCAAGGAGAGTTTGGTAATAAAAAATAAGGAGAAAAACTATATGAGTGGTCTGATGGCATTAACATCAAAAGAATGAGGGCTTTTGAAGAAGGAAAAGTAATGACTTAAAAACCACAACATACCCCAACTCCAGGCTTTTGTGTACAAAAATGTAGGAAAACCAAACAGCCTCCTCTGAGAAAGCTACAGAGGGAGTTGTGACCTATGGTCAGAACCCCTCACTTACACTGGCCCATGCAGGACAGCCATGGGCATTTTTTGATTTGTCATTCTACATGCACTACCCTGGGTATTTTCTTTTATTTAAAAGGGCTCCCCAAATTATACACATTAAGGACTCTAAACACCTAGATCCACCCTTGCTTGGAGGAATGGATGGGATGGAACTGCAGAGAATTTCAGTTAGTTTCAGACAGTCAAGATAGCATTCAGAGAAAAGGTTGATGAAATAAGGGAATTTGCCAATGATTCATGGTGAGAGTCTACTAGAAAAATAGAGAGAATTAACTATCCAGAGGACTTACCAGTCACTATCCATAGACAAAAGAGGAACACAAATCTTCTAAGCTCCCCCTTCATTTCCTTCATGCATGTTCCATTTTAAAATAAGGCATGCTATCCTCTGACACTTTCTATGAATATAGAATTTCCCTTGGTCTACTGGTTGAAAGATAATATCTATAATAATAAAAGCATAATATGCTTATTAGACCAGACAGCCAAACATCCTTCTGGACATCCTTCCAGAAGTCCTTCTGGACAAAGCTGTAACTACTACAAGGGCCGAGGGCAGGCAGCCGTGGTGGGTGGCAGCAGCAATAGCAGTGGCAGGGTGATGGGAATGGTGCCTTCTCCTGATTGGCCCAGTCACCTCCTGCAGAGGGAAGCCAGACTGAGGAGCAGGCCTAAGCCGTCAGTAGGACATACCCCTGAGGGTTCCCGGAATGTGAGAGGGGGCAGGCTGGGCTGGGGGACCTCTACCCCCAGTGCACAAATTTTCATGCACTGGACCTTTAGAAAATAAATAAAAATAAACCATTGGTAACTTCAATTCTTGGTGTGGACAAAGATTTCTTAAGCAGGGCAGAAAGGTGCTAATTTAAAGGGAGAAAATAATAAATTGAGTTGTATTAAAATTAATAGCTGTCATTAAGAGACACCATTACCAGAATAAAAACTCCAGCTATGGATTGGGAGAAGACATTACCTGCAATAGTATAGTACTCAAGGACTTGTATAAAGAATTATATGATGTTTGTTGAGTTTGAAACCAGTCTTTGTTTTATGAATAAACTTTTGCTTTATTACTGTTTGTTCATTATTTTACAAAAATGGGATCATACTACACATTTCAGTTTGCCCCCTTCCACCCTCACTCTACGTAATAGTATACTATAAATACCGTATTTTCCAGCATATAAGACAACCCCCAACTTTTCCAGTTAAAATATAGAGTTTGGGATATACCCACCCTACAAGATGACACCCAGCATATAAGACGACAGCCAACTTTTGAGAAGATTTTCCTTTTAAAAAGTCGTCTCATACGCCAGAAAATAGGTACTCAGGTCTTAGAACATTTTTTTATGTCAACGTCATTTTGTTCTTTTTAATAATTGAGCTGTAATTGACCTGTGACATATGAAATTATGTTAGTTTCAGGTATATAATATAATGATTTAATTTATGTTTTTGAAGTAATCACAACAATAAATCTAGTTCACATCTATCACCACACATAGCAGTGCATTTTCTTTTTCTTTTGATGGTAACTTTTAAGATGTACTCTTTTAGCAGCTCTCAAATATACACCACAATGTTGTTATTTATAATCACCATGCTGTACATGACATCCCTGGGACTTATTATTATTCACTTTACAACTGGAACCTTGTACTTTTTGACTACCTTCCTCAAATTCCTCCTCCCTCAGTGTCCTCCTCTGTCAACTAGTAACCTGTTTCACATTTCTCATAGAGTTCTGGAGCAGTAAAGGGACTAACTCAGGATTACATAACTGGTTGGGACTGGTGGAATCATGTGTCCTGACCCTGATCCATTCACTGCTACTCATCTTGAAAATCTTAAAGAGACCTTGCATTCGTCTTTTGCTCTCACCCCAGGCTATATCCAAATGGGTTCCTTCTTTTAAAAAAATATTTGTGAAAGTAAGTTTTGTGATTTCTTTCACTAGCTCATATTTTGGGGATACCTGGATTCCTGTAGAGATACATTTTGATGAATTATAATGTCCCTTTATCCTCACAATGAAAAAGAAAAACTCTTCAGGAGCAAAAAGGAAGAGAAACATTCACTGCTAAGAAGGTTCAGGTTGCAAACTTCTCTTGCTTATTTATTGAGGTTAAAAGTTAAACAGGATTAGGACAATCATATTTTTCTGACACATTAACTTGATTCTTAAGAAAACATATTCAGCTTTTTTTTTTTTTTGAATCATTTCAGTAGAAGAGCCAGAAGTTATGTTCTTATGCTGAGTAGAAACACTGAAGGCCCCTTTGTTAAGAATTTAGCTTGCTACATGTATTTATTTGGCTCCTTTTTTACCTTTGGGCTAAATTTTGACTTAAAATTTATGCATGGAGCAGGAGGAAAGGCATTTGGGCTCATTTTTGTGATTTTCCACAGACAAAATTAGCACTAAATTTATGGGCCTGATAACACTGTTCTCCAAACTGTGGCCAGGAAAGTTTTCTCATCTTTGTCACCATTTCCTTGTCTCTCAGTTCACTCCAATTACTCTTTCCCCTGGTTCCCAATATCTAACTTACTTTGTGCTGGTGAAGAAGAAAAAACAAGGCTGAGACCAAAAGAGGAGCAAATCTTCAGAATAGCAACAATGTGATGCTAAGAAATCTCGCCTCCAAATGAACTGCTATAACGTGTAATCTTTCATTTCACATGACCCTCTGTTTAGAGGGGTCACAACCTCTGTCTGTAGAAGTTTCCCACTGTCGCTGTCTGAAGGCTTCAGGTATGAAGCACACTTTACATTTAGGTTTTTATTGGAATATAAATACTACTACTTTCTGGACAGAGAATTAAATTTTAAACTCACTTAATAAAAAATGGACAGAAATTACTTACCATGACATTTTCTCTTCATATCGGAAAGATGGAAATATTTATTGGTTTTATTCTGATTGTAAATAACTTATATAGACATATATAAAGGAGAAAGTGAAATTCCCCTGCCACTGAAAGATAACTATTGAGTAATTTTAGTAGATACTGCTATAAACATTTTTTGTAACTAATCTTTAAAAATTACATGTCCGTTAACCTTTTTGTATGTCAACAAGTAAATTTTCATCCTTATTGAATGAATATTTCACCTATAAATATACCATATTTATTTAACTAATTCAGTATTGATAAACAGTTGACTCTAGTTTCTGCCAATGTGTGAATCCCTGTGATGAATATCTTTATATCTAACTTGAGGCCCACTGCATGAAATTTGTGCATGGGTAGGGTTCCTAGGTCTGGCTGGCAATCAGGGCCGATCTGTGGGGTGACTGGCAGGGTGATCAAGGGAGCCCCTAATGGCATCCACCTTGGTGGCCTGGGGCCTGCAGGCTGGGGGCAGCTCCTGCATTGAGTGTCTGCCCCCTGGTGCTCAGTGTGCATCATAGTGACCAGTGATTCTGCTGTTCAGTCAATTTGCATATTAGGCTTTTATTATTTAAGATGCCCTATGCTCTTCTCCATCAGATCTCAAGGACTGATCCTTAGAAGGGAAAATCCATGTCAAATGACCTAAGGCTTTTAATACATATTGTCAAGTTTCTCTCTAGAAAAGTTTTACTGACTATGTGCTCACCAGCAGTGTATAAAAATGATGTATTTCCTACATCCTCAAAAGTATAGACATTCTACCGAAACCGGTTTGGCTCTGGATAGAGTGTCGGCCTGTGGACTGAAAGGTCCAGGGTTCGATTCCGATCAAGGGCATGTATTCTGGTTGCGGGCACATCCCCAGTAGAGAGTGTGCAGGAGGCGGCTGATCCATGTCTCTTTCTCATCGATGTTTCTAACTCTCTATCCCTCTCCCTTCCCCTATGTAAAAAATTAATAAAATATATTTTTAAAAGTATAGGCATTCTTATTCTAAAAACTCTTTCTCAGTCTACTAGGTGACAGCTTACCATCCATTGTTACTTAATTTGAATTTCTTTATCTGTGTGATTGAATATCTTTTCTTAATTTTCATATGTAAGCCTTATGAAGTAAATTCTCTTTACAAAAATCTGTACCCATATTTATATAGAAGATAATTTATTTATTGAATTTTGAGAACTCATGTATTAAGTGGAGTAATCTTTGTCCAACATGTATTTTATGTATTCTGTCTCTAGATTTTGTTTATGGTAGGTATTGTTCTATAGAAGGTATCATCTTCAATAGTCAAATCTATAAATCTTTTTCATAATGATGTCTGCTTTGGGTATCATGTTCAGAAAGGCCTTTTAAACTAATTTTTAAAATAAAGACATACACAGTAGTCTCTTTTTATACTCAACGATGGAAAATATTAATAGATTGATGACATAATGGCCTTTTCATTATTAGAGGATATCAGACAGATATTCTCTTGAGCAGAATTGAACTGGGACCCTTCTGTCCACAGGCTGATATTCTATCTACTGAGTTAAACCAGCTGGGGCTCCCACATTATTTTTTAAGCATAGAATTTACATCATTTTTTAATTATGGCAAGTTAATGACAGACAAAAATATTTAAAATTCACAATTAATTTTGTGATTATAATTTTCTAGAGCTCATTAGACTTTTAAAAATCTACATTTTAGTATTTGGCATTCACAGCCATCTATTTTTTATATCTGCCTTTATTTGATTCCAAGATATTCATTTTGTTTTCTTGGTGAATAATAGCTCAATAAAAAATTCGATTGTAATGATGAGTAAGTAAATAATGTTGAAAAGAATAGTACTTAAAATCCTATTTAAAATGATACAGTGATATCATAGCAAAAATTAGTATATTCATATTTCATAAACTATTTGGATTATTATTTCCATAACTTATAATTGTTTGAATTATAAAAGGTAATATATTTGAATTTTTTCAGAAGCTAGAATTAATCTAGATATTTCAGTTTCTAATTGGCAAAAGCATAATCCTATATTTTCTCTTTTACTTAAAAATATTATAAATGTAGATATAATGAAGAGGAGAGATGAGGAGATATGTACTGGGAGGGAAAAGGAAGAATCTAGACACTGGATATTTTCCATGTCACATCATTTTTTAATTCTATGCAATGTACTCATCTCTAGAATACAGAACTTCAGAATTCAAAAAGCTCAAAATAATCTAAGTTTTAAATTCTGATAGTATTATTTTTTAAAGTTTCATAGTATTTAGATTTTAAAAAATCATTGAGGAGTCAATTAAAATACTGCTCATTTTTCTTATCAGTTTTGGAAGGAGCTTCAAAAAAGTCCAAGGCAAGGCTTGATCACACTTAATGTCCAAGACCTCTGTACTGCCTGGCTACCAGTGGCCCTGCTCACCAGATTTTCATTCCCTCTGGTCCTCTTTTGGTCCTATAAATCCTTATTTTTTAATTCTTTATTATTTAAATTATTAATATGGTATCGCATATCTCTTCTTTTCCCCCCATTGACCTCTCCCCGACCACCCTCACTCTCCAAAACCTTCCTAATGTCTGTGTCCATTGCATACATACAAATCCTTTGGTTGATCTCTTACCCCTCCTTACTTCCCTCTGAAGTTTGACAGTCTGTTTGATGCTTCTCTTTTCTAAATCTATTTTTGTTCATCAGTTTATTTTCATTATATTCCACAAATGAGTGAGATCATGTGATATTTATCTTCAATGGCTTATTTCACTTAATGTAATGCTCTTCATGTCCATCTATGCTGTTGTGAATGGTAAGAGTTCTTTCTTTCTCTCAGCAGTGTAGTATTCCATTGTGTAGATATATCACAGTTTTTAATCCACTCATCTAACAATGGCCACTTAGGCTGTTTCCAAATTTTATCTATGGTAAATTGTACTGCTATGAACATAGTTGTGCATATATCCTTTCTGATTGGTGGTTCTGGTTTCTGGGGATATAGTCCTAGAAGTGGTATCAATGGTTCAAATGGGAGCTCCATTTTCAGACTAAACTCCATACTGTTTTCCACAGTGGCTGCACCAGTCTGTATTCCCACCTTCTGTTAGATGTATAAGTTCCCTATAAAATTTGAAGATTAAGCCCTTACTAGATATAACATTGGCAAATACGTTCTCCCATGCAGTGGGCTTTCTTGTTGTTTTGTAGATGGTTTCTTTTGCTGTGTAAAAGCTTTTTACTTTGATTTAGTACCATTTGTTTTCTCCTTAGTTTACTTTGCCCTAGGGGCTGTATTGGTAAAAATATTTCTATGATATATGCCTGATATTTTACTGCCTAAGGGTTCGTTTAAGATTTTTATGGTTTCTCGTCTTATGTTTAAATCCTTTATCCATTTTGAGTTTATTTTTGTGTTTGGTGTAAATTGGTGATCTAGTTTCTTTCTTTCTTTTTTTTTTGCATGCCCAATTTTCCCAACATCATTTAATTTTTTTATTTTTAAATATATTTTATTGATTTTTTTTTTTTATGGAGAGAAAAGGAGAGGGAAAGAGTTAGAAACATCAATGAGAGAGAAATACTGGATCAGTTGCCTACTGGGCATGTGCCTGCAACAAAGGTACATGCCCTTGATCGGAATCGAATCTGGGACCCCAAAGTCCGTAGGCCTATGCTCTATCCAAACAGGTTAGGGCCAAACATCATTTATTGGAAGAAACTCTTTTAACTCCATTGAATGCTCTTGCCTAATTTTTCAAATATTAATTGAGCACAATGGCTTGGGTAGATTTCGGAGTTCTCTGTTCTGTTCCCTTGGTCCATATGTCTCTTCTTGTGCCAATATTGGGCAGTTTTGAGAACAGTGTGTTTGTAATATAGCTTTATATATAGTATTGTGATATCTCCAACTTTGTTCTTCTTTCTCAAGGTTTCTGCAGCTATTCATGTTCTTTTTTTTATTCCATTTGAATTTTTAGAGAATTTGTTATAGGTCAGTGAAATATGCCATTGGTATTTTAGTGGAGATTGCATTAAATCTATAGATAGCTTTGTATAGTATGAACATTTTAATGATCTTGGTTATACCAACCCATGAACACAGTATATTCTTCCCTTTGTTTATGTCTCCCTCTATCTCTTTTTTCAATGTCCTGTAGTTTTCTGAGTACAGATCTTTTACCTCCTAGGTATCATAATTTTATTGGTGCAATGGTAAATGGGATTGTTTGTTTGTTTCTCTTTCTGTGAATTCATTATTTTTCAAAAAAAGCCATAGATTTCTGGATGTTAATTTTGTATTCTGCAAATTGCCAAATTCATTTATTAAATCTAGAAGTTTTTGATGGAATTTTTATGATTTTTGATGTACACTATATTGTCATCTGCAAATAAAGACAGTTTACTTCTTCTTTTCCAATTTGGATGCCTTTTATTTTTTCTTCTTGTTTGATAGCTATAGCTAGCACTTCCAGTACTATGTCGAACAGGAGTAGTGAAAGTGGGCATCCTGTCTTTTTCCTGTTTTTAGGGAAAATGAGTTTAGTTTTTGCCCATTGAGTATGACGGTGGCTATAGGTTTGTCAGATAAGGCTTTTATTATGCTGAATGTGATCCCTCTATTCCCATTTTGCTGAAAGTTTTTATCAAGAAAGGGTGTTGGATTTTGTCAAATGCTTTTTTCTGATTATATGTTTTTTAATCTATAACTTTGTTTATGTGATGTATCAGGTTTATTGATATTGTACCATCTTTGCATCCCCAGGATAAATCCCATTTGGTCATGGTGTATGATCTTTCTAATGTAATGCTGAATATGATTTGCTAGGATTTTGTGGTTGATTTTAGCACCTATGCTTATCAGGGATATTGGCCTGTAATTCTCATTCTTTGTGGTATCTTTAGCTGGTTTGGGAATTAGGGTAATGCTGGCTTCTTCGAAAGAGCTAGAGAGTGTTCCTTCCTCTTGAATTTTTTGGAATAGTCTGAGGAAGATAGATTTTAGTTCTTCTTTGAATGTTTGGTAAACATTCCTGTGAAGCTGTCTGGCCCAGGGTTTTTGTTTACTGAAGTTTCTTGATTACTGCTTCAATTTCTTCCATAGTTATTGGCCTCTTCATGTTTTTTTATTCTTCCTGATTGAGTTTTGGAAGGTCATATATTTTAAGAATATGTCCATTTCTTCTAGGTTGACCAGTTTGTTGAAATAAAGTTGTGTGTATATATATATATATATATATATATATATATATATATATATATATAT
>JAAGEH010000012.1:45443650-45493038 GCA_011751065.1 Lasiurus cinereus
AATCCTTTGTATTTCTGTGGGGTCTGTTGTTATTTCACCTCTTTCATTTTTCATTTTGTTTATTTGGGTCCTCTCTCTTTGCTTCTTGGAGAGCTTGGCTAAGGGTTCATCAATCTTGTTTATCCTTTCAAAGAACCAACTCTTGGTTTTATTGATCTTTTGTATTATGTTTTTTTGGCTCTATGTCATTTATTTCCATTCTTATCTTTATTATTTCCTTTCTTCTGGTCACTCTGTGCTTTTCTTGTTTTCTTTCTAACTCTTTAAGTTGTAGAGTTAGATAATTTATTACCAACTTATCTTATTTTTGAGGTAGGCCTGTAATGCTATAAACTTCCTGATCAGGACTAATTTCACGGTCTCCCATAGATTTTGGATTGTTGTGTTTTCATTGTCATTTGTTACCAGGATGTTTTTTAATTTCTTCTTTGATATCTTTGGTAACCCAATCATCCTAATATATAAAACCCAGGGTCTGGAACATCCATAATGACTGAAGACTTGACAGATGCTAGGCTGTGTGCACAGAATATCAAGTGGGCTGAACTGCTCATCCCTCAGAGGGAGAGAGAGAGAGAGAGAGGTGGGAACTTGCATGAGGCTGCCTCATGGCACCCTGTGTACCGCCCTGACAGACCAATGCAACTTCAAGCCAGTGAGGGCCTCCTCCAGGCTGCAGCCCCAGGTCCCTCGCCCCCACCCCAGATCCCAGAGTGTGGCACTGGGCAGGGGCACCTGAGGGTCTGGGAATGCAGTGTGAGGGACTGGCCTGGGATTGGAGGTCTTGTTTATACCACCAAGTTCCCCGCTTCTGCCCAGGCCCATGCATCCCTCTTCCCTCCCCTTGGTGGCCGGGATCCTGCCTATGTGCATGCCAGGCAGGGCCAGCTGCACTGGGGAGTGAGTAATGGCAATTGGAAAGGCCATTTCCTGGGACAGGAGGGCCAGGCTGTGGTAATTCATGAAGGCAATTAGGCCCACTGGACACACACAGCCATCTAGTAGCAGCGGTGGCCAGCCACGCTAAATCTTGCTTCAGTGGGGCCAGAAGGAGTCCAAGGTCATCCCAGCCCCCATAGGTCCCAGGCCAGATGGTGGCTCAGTGGTGAGTGGTATCTCCATGCACCGTGCCCCAAGATGCTGTGACTCTGTCCCATACTTCAGGGATAGAAAGGAGAATTGCAGCCACTGGCACCTTAGGCCACAAGGCCTGTGTTGGTACCTGCAGGGCTGGCTGGTTCCAGAGCATCGTGGGCAAGATGCTCCCACTCCCGGTAGTGGAACAGGGAGGAGGGCACTAGGTGCAGGGGGGACCTCAGCCAGCGTCCTCCCGGCATGGGGAAAGGGTCTGGCCTGGGCCCAGTGGGTAGTTTAGGAAATCTGGCTGAGCAGGCTCTGGTTCATACCAACTCTTACTCTGCCATCTTCCTCCAGCCCTCCAAACTAGCCTTTCTGCCCCACATGCCCAGGGGAATGGGCTCCAGGTGACCTTCCCAAGCACAGACTGTGAACCTGAAGACCTCGAGGAAGAATGCCCAGTGGGGTCTGGGTGGGGGCTGGTGCAGAACTACCAGGGCAGAACTGATTCAGTGACTCTGTGAAGTTTGCAACAGACTCAAGGAGGAAACCGAGAGGGGAGAGGCTGGGAGCCATGAATTTCCAGTGCTTTAGTCACTTGGAAATAGCTCTGCTTGGAATGTGAGGCAGCTGTATATTCAGCTACATGAAGGGGCTGAAACCCACCATCGCTGAGCTTTAAGGCCCGAGCGTCCACCATGATAAGGAAAAACCGGAGGAAGGGGCCTGGAGGAAGGGAGAACAATTGAAGAAACCCGTGTCTAGACTTTTCCCAGCCCAGAAAGTAATAAGGAAGGAGTCCATGCTGCCTCTAGAAAGTATCTATATACTTGATCGGCCGATTGTCTTCTGCAGAAGAAGGCCAGACTGCAGCTTAGGCCCACTCCCACAGTTCCTCTAGTGTAAGAATCTCTGTGAGGACCCAGAGCTCTCTGACATGCAATTTGCTGTGCAGCCCGGTGCCCGTGGGAGGGTGGTACCCTAAGTCCCTCTGGCAGTGCACTTCTGGTGCAGTCCTGTGGACCCTTGCTGGACATAACAGCTTGCTCTAGGTCAATCCTGCAAGACTGTCCCAGGGGCCAGGGAGAAGTGGGTGCAGGTTTCTCTGGGTCACACAGTCCTCACTTTCTTCTAGCCCAGAGTGCGACACACATGGGGTTGCTCCAGTTTGCCACTCTTCAGTGTGGAGCAGGCATGGGTTGCCGTGGGTCACTTAGTCCGAGCTCTCCTGTAGCCCAGAATGAAGTATGTGTTGCGTTGCTCCAGATGGCCCAACAGGACTGTTCCAGAGGCTGTGTGCTAGGTTGCTCTGGGTAGCCCCTGTTGGGCCAGGGTGAAGTGGGTGTGGATTGCTCTGGGTCACCCCAGCAAGGCTATCCAGGGAGCCAGGGTAGAGCAGGCACAGGATGGCTCTGGGTCATGCTAGCAGCATGGTTCTTGGGTCTGGGGCAGGGGTGGAGCACAGGGCTCCTCCTGTCTTGCATCATTGCAGGGTCTTTGAGCTGGTTCCTAGGATGCTGATTCCCAGAGGCCTGGTGAGGGAGCTCACTCAGGAGGCATGCCCTCCCTGCAGATAACTGGAGTCTGCGGGGAGGTACTGTGCCACTCACTGCCAGAGCACAGTGGTAGTTCCAGGAGGATTATGGCTGGCAAGCAGCATTCTCTAGGCACCTTCTGCCCTTCCTTATTGAAAATTGTATCCTTGGTTGTATCTAATTTTTTAATTCAGGGTGGATGTTCTTAAATTTAGTTGCTTTTCTGGCCTGGCCCTAGGAGGATGTGCATAAAATTGCTGCCTATTCAGCCACCATTTTCTCCAATCTCTCTCTCTCTCTCTTTCTTTTTATTTTAAATTAAATTAAATTTTATTTTTTAAAGTATTCTATCTAATAAAGAGGGAATATGCTAATTGACTGCCTCATCCTCAAAGATGTCAGTGCCCACAGCCACAAGAAGGCAGTGCCTAGTCCCCTCAGCCCTACTGTGGTGGCAGGTGCATAGCAAGGCCTAGCCCAACCATAGGTGGGCCTCGCCACTCCACGTGCCTGCCTCTTGAGTCCTCACCCTCTCAGCCACCCAGGGCCAGCCTGAGGTGCAGGCGGGCCTCAGATGGCAGCTGCCCAGCTGCCCAGGGCCACCCAAGGCTCAGGTAAGCAGGGCTGGCCAAGGCTTATGCTGCTGGCAGTGGCAGCAGCAGAGGTGTGATGGGCCATTGCCTTCCTCCCCTGAAGGCTCCCAGACTGTGAGAAGGGGCAGGCTGGGTTGAGGGACCTCCTCTCCAGTGCATGAATTTTCTAGTTACCAATAGTAGTACATATATCTCCTTTTTTTCCTCCATTGACCTTCCCCCAGCCTCCCCTACCTCTTGGCACATGCCCTCATCCCCCCCACCCTACTTTTTCTCTCTTTCTTTTTTGCTTCTTTTCTATTATAACCCAATAAAAAAATGTTAACTTGAAAATTTCCTTTGAAAATATTTCATAGTTCAGGTGCCAATCACACAATTTACTCAGGGTGTGGGCAAAACATTCAATACCTTGTTTTGCATCTAACCTGGATTCTCAGGAAAATTCAATTGTAAAATGCTTTACATAGGATGACATTGTCCAAACTATGTTACCTTTAAGAGCGAGAGGATTGTATGAACTATTAATAACTGAGCCGGTATAACAAGAATAAACTGGAAGTGTCCCAGGCAAACCAGGACAAAATATCACGCTATCTAGAGTAAGGTTATAAACTACCATGTGAGAATATTGTCATACATTGAATATAAACTCTGATTGTTATTGCTTATTCAGGTATATCTCTAAATGCTCTGGTATCTTAAAGAAAGAGGAGGTAGATTCTAAAACTAATCTGGCTATCTTTTATTAAATTTAAGGCTTTCTAGTCCCCATTCCCAATAAGACATTGTTTGTTTTTTTTTTGAGATTGAGAAGTGACAGTTAAAAATATAACATGAAAGTTTTATAGGAAGACACCTCCGCCTTTGAAAGCATGTGTTTATGTTTTTAATCTGTATGTTTGCTTGTTTTTTGGTGATTGTGAATGTTTGTAAGCCTCTAGGTAGGGAGTTACTGGGTTAGAAAGTAGTTTATAAACAGCAAATATAAAAAGCAGTAACAGCTAATGAGTAGTATACCAGGGTTTGAGTAAGCAGATAATAATCATAGTCATTCCACACTTATTACCTTTAGTACTGATAATCACCCTCTAAGGTACCATTAGCCCCATTTTACAGGTGGAGAAAATGAGGTTCCCTAGCTTGCTTAAAGTTACACGTTAGGATGAAACAGAACCACTGTCTGTTGTCTCTCACATGTTGTCTCTCTTTAGGAGCTGGAGAGTGCCATCATCTAATCTTCATCATCATCGCCTCAGATTTCCCCTGGGATAATTAAAGGCCTATAATCATAATAGAATCTTATGCACCTTTTCCAGCAAAAATAAGTGTTATTTATTTACGTTGTTTATGGCCTTCCAGTCTACCTGTTATGCCTGCTTTGTTAACATGTTTAATCAAACAGAATTGCAACAGCCTTCCACAGCTGATGGCTGTACACCAATGACAGGAGCCATAGTGTTTACTCAGCCACAGTAGTTTTGGAAGTAATAATGGACTAAAACATTCTAATATTTTCCTAAAACAGATGATGACCCTGTTCATTTAATTCCCGAAATGGCAATCTGCTGTAGTAGCCAGTTTAAGCCACTTCTTATCTAGGTCTGAGTCCTGTACCCCACCGTCACAACACCCCATCTTCCTGAGCCAGATTTAGATAACAAGCAGTAACAGGCCTCTGATTATTGTAAAAACTGTTCATAGGAACACAGTCAATGACTCACTGATGAACATAAACTCAGTGCCACTAGTTACACGTACAGCGATACCCTCACTTCTGAGAACTTCCTTGGTGTCTTTGTAATTGGGAGGAAGGCAATCAGGACCTCCTATAGGAGACAAGGTCCAGCAATATTAGGAACATTGGTCCTGAAAATTCTGGCAATTGTTATGTCCATTCCTATCAAGACTGGCCTGTAGTCCACTTGCTGAGATGTTTCAGAGACACTGTGAGGTGAAAGGGGGTGTATTCCTGCTTTGAGGCACTTTTAATCCATTTTCCTGAAGGCAAAAGTGGAGACTGCTGGTCTTTTTGCCTGTTACTTCTTCTCTGCTACTCCACAAAATTTAGCATGCTGATTGAAACATTTATTAGAACAGGTTGCAGCTGCATGTCTCTTCTAACTTTATCATTCTCCCTGTCTATAAACATATCAACATTATCCCAATTCTAAAAAACAAAACAGAAAAATACCTTCACAAAAACTGCACACTAATTTAGTATTGCCATTCAAATTCTTTTCCTATCTCTAATTGTTTTTTTAATTGATGTCATGCATTTTAAAACATCATTTAAAAACATTTTAAATGATTTATTTTTTTAAATTGCAAACAATCCAAACCTTTTAGAATATGGGCAGATAAAGTACTTTTTCTCCCTAAACAACATAAAGAGTAAGTTGCCAACATGATGCCCCATTACCTTTAAATATTTATGATCTGGGACAGATACCTCAGTATGTTCCTTCTCTGTATTCCTCTCATGAGAAATCACAATGCCTTACCCACAGATCTGCCATAGGATATATATATATAACTCAACTTTACCAGACAATGCCCAACTCTTCTTTACAGAGGATGTCACACTTTCTGAAATAAGTGTGTGTTTTCTATAGTCTTCATCAACTGGTCTTGCTTTAATCCTAGTCAGTCTGGCCTGGATCCTGTGCTCTCTGGGAAGGGCTCCGCTGAGGATCATTCCAAACCCATTATAATTCACAATCTGACGCTCTTATTTCTTTTTGTTTCTTTGTTTGTTTAATTTTTGTTTGTTAATCCTCATCTGAAGATATTTTCCCCATGGATTTTTAGAGAGAGTGGAAATGAGGGAGAGTGGGGCGAGAGAGAGACACATCAATGTGAGAGAGACACATTAATTGGTTGCCTCCCACAGGCACCCTGACCAGGAACAGGGAGTGAACCCACAACCCAGGTATGTGCCCTTGACCAGGAATCAAACCCGAGACCCTTCAGTGCCTGGGCCACACTCCAGCCACACCTGCCCAGGCTGATGTTCTTGTTTTCTATTCTCATCCTCCTTGGTTGCTACAAATGTTGACATTTTTACCTCCCTGTACTTTTTGAAACTCTGTCATCATAATTGGTTTCATTTGTTTATTAATTTATTCAATGAATATTTATTTGTTGAGCACATGTGATAATCCAGGCACTCTGTTAAGCATGTGTATCCCATGGAGAGTCTACTGCCCTTATACTCTTAATGCCTTCTTCCAAATTAAGAATAAATGTTTTCCACATCCTTCTATAATAATATCCTAGCCTTGGTTCCATTACTGACATACCTGACACCAATGGTTTTGAAATAGAGAGCCAAAGGTCTCTGCCTTTAGGAACCAAATTACTGTGCCAGTGAATTGACAAATCCATGTATATTTCAATATTAGACTGAATAAACATTTGCTTTGTGCATAGAATCTCTATATTGTTCAAATGCAGATAGATAATGTGGTAAATTTATTTCAAAGTGAATTTAGAGTAACCTTATCTTCATGGATTCTTTTCTATGAAACACTATAATACAGTGATTATCATGTTGGGTAGGGTACCAGTTTTTTTGGTTCTTAAATTGCACCTAAGTTCCAAAAGTCATAATTCTAACAAACTTGACATTTTCTCTTCCCTCACTACTCTGCCTTCAAGCCTTTTCCAGGGACCAGTGTTCTATGACTTACTTTCTCCTTCAGAAATTCTATCAAGAGTTCAGTTTTTATTTCAAAAATCCCTGTATTCTAAAGTGTCTCTTCTTCCACACTTCTTTTCGCACAGTCCTTTCCTATGGTTGTCTCAGGCCTGTGTGTAAGGGACTGTTTTGCTTGTCTCTGTGTCCCTACAATACCCAGCAGAGTGATGGCATATCGTATTAGCAAATAAAAAAATCTATTGTCAAATTGACACGAACATCAGACCATGAATAATCAGCATCTCTAAATGTATAACAAGACTTCTACAATACAGTCAGTAGAAATAAGGTGACACATTTCAAGAATTGCTTAGATTATTGAAAAAATATTGCATGAACCTATCATTATACCACTTAGGAGCTTTTAGAATTCTAGAATTCATCCTTCTCTTAAACTCTATCCAGCCCATGGCCCCAATGCATAAGAAATTGAATTAGCACATATTTATTTCACATTCAAAATAAATTTTCTCTTACAGATGATTAATAGAATAAGCTACCTCTAAATAATATTGTCTAATTACTGTATTTTTAGAAAGGATTAGCTTATGAAAGTTAAGGCAGGAGCTTAGACATGGCACTGTGCTATTTTAGAAACATCACTACAGTTGTTTACTCTACAACATTGGTAGATTTTTAAGTTGTTATTGGGGAAAAGTCTCTCTCTTTCATCTCTGTATGCCCTACTTCTAAAATAAACCACATTGCTTCACATGTAATGTGAATTCAAAGTATCTGTTAAGCGAATACACTCCTCACAGCCATAGAATATCAGTCCAGTTAAGCAAAACAGAGATTATTATTATTACCAAGGCCCATTAGGTAAACTAAATCTTCATTTATAAAAGTTTTTATCTCCTTTATTCTACTTCTTTTTCCCATTTTACCAAAATTATATAATACATCTTTTTTCACAGAGAATTTTAACAAGTTTTGATTAAGGAAAAAAAAAAAGATGTGTACTTTCCTTGGATAGCCAGCATTCAATCTACCTAGTCCTTTAGGATCTGTTCCAGTTATAAAAATGTACCTCAGAGAACAGAGAACTACAAATTTTTGGAGACCTTCCAAAATTTCAGAATATAATTTTGGCTCATCTACATCAATCAAGGGGAACTGGAAATGGGAAGTTCAGGAATTAATTTTCCCCTTGCCCTTTTTCTATGATTTACGTATTATCAGCTGAGAGTCAGGATATCACTTTTCTGCCAATTCAGAGACTAGTAATTATGATTTTAACTAGAAAATCACCTAAAAATTGTAAGTGATACTTCTGCAGAAAGAAAAATCACTTCATGTGATAGACTAACAGCACAGGAAAAAGACATCAGGAGGCACAAGCAAGAGAAACTTTCCTAGGGAAGAGTATAGAAGGCATGGCCCTGTTTCAAAGCAGCTCTGTGGGACTCATTAAAACTATCCCTCCTCCCATAACAAAGCTAGAAGCAGGATTTGAGAAATCCCAAAAGAAAGAAATGGGACTACTGTCAGAATAATAGTCATATAACTTTGGAAACTAACACCTCATAGCAGCAGGATTAGGAAATATTCCTTAAGGTCAATTGATTCTATCACCAGACAAACTATTTTTAAAAATGTTTTTAAAAACCTCTATATAGTCTTTCTGGGGTGTGGTACTTATTTCCTCTGTCCTTTATCTTGGCAGAACATCCCCATACTTGGTTTCCCACAAGGAAATGCCAAATCCTAACATCAGACAGTTGTACTCAGAGCAAATAAAAATTATTCCATATTTTCCTTTGCAGATCAATCATAATTATTATTACCCATTATATTTTTTAAAAATGTACCCAACTGTTTAATACGTTTCTAGTCACTTGGATATGTATTTTTAAAAATCTCAGCTTTAGTAAAAATTCAAAGAAAAGAATAAAGCTTGATAGCAAATGAGATAACTAGTTAAAATACTTCAGAGGTTCCCAGGCCTTATCAGAAATGAAGATTTTTCAAGACAGAGCCCTCTTCCTGCAAATCTTCAGCTTCAAGGGTGGGCTGTGAGGGGCAGCAAGGAGAGATGGACCCAAGGTGTCTCTGTTCTGGAGTCAGGCTGGTCCATTTCAGGGTTAATCATAAGAGTAGAGAAGATGCCCAGGGAGAAAGGTGATATTTCAAGTCCTTGAGATTTATAGTCAAACTTAACACCTCCTCTCACTGAGAATCAAATAAGGAGCATGAACAATTGTCAGCCACATGTGTGAGCCAAAGCAGGCTGACCTTGGCATTACCCATCTTCTAGAACTTTAAACATCTATTAAATTGTTACTTATCATTTACCTCTAATCCTAGGAGATTGATTTTTCTTCATTCGTTTTAAAAAAATGCAAGGAAGACTCATTCTTCTTTAGGCTTCATCCTCAAGTGCATGCCACATTGGATAATCCAGAGTTTAATGAGACTTACTGCCTTGAATTTTATAGTTCTGTTCATAGCAAAATGAGCTAAGTAGAACATTCAGATGCACGATGTTAGCGACATCACTGCTTCCCAACTCCTTTGAGGCAAAAATACCTTCTACTAAAATGTTGCTTTTTGTTTCTTTCTCATTCTTCCTTAAAAATATACTCTGAATATCCATGGCATTTATTATTATTACTATTATTATTCTATGAGGAATGAACAACATTCACTAAAGAGATCCAAAGATGTGCTAAAGCAGAAAGATAATTTTCTTTAGATTTTATCCTACCTTATTAAAACCTCAAATTCTAAAGCATAAAGTTTGACATCATGAGTGGTTTCAAAGAGTTAGCAAGTTTAAACAGATTCATGTAAGAGTCAAGGGTATTTTTAATGACAAATCATCACTTATTAAAATTCAAATAAACATCATCTAGTAACCTGTGTTAAAACAAAGTGTTCAACTACGCTGTTGTAAAAAAGAATGAACTCTTACCATTCACAACAGCATAGATAGGCCTGGAGAGCATTTTGCTAAGCGAGATAAGCCAGTTGGAGAAAGGTAAATATCACATGATCTCAGTCATTTGTGGACAACATAAACTGGTGAACAAAAATATATCCAGAGAACATCAAACTTCAGAAGGAAGGCAGGAGGGGTGGTGGTGGTAAGAGATCAACCAAAGGACGTGTATGCATGCATATAAGCATAACCAATGGATACAGACACTAGGAGAGTGAGAGCATGTGTATGTGTGTGTGTGTATAGGGAGGGGTTGGAGCTGCTAGGAAGAGGTAAATGGGGGAAAAAGGAGACATATGTAATACTATATAATACTTTAAACAATAAAGAATTTAAGCAATAGTAGTAAAAAAACAAACAAAAATACAAATAAGAACAAAATGTTCATGCTTTACTTGAAACTGGAAGCAATCACATTAGGCTTAAATAATGCCTCCCATGGCTTGTGCTAAAATACCTGTTTTCTTAAGCAGCATGGTCTCCTTGAGAAATAAATTGCAAGTAAGTAAATAGGACATGAGGCCACTTTACAATGTGTGAGAAGGTAAAACCATAAAGTACCTTCTAAATTAAGCCAAATAAAGACAGAAATACTATGTGACAAGTTTGTCTACTAGTAACTCTATGTTGTTAATTCATCTTTTTTTCTGAAGCTGTTTGATTTAATATGGTCTTATAAAATAAATGTATGTTACTGAGCTGATGCCAAAACCCACTTTATGATGTTCTCTACTTTTTTAATAGTAGAAGAGTGTCATACGGAAAACATACTTTAAAATGTAAAATATTAAGGCCATTTTTGTTTTTAGTTTATTAATTTATTTTCTATCTATTTTTATAAAATATTATAACAAAATAGTATGAGTCCCCAAAGGCTAAATTTTAAGATTGGCATTTTTAATACCTTATGTAATATTGCTTTACTTTTATATTTTTCAGTTTACTTATATTTTTTTAAACCTTCCTACTGAGGTTTGAGTTGACATGCAAAAGAACTACATATTAATATGTACAATTTGAGCTTGGCAATAAGCATACACTGTGAAGCCATCACCATAATCAAGGCTGTAAACTTATTCATCATCTCAAAAAGTTTTACCCATTCCCTTTTATTTATTCAAATATATATATATATATATATATATATATATATATATATATATATTTGTTTTATGATAGGAGCACTTAACCTAAGACCTAGACTCTTAGCATATTTTAAGTATTGAATTAGAATTCCTATATTGTACAGTAGATCCCTATAACTTAACTTATCCTGCATAACTGAAACTTTGTACTCTTAACCAACACCACCCCATCTTCCCTTCCCCCTGTCCCTGGTTATCACAATTCTTCTCTAGTTCCATAAGCTAGACTATTTTAGATTACTCATAGAAGAGGATCCATGCAGTACTTATTCTTCTGTGCTAGGATTATTTTACTTAGCATAGGTTCCTCCATGTTGTTGTATGTGGCAGTATTTTTTTCTTTTTAAAGGCTGAATAATATCCCATTGCATATGTATATCACATTTTCTTTACTCATTCATCCATTGATGGACATTTAAGTTTCTTTCAATTCTTGGCTATTGTGAATAATATAGTAATAAATCTGGGAATGCAGATATCTTTTCAAGATCTTGACTTCATTTTTTTTTAATATACCCAGAAATTAGATTGTTGAATCAAATGAGAATTCTATATTTACTTTTTTGAGGAACCTCCATACTGTTTTCCATAGTGGCTGCATCAATGTACACATACACCAACAATCCATAAGGATTCTCTTTTCTTCCTTTTGTGGGTTTTTTGGATAGTAGTCATCCTAACAGCTGTGAGGTAATATTCATTGTGATTTTTATTTGCATTTCCCTAGTACAAGCTGTTGACTGGGAACTGAACCCATGACTCGTTGGTATGTAGCCTGACATTCTAACCACTGAGCACACTAGTCTGGACCTCCTCTATCTTTCTATTGTCTCTGTTCCAATCCTTCTGTTACAGCAGTTGTCACACTGAATATATATCATTACTTGCATACTCTTCTGAGTCCTCTCCGAGATAGTAATTTCCGGATGTCTATTCTTCTGTGTATGTCCTATAATGCCTTACACAGTACCTGGCATATAGCAGATGCTCACTAAAATTTTTCAGTAAATAAAGAAATGAAATAATTAATACAGTAATTATTTAAGGGCCTGGAATTGAGCCATTTTAAAATACCAGGGATAGCAAAATAGAAAATTTTAGTACTGCTATTTAGAGATAGGTATTTCATAGGCAGAAAACTTCCTTACTGCTTATGACCCTTTCAAAGGGCAAAAAAAGAAAGGAAAATAGATCTTGCAAATCATGACAGTAATTTTATTGGCTCATTAGATTGATTTGGTGGTAAAAAAAATGTGTTAAAAAGTATAACTAGCCAAAATAAGAATAATGCTGTTATCCCTAACAATTCCAAAAGCTTGACATGAATATTGCTATTCTGAGATACACATTTTGGTAATGATTTGTTTGTTTGGGTTGGTACAGAAAATGTGCTGCTGTAACAAGACCATAAAATGCTGTGTGAGATGGAATCTTGAGTATCTAAAGGTATTTAAAATAAATATTTCTACCCTCAAGTTTACCAACTTTCAAAACAGATGTCTTCTATCAAAGAAAATAACAGATTTTTTCTTATTTTACTTGGCAGGATTTTTGTATTTTCTATACTCTTGACTCTCTGATAGAAAAGGGTTTTGTTTTGTATTTTTCATTTTCATGATTTTGTTCTCTAAGAGACAGAGGTAATATGGTTCAATGTTTAAGGACATTTTATTATTTTTTAAATAAAATAATTATTTTATTCAGTTTTCACAATTTAAGTAATACTATTACACTTACTTTTTAGACAAGGAAACTTTAAAGCATTAAATAAAATTTCCAAGTATACTCATCTTGTTAGTGGGAAGGCAGCATTTGAATCCAGGTTTACTTCATTCTAGGACCCATATTTTAACCATTTCACTTTTAAATGCCTACTAACTGTGACCTTGGTCAAGTTCCTACACAATTCTGCATTTTGTTGTATTAGTGTGTCATTATGGGAATTAACACTTTTAGCCATACTTATATCTGAAAAAATAAATTTCAAGATAAAAAAGGTATGAGAAACAAAGATGAATATTTATAATGATAAAGGGGACCCTGCATTAAGAAGACATAACACTTCTCAATATATATGCACCCAATTAGGAAGCACCAAAATATATAAAGCAACTACTAACAAAACTATAGGGAGAAACTGAAAAAAGCACACATACAATATTTAGGGGACCTAAATATTTCATTGATAGTTCTAGACAGATAATTCAAACATAAAACCAATGGAAATATATCAGTCTTAAATGACACTATAGACCAAATGGACATAATTGACATTTATAGAACCTTTCATCCCAGAACATCAGATTATACATTCTTCTTCAGTGCACAAAGAACATTCTCAAGGATAAACTGTATTTAGGAAACAAAAGTAGCTTCAACAACTTTCTATTGACCTCTTTTCAAGATTACTGATTTTTATTCTCCATTGTCCAATTTGCTGTTTACCCCAACACTATTCAGATATTGTATTTTTAAATTTTAGGTGTATTTTTTGTTTTACAGTTTTCACAACTCTAGTGAAATTACCTATTTCTTCATCCATTTTCCTGAAGATCCTTTAATATATTTACCACAGTTATTGTAAAGCCCCGGCTATCAATTTCAGCATCAGAGTGATCTGTGAATCTGTTTCGACTGATCTTTTTTTTTGACCATGGGTCACATTTCTCTGTGTAATATTTTGTAAACAATTAATAATTATTTAACTTTTGATGCACATTTAATAATTTAAAAATATTTATATTAGCCATTGTGAATTAATACATTATAGGGTTCTGTATTCTGCAGTTTTCTATAAAGAGTGATGAGGGTTTTTTATTTTCAGGCAGTTAAATTACTTGTGGATCACCTTGATTCTGACAATATTTTATTTTAGTTTTGAGCTATGTTAGGGTGGATGTATTTCAGTTTTATCGTAGTTCTGGGATGTGATTCTCCTCTTAAGGTGTGGCTCTTCTGGGGTTATAATAGGAAGTTCAAGATGTTCACTAAGCCCTGTTAACTTAGTAGGACTTAAATGTCAAATTCTGTCCCCTCAGGACTAGTCAGATGTTGAAATCTCTGTTCAGCCCTCCCGGCATTCCTGCACATGATTTACACAGGGACATTACATTCTTGCTTCTCATTTGTGCAGTTCAGACAAATCTGGTGCTAGTTGGTAGGCAGATTTGAAGATCTGCTCCCATTGGAGACTGCTTCCTGGGAAGAATTCCTTCCTTCAATTTCCTGGGAACCCTGAACTCTGACTGCTGACTTCTCAGTACAGAAGAACTTCTGCTTTTTGATTGAATTCTAGACCCCATATGCTTCATGGATGGTTTTGCCCTGAAAAGAAAAGCCAGAAAAATTTGTATCTCATCCAGTCTGTTTCCCTTATTTTAAGGATCATATTGCCTCCATTTTCTACCTGCTTTTGATTGCCCATTAAAACATTAAGTATTTGTGTTTTATATTTTGTTCAGAGTTTATAATTGACAAAATCAGGAGAATTATTCTGGTATATATTACTCTCCTATTACCAAAAGCAAGAAGCATACATTTTCAATAAATTAATTATGAGTATTCATCTTTTTATCAATGGGATGCTTACTATTTATTAATGCTACATGTCTTTGGCTTAGGACCATACCTGACTATAGAAAGTGCTTTCTAATTATAAGCCATCATCATTAGAGAAATGACTTAGAGCTCATCAGAAGGAAAGAGTAGGAGACAACTATGGAAGAGAAAATCACGGTAGGAGCCGAGCCCTACAGCAGTGTGAACTCATGATAACCTGCTATCATTTGCACTACATCCACTGCAGCTGTCTGTGAAGTCCTTCTTATAGCCAGATGTTGCTTCTGAAAAAGTCATTGTAAAATTCATAAACTTTTAGTTCTGACCTGGTGTGACTAATATACTTATTGTACAGCAGAAAGAGAAATCAAAGAAAAATATATAAGACTGATGAAATCTGGTAATAATAATATTCTACATTGGAATGAACAAAACTCATTGGCCGCATGCAGATCATGTCCATATGCTCCTACTTCAGAAGGATGTAGGAAATTGTGAAGCATAATGTGCTCATGTGAAATGTGTAACACATCATCTATCCATAGCAATTTAGCTAGTGCTCTAAGCCAAAATTGCCTTTCTTTATTTCTCCCTCCCTCTCTCTCTCTCTCTCTCTCTCTCTTTCTTTCTTTCTTTTTAAAATATATTTTTATTGATTTCAGAGAGCAAAGGAGAGGAAGAAAGAGATAGAAACATCAGTGATGAGATAAGAATCATTGGTCGCCTGCTTCCTGCATGCCACCTACTGGGGATTGAGCCCACAACTCAGGCATGTGCCCTTGACCCGAATCAAACTTAGAACCTTCAGTCCACAGACTGATATTCTATCCACTGACTGGGGCCATAGTTGCCTTTAAATACAGCTTATGAAAAGAAAAATTGACTTTCAAAACCACAGCTGGAAAAAATATCAACAAATATTTATCAAATGCCCTCTATGAAAAATCTATGCAGAGTACCCAAAACACTGACTTCGTTCTAAAAATGACAAATACAATAAAAACTTGGTGAAAAATGACTGGACACATAAAAGTTTTAGGGAACACTACAACTTGTACCAGAACTTAAAAAATGAGAGTAGCAACTCATAGGAGAGGGAAAACATATTCAGACATGGGGATAAACATAACCAAAACCTAGGATATAAAATGACATCAATAAAGAGAAAAGGTTAGTTTAATTGGTGTGGTGTATACATGAAAAGGCTTGGGATTGAGTTCATAAGTGGACCAGATAAGATTAAAGAGAGTGTCAAATATTAGAAGGAGGAGTTTGATCCTGCCAATAAGACTTTGCCCAAGTCTAGAAGATAGAGAATGGAAAATGTTATATACTTAAAGAAAAAAGTCTTTAATGGAGAAGGTGTAATTGTTCTTACAATAATACCACACATTCAATTTTACTTGGTATTACTTCTGAATTTTTTCTCAATAAAAAGATAAATCAGTGTACTCAAGCAGAAGAGGAAAAAGAAACAGATTCTAGACTTTCTGGGAGCTTATAATAATAATAATGGAGATAATTATTATGGTGATGTATGAAAAGAAATACCTCTTGCACTCATAGCTTTTCCTTCTTGTTCGTATCCTTTTTAGGAGCATATTCCCACCCTGGTGTAGCCAGTTACTTTTAAAACCATTTTGTGCACCACACACTCAAGTTGGGATTTTTATTTTATGTGCTGCATTGTACAAATCCTCCTCTTGTGAATTTATTTCACTCAACCATTCATTATTAAACAAATATTAAAAAGCATCAACAATGTGCCAGGCATCATTCTAGACACTGGGAAAACTAGCTGATGGGATTATTCCCTGACAAAACTTACTTTTCTGGGCTTGCCCCTTACTCTGCTCCCTCTGCCTCCTGCAGGTCACAAGCTTCCTGCTCATTTTTGTTCCTTCAGACTAATATACAATTCAGCCTGTTACAGCTGGGATTCTCAGCTTTCCTGTCTTCTCTCCTCTCATCTTTCTTCTTAGTATTGTATAATCTTGGAGAACTTCCAGAGTAAGACCTAGGCTTTCTGAGGTACGCCTTCTATATCTCACCCTGCATGAAGAATGGTTCCAAATTGGTCACAGCCTCCTAAGCCCCAAAGCTTGTTAGGTCTTGGGTAAAACAAGCTGAATATTAACCTACTTTACTTTGAACAAAACAGTGATGATGCTGATGAACAGATTTTCTTTTAAGATATGCTAAGTGTTTTTATAGCATACATACTACAATGTCCCACATACTTTTCCTTCAGTTTACTAGTATTAACATAATGCCTCCTCTTTCCTGATCTCTTCTTTGTTGAAATAAAGCAACAATCATAATTCCATCATGGAATGTTTTTATTTTACTAGAGGCCAGGTGCATGAATTCATGCAAAGGTGGGGTCCTTTGGCCTGGCTGGCAATCAAGGCCTATGGGGTGGGGGGGCGCAGCCAGTAAGAGGAGAGGGACTATGATAAGTTGGGGCAACTGAGCACCTGCCCCCTGGTGGTCAGTGCACATCATAGTGACTGGTTGACCAGTTGTTCTGGTCATTTTGGTTGTTCTGGTTGTTCCGTCATAACGGTCCTTTAGACTTTTATATATAGAGATTCCAGAGCTCAGGCTACCTCAGCCTGTCTTATGGCCTGACTTGGGCCACAGGACATGCCATTCTGCAAATGTGATGGCATTATCTCTACTTGAGATAATGTTTCCAGGTAGTTAGAGGAAGAGAATAAAAATCATGCCGGGCTGGGTCTGTTCCCAGCATTGTAACTTGGCACCTTTCTCAGTTTCACTCAAGTTCTCAGGTCAAAGGAATCAAGTAGAAGAGGTATTCATGTAAACACGCTGTGTTTTTCTGTGAGTTACAGACCTACCATGTCCTGTGGCCATTCAGGCTTCCTAATAATCCATTAGAGCAGCTTAATTCGTAAAATATTTCATAGCTACCATAAGCGTGAACCCAGTGGATTTAAGAATTTAGATATATAAGGGTAGTAGATACACATTGGGTTATCTGACTGCCCTCTTCTGGAATTCTTCTTTTACCCTAATCCACTCAGTCACAGGCACAGGCTTTTGGCAGCCATCTTCACACATTATAAGCATGTCCAACAGACTCCAGTTTTATTGGTCCAGGGGTAGTCACCTGAAATCAGCTAAGCCTAACAGAATCACTTTCTTAACAATTTTGACTAAAGTCCAAGAGATTTTCCACCTTCAATGGGCTGGTGGGAGAAGATGTAAACTTTTGGGGAAGCAGAGAAAACAATCTGGAAAGGCAGAAGGAAAGCAAAAGAAACAGAAAGATGGGAAGAAAACTTCGGTGGGGAATTGGGATCTTTGAAGAGGTTCCCATGACTACTTGGCATATTGTGAATACCCATAATATGTTTTTTAAATCTCCCTAGACCTCTCAGTATTCTAGATGTTTCCCAGTATTTATATAATAAACCCATCCCTCTTTTCACTTTAACTATTGATTTACATGATTTGAACCCAAAAGTCCTAACTAAAACAAGAAAAGTTAATCCTAAAACAAATTTAAAATTCATTTAAAGTAGAAATTCATTACGTACATTCATTATTCCTATTCGTATCATGCACATTCTTTGTCTAATTACTTGAGAATTTTATGTCCTAGGCTTACTAAGTACTTCTTGCTTTAACATGCCCTTCCTTCTGTTTGTGATACCTTCCCTTTAATACCTAGCAATCAAAATCTGGGTCAAAACTTGGGTATTCCAGGAAGTCATCACAACATAACCCAAATCATACTGGTTTCTTCTTAATTCATTGCTCCATAGCCCTAAAACCACACTGGATTATTTTGCATGTGTTTAAGTATTGTCTTAAAAGTATACTTAAATTGTTTTGTCTGCTAATATTTTTCTCCAAGGAGCCAATAAATTACTTTGCAAAAGAGATAAAACATTTTACTCCCTATTTTATTTTAAATAGCTCCAGTACTATGAATTGCACACTACTGATACCCATAAGTATGTGTGAACTGTCTAACACATCCTAAATAAGTATTCAAAATCCAAATTTTATAATACTGGAATCAAATATTTGAAAACTATAGACTTAAAGAAATAAGATTGTGATGACATTTGGAAAGGCTAAAATGTTAATCATCTAAAGTTTACTTCACTCATAGATTTCCATTTCTTAAAGAGAAGCAGTGTCAGAGTTCTAACGCAATTATTTTATGCATAATATGTTTGGATGACTAACCACAGAGGTCCCACCTCCCACATGTAGCAAATAAATAAATAAATAAATAAATAAATAAATAAATAAATAAATAAATGCAGCTCTCCTCAGAGTCCAACGGCTTGGCTTAAATTTCCCAGGTATAAGTCATCAGATTCAGTGAACGATAAACTTTGTAGAAATAGCACACACTTGCCAAAACCGGTTTGGCTCAGTGGATAGACTGTTGGCCTTCGGACTCAAGGGTTCCAGGTTTGATTCTGGTCAAGGGCATGTACTTTGGTTGCAGGCACATCCCCAGTAGAGGGCGTGCAGGAGTCAGCTGATCAATGTTTCTCTCTCATCAGTGTTTCTAACTCTCTTTCCCTCTCCCTTTCTCTCTGTAAAAAAATCAATTGTATATATAAAGAAAGAGCACACACTTGCAAAACTATGGAGAGAAAGAGACATCATAACCTTTGAAAAGATGTTGCAAAAAACATAGGAAGCCTGGCTGGTTGGCTCAGTTGGTTGATTGCCAGTCAGGGAACTTACCTAGGTTGTGGGTTCGATCCCCAGTTGGGGCCCATACTAGAGGCAACTGATCAATGTTTCTCTGGCACATTGATGTTTCTCTCTCTCTCTCTCTCAAAGTTAATGGAAATAACCTTGGGTGAGGATTAAAAAAAAAAAAAAGAAAGCATAGGGAGAAAATTTGTAGATTCTACTTTATAATATACAGTGTGTCATAAAAAAATTATCATCCCCTACTGATGAGACTGTTCAATTGTAGATGTGTCCTAAAACATTTTTTAAATTTCATCAGCAATTAGAAAACAATGCAAATGATCTACAGGAATTCTTATCTTAATCTTTCCTGAGGATCAGGAGGAAGCTATTGTATAAGGTTGAAATACACAGAAATCTTCTCTAAAGAGTTTCAATTTTTATATTGTCACATGCCCTGTAGCTACTAGGATGAGAACATTTTTGCAAACCTAAAATAAATAACTGGAGTAGGTCTGTAACTCACAGAAAAACACAGCGTGTTTACATGAATACCTCTTCTACTTGATTCCTTTGACCTGAGAACTTGAGTGAAACTGAGAAAGCTGCCAAGTTCCAATGCTGGGAACAGACCCAGCCCAGCATGATTTTTATTCTCTTCCTCTAACTACCTGGAAACATTATCTCAAGTAGATAGGGACTGAACATTTACAATTCCACTTTTACCAATCATTATTTGTGATACTTTTGAGACTGCATATATGAGAAGAATGGCAAGTTATTCTGTTTTAAATCATCTGTTAGGTGTGAACATATGTAACTCAACCAGTTTTCTTGCTTTTTCTTCTTATTTCTCCAACTCTGCTTTCCCAAATCCAATACTCCTTGGATTTTTATCCCTTGCCTTTGCCCCGACATATTCTGCTTAAACTTGCAGACCACCAGTTTTCCCCAGCTGTGACCCATGACCTCTGGTCATGTTTCAGGTATAAGGACTTTTAAAACACTTATTGGGTCAGGAAAGCCAGTAGGAAGTAGGAAGCAGTCAAGAGTATCACCTAAGAAAGATTAGTGGAGGAGCTGTGCTGGCAGGGGTTCTTCTTTGGCAAGCTGGTATGCCACACCTACTCCTCTGTTGCTGCCCTGAGCCCATCCAGACCTTTCTTCTCTTTCTTGGAGTCTGCTCAAGTACTGGCCACTTTATCCATTGCCATGTCAATTACCCTTCTTCCAGTCCTACCTCAATACATTGTATTTCATGATCAGCAAAGTAGACATCTACTTTGTTTGAGCTGGATATTTGACCATTTTTTAAAACAGCAATTCCTTTCTCTTCCTGAATTACATATCTATTGGATAATTGGATATCCATCAAAACATTTGCCTGATTCTCACTTGACCAATCATAAATTGGGATTTCTGCAGCCAAATCTACACTAATAAAAGAGAAACATGCAAATTGACAGTACCTCCGCTACATCCACAAGCCACGTCCACCAGCCAATCAGGAGTGAGTATGCAAATTAACCCAACCAAGATAGCTGTGGCCATGGAGCGAGCAGGAGGCTTGGTTTCTTTAGCAATGGAGGAAGCCAAGCTTCCTGCCCCGTGCTCCTCTGGCATGCCTTGGCCTCCACTAAAGGCTACAAAGTTTTAATTATAGAAGATAAATAAATCCCAGATACTAGGGCCTCCACTTGGGTGGCTGGGGTGTGTGGCCAGCCTGCAAACCACCACAGGCACCTCTACAAGGCTGTACCATGCCCCAAGGGTACCCCCACCCTGATCCAGGACACCTTTCAGGGCAAACTAGCCAGCCCCCACCCATGTACCAGGCCTCTATTGTATCTAATAAAAGAATAATATGCAACTCCAACATACAAGATGACTGCCCCCATGTGGACACAAGATGGCCATCACAAGATGACCAGCAGTAGAGGGAAGTTGGGAGGGACCAAGTCTGCAAGGGAGGGCAGTTGTGGTAGATCAGGTCACCAGGGAAGGGCAGTTAGGGGTGACCAGGGCAAAGGAGGGAAGTTGGGAGTAACCGGCCTGCAGAGAAGGGTAGTTGCAGGGGGGATCCAGGCCTGCAGAGGAGAGCAGTTGGGGAGACTAGGCCTGCAAGGGAGGGCAATTGAGGTTGATCAAGCCTGCAGGGGAGGGTAGTTAGGGGTGACCAGGCCTGCAGGGGATGGCAGTTAGGAGTGACCAGGCCTACAGGGGAGGGCAGTTAGGGGCAAACAGGCTGACGGGGGAGAAGTTAGGCATCAATCAGGCTGGCAGGGGAATGGTTAGGAGGTGATCTGGCTGGCAGGCAGAAGCGGTTAGAGGAAGGCAGGCAGGTGAGCAGTTGGGAGCCAACAGTCCTGGATTGTGAGAGGGATGTCCGAATACTCGTTTAGGCTCTATCCTACTGTGATTGGGCCTAAACAGGCAGTTGGACATCCCTCAAGGGGTCCCAGATTGGAGAGGGTTCAGGCTGGGCTAAGGGACACCTCTTTTCCCCCTGTGCATGAATTTCATGCACAAGGCCTCTAGTTTTATAGAAGCAGCCAAAGTTTTCAGGTAAAGCCATTCCACTATAATCTATGGACTCAGTCAGTGTGCAAAAACATCTCTCAAAAATATTTAACCTCATTTCAAGAATAAACCTCACCCCCAAAGACACTACTCAATTCCCTGTTCCCTTCCTCTCTGACTATCCTTATTTTAACCTGTCTCATTATGTCAGAAAAAAAATTAGACATTTCTTATGATGTATGTTTGGCTTAAGGTAACAGTAAGATATGTATAATGACTGGCCAGCTTGGCTCAGTTGTTAAGCATCAATCTATGAACCAGGAGGTCATGGTTCAATTCCTGGTTAGGACAGATGTCTGGGTTGTGGGCTCAGTCCACAGTTTGGGATGTGTAGGAGTCAGCTGATCAATGATTCTCTTTCACCATTGGTATTTCTATCTCTCTTTCTCCCTCTTCTCCCTCTCTGAAATCAATAAAAATATATTTTTTTAAAAAGGTCCATATAATAATGAACATGTAAATATCAGACCTTAAAAATAATCTAAATAAGCAAAATGTAACTTTGGCTTCACAAATTATTTTTCTTTTTCTTTTATGTTATCTCCTTAGGTTAATCCATATCATAGCACCATTGCAATTTAAAATTTTTTCCTTATTGCTTTTATGATTCCCATATAAATAGTTGGTATATATTGGCTTTCAAATTTTTAAAAAAGTAAAATTATCTAATTTACCATTAATAAATTTTTGACTTACCATACATGTAACAATATTTTACACTTTTTATACATGGAAGAGATAACTTTCAGATGTAGGGAGCCTATGGAATGTAAGTTTGAGTCTTAAAAATTCAAATAACCCCAACTTTTGGATGCAAACAAAATAGAGAGACTTGCAAATGTTTGTAATCCATATTAGAACTTGCCCTTTTATCCAAAGAATTTTTCAGCATTCCAAAAATGCTAGTGAGAATGCAAAATATTATAGCCACTTTGGAAGATAGTATGATGGTTTCTTACAAAACTAAACATGCTCTTATCATATCACCTAATTGTGCTTCTTGGTATTTACCCAAATAGATTGAAAACTTATGTATACACAAAAACCTGCACACAAATGTTGATAACAGGTCTATTCATTATTGTCAAAACTTGGAAACAACTAAGATGTCCTTCAATAGGGGATTGTATAAACAATCTGTGGTGTCCTCATACACTTGGAAATTATTCAACAATAAAAAGAAATGAGCTATTAAGTCACAAAAAGACATGGAGAAAATTTAAAAGCATATTGCTGAAAAGGTTAAATACTGTCTGACTTTTCTATTCGACATTAGAAAAGTCAAGACTATGAGACAGTAAAAGGTTGCCAGGACTTTGGGAAGAGGGAAGGAATGATGAAAAGGTAGAGCACAGGGAATTTTTAGGGCGGTGAAACTATTGCTCTATATACAATAATGGTGGACACATGTCATTATACATTTGTCGAAAGGATAGAATTTGCAGAAAGAAGAGTGACCCTCATGTAAACTATGAACTTCACTGAACAATAATATATCAACATTGGCTCATCAATTCTAACATATATACCAAAGTAAGACAAGATGTTAATAGTAGGAGAAACTATGGGGGGTGAAGGGAGAGGGTTGGGAATAAATGAGAGCTCTCTGAACTTTCAATTTTTCTGTAAACCTAAAAGGTGCTCTAAAAAATAAATTATATTAGTTTAAAACAAAACAAAGCAAAACAAAAATGGGCCTACTTCTGGATATGACAGGGTAAGAAAGTCATAAGGGCTTTCAAAGATACTTTGGTTAACTTCAAGGCCCTTCAGTATAAAGGTGGATATAACAAACATGAAGCAGTGTGTGCATCTTCAGTGCCAGCTTGGAAGGTACTTTCCATGCATACCTCAGTGGAGCCCTGTAAGGCAGGTATAATATGAGGCTTGAAGCTTAGAAAAGGAAATGGGAAAACCAAATTCAAGGCCTGTGGCTGCTCTATACCCATCCTAAGATGCCCCTGCTGGGTGGGTCCAGCAGAGATCTGGGATCTCTCCTGGAGGTGGCCCTAGGTCCTGAGTGGAAAACACAGCTTGGGGAGAACACTTGTGCGGAAGGCCTGTATGGATGATCTGGCATTAATATTAGATAATACAGAAAACACTCGCAACATCCTTTATAATCCTCTCAGGATATTTTTATTACAATTACGGGTAACATCCCTTGAAAGGTAACGCCCGCAGTTCTCCATTTACCCAACCAACTACCATATTCTTGTCTTTACCTCTGCTCTTACATTAAAAAAAAAAAAGTTTCAGGGCTCACATAATACCTTTGCTAATTTTGAAAGAGAAGGGAAACCTGCAGAATCAAAAGCTCAAATAGCTCACTTAAAAAGCACTTGAGAACAAGAGAAAGTTTTATGTGATTACATTAATAGCAGTGACAAATGCATGTAGAACACTTAACCATGGTCTGTGATGCAAAGAAAACCCATTTAGGTGTCATTCATCTTTTTCGCATTAGTACAGTGAGTACTCTGCTTTATCTCCTGCTCAGACAACACTTGAATTAGAACCCTGCATTTTCCAGAAGCCGGCCTCCGAACTTTTCCTTCTAGCTCCCTTTCATAGGAATGGTTTAAACTCAGAAACCCAAAATATAAAACAATTTTTGTTTCTCCTTTCAATTCTCTTTCCCTAAAAAAATTATTTGGAGACACTCTCTCTTTGAAGGGACAAATTTTTTATTTACCAGTTGTTTATTTCCATTGCTCTTTCCCCGAAGTAAATAAACTATGCAAAATAAATTCTAACTCCTGATAAGGTAGTTCTAACTCAGAATCATGAACAGAAGGAAAATAGGAGATAGGAAAGAAATTAGTGATGGGATGTGAAGAAACTGGGTGGAAAGAGAGAGGAGACAAATGAAAAAGGAAGAGAGAAATGAGAATGGTTGCTCTGAACGCAGCTTCCTACAGTCAGGGACTTGTGGAGCGTGAAAACTTTCAGAAACTTTAGCAATTGCCCCCTACCCCTAACCCCTCCATGCACATAATTAGGTTGATATGGTGAAAAAAGTATTTATTTGATTGATAGTCAGGACCCCTGAGTCTAACTAACTATGTCCTTGGCAGGCCACTCAACTGCTCCAACCTTCTGTTTCCATACTAGAAAGAGTAGGAGTTGGGCCTGAAGATTCCCTTGTACTTTTCATCCTTGGCTTATCTGAAATCAGTCCTGGGGAAGTTCCTTGTGCAAAGTCATACAGCTAGAGCAGGGTCAGGGTCTCCTAAGGAAGCATTAAGGTTTTTATAGCTTCCTTTGGGTGGAGTGGTTTGTGAAGATGTTTATTCCATGGGCTGAGGCAGGCCCTTAGCTTTCTGAGCTGCCCTGTGTTTCTCCAAACCTCTTTACAATTTTGTCCTCTGTTTTCATATTTTCCTTGGTGGGTCAAGCAGCCTATACATGAAACTCCAGCACTAGGGGCTGGCTCATTTGTACTGCAAATGAGAAGCCTGGAAAAGAGCAGTCTGTTTACTAATGGGAGCAATGAGGCAGCACCTCACTGGAGCAGAAAAGGGAAATCAGGCAGGTAAGTGCTTTGGAGCAGGGGAAGAGAATCAGACCCTCTGTCTCCCCTCACTCACCTCATCCCATCCCCCATAGCTGCACAGAGGAACTCTGAACTCCATGGACAGGAGGGCCACTCTCTTCTCTGCCCTCCAAACACACAAGTATGGACTCCCAAAGGGGTTTCTGGCAAACTTGAGTTTCTAATGTGAAAGGAAATGCTTCCAGATATTAAAAAGAAAATCAACAAGCTCCAACATTATACAAAAGAAAAGGAAATACTTAGGTTTGTAACGTTGAGGGGATATTAAATAAGAGATAGAATTTTGGTTATACCAGATATGAATGCCAGTACTATAGGAAAGAAACTCATAAAACATATCAAGCCCAGGCAAAAATAAAACAAGCAAAAATAGAATATCATTTGAACTATAGCAGGCCCATAAATTTAGCTCCATAATTACAAGCCAACACACATACCATATTGTACAACTGAGCCTGAAAAGGGGGAAATTAGCAATAAACCAAAAAGGTTTTAAAAGTAACATAGTGAAGTAGAAAAAAGAAAAACCTATAAGCTGCAAAAGTCAGAATAAGTAATATCTGGGAAGAAACAGCAACAAAATATGTGATTTTCCTTTTTAAAGATTTTGGATTGCAGAGTGCATATGAGACGGTGGATGAGTCAACCTGGGTGGGTAGGCTCAGTGTGTTTGACAAATAAGTTTTGCTTCTCACCAGGACATTTGGATAGTACATAAATAGAAACCTTCTTTTCATCTCGAGAAGCATAAGGAAGTGCTTTCTCAGAGTGAATATTTTCCTCAAATCACTTGGAAAAGAGAAAGAACATTTATTTCCATGTTTCTCATATCTAACAAACTCTATTGACCTCAGGTTGAACTTGAAAACATTGTTCTAGTACAGCCCCACTCTAAATTCCAAACTTGTCTTTCTTTACCATCTGTCAATGGTCTTAGAAACATCATCTTCTGCAAGTACCTCCCACATTAAAGAATGCTTTTCATTTTGTAGGGGGCAGGTTAGAACCCCTGCTAGTGTAAATGCCAGGGTGTGAAGTTGGGCATGTGCCTATCGCCAGCCTCCCCACAAACCTCTGGTGGTAGCAAGGAGTTCATGCTAGCTGATTGGCTATGATGCCGAGCCCTAGGTAAGACAAACTGTCAGTGGCTTGGCAATTACTTGTTTAAACAAGATGTTCTTTTTACTTGGTTGAGCCAATAACTCATTCACTCTAGGGTCTGGAGAGAACAGAGAATCCTCTGGCACCTCTGTGAGTACCAGGCCCCAGTGCAGCATTCACCATGCCATGTTGTTGTGTTTCTGAAATGATGAGCTACTTCCACGTCTGTTTCTACCCTATGTAGAAAGCAGCTCCCTTTGTTGCCAAGGTCCAAAGTTTGTAGTGTTGGAGGTGTGGTATGTGTTCGGAAGGTGATACTCTGCTCTCCAGTTGCTTCGTACCCAGTGTTCAGAGCCCTTCAAAATTTAAAATTCAAACTTTCTGTTTCTACCTGATGCCAGTAAACTTGTTTATTTAAAAATGAGGAACAATAAATATATACATGCCCTAAAGAGTGAAAGAAATTGTCTGAAGGAAACAGATCAAGTGCTTGTGTTTTTCTGTTTATTTGTTCCTCAGCCTCTATTCTCTTTGAGTTTCTCTTATTCAGTTTCTGACCCATAGTTGGATCTAGAATACAGATCACTATCCTTAGAAGGAAACTGAATAATTAAAGGTCATTCAATATACAGTCATTCTTTTATGTAACCTCCAAAGCACTTAGGACTAACAATGCTGTCCGGTTCAATTCTGTAAAAGTAGAATTATCATAGTAATCCTAGAATGCCATGCTTCCTCCTCAACGTAGGCCCTTGATGCTCATTCTTAAATAGTTGCCTTTATATTTATCTGTGAGGATATGTAATAGGGTGAACACTGTAAGGCATTTTATTTCTTCAAAGAGCTGATGTTTGAAAATCTCAAATATTTCCACTTATCTTAATTGCCAAATATATATATGTATATATATACTAGAGGCCAGGTGCACAAAATTTATGCATGGAGAGGGGGTTTCCCTCAACTCAGTCTGTTCCCTTTCCAATTGGGGACCCCTTGTGGGATGTCTGTCTGCCAGTTTAGGCCTGATCCCTGGGAGTCAGACATTCCTCTCACAATCCGGGACCACTGGTTCCTAACTGCTCACCTGCCTGCCTGCCTGATTGCCCCTAACTGGCCTCTCCTGCAGGCTTTATGTCACCCCCAATTGCCCTCCTCTGCTGACCAATTTGGTTCTGATTGGTTGGTTCCTATGTCAGTATCAAAAGCTTTGCCTCCTAAGTAGCCACTGGCTCCCCACAGCACCCAGATTTGGTTCTCATTGGTTGGTTCCTATGCCAGTCAGTGTCAAAATCTCTACCTCCTAGACAACCATTGACTCCCTATAGCACTCACCTTTTGTTCTGATTGGTCAGTTCCTATGCCAGTCAGTGTCAGAAGCTCCACCTCCTAGGCAACCATTGGCTCGTCACAGCACCCATCTTTGGTTCTGATTTGTCAGTTCTTATGCCAGTCAGCATCTCCAGGCCTATCTCTGGGCCTGATCAAAGAGGCAGGTCTTAACATCAGCCCCCACAAGACTGGAGAGAAAGAAAAGCCTGGCTGCTGGCAAAGATCAGAAAGAAAGAGGAAGAGAAAGAGAGAGGTAAGTACACTGAGCAACAGCTTCCACTGAGGCTGCAGATCAGACCTTGACTCATTTTCTGGATGCCAGCTACCTGGTCAGTCAGTGCTGGGACACCAGGCTGCAGCAGGACAACCCAGTGATGACTTCCAGATGGTCTGCATATGATTCCAGGCTTGGCCCCTTCCCAAGCCTAAAGTCTCCAACCCAGGCTTTAGGCTTGGGAAGTGGGCATCCTCTGCCCCTTCGATCACAGGCTGGGCCCCAGGCTTTAGGCTTGGGAAGCACTCCCCTCCCCCCACCAAAAGTTGATTACAGGTTTGAGAAGGGCCCCCACCCCCTCCAATGGTCAGCTGGGAGTGACCTGGGTGTGGGAGAGGTTCCCAGGTCCCAGGTATGTATGCAAATTAACCACCAACTTTGTTGGGTTAATTTGCATACTCACTCTGATTGGCTGTGGGTGTAGTGTAGGTACATTTGCTTTATTGTCAAATACATGTATGTATGTGTGTATATGTATATAGGTATTTGATTACCATATATATTTTCCCTTATAACACATTCTACTTTCAAAAAAATTCAGATTTTCTCTTCATTTTCTTTTAGATCAACTCTTACATGTAAGATACAATAGTATGTAAACTCGTACTCACTGACTAAATATAGAAATTCCATGCATATTGAACATAGAATTTCTGTGGATTTCATATTGCAGTCCTTTCTAGCCTGCCCAGAGAAATATTGGGAAAAGGTCTGCACATATGCATGCATATTTCTCCTGTTGGGAAATGTCTGCTTGAATGGAGAGGCAGGATTTCTCCACTTTTGTGTGGGGAGCATAGGTTGAATAAATGGTAAGCTGGGATGTAAGCTGCTCTAACAAATCTAGATACTCTGGGTTGGGCTATGTGTTGTAGAAATGTTTGATTTTACATTCGCTGTTGCTTCCCATCTAGAACACTCTTCCTAACATTTCTTACATGATTCTACACATAAAAAAATAAAAATATTTGTATCACAAACTGGCAAACTTAAGAGTATTTGGAACTCAGTTGAGGATCCTCTCTGGGACAAGTGACTTATTCAAGGACTGGGCCATCTCTTACCTCCTTGCTGCCTGAGAGCTTCCTTGACTGGCAGCACACCAGTTGGAATCAAACTCTCATTGAACAGCCCTGGCTAGGCAGTTGCAAAAAAGGCAGGCTTGGTCTTTTCTCCCCGTCTCCATCAATGTTATTCAGTTCTCTAAGTGTTTACTAAAAATCTAAAAGATGCAGCCACTGGACTTTTAGTGTTCTTCTTGCAGTTATCAGAGATGTTCAGGCATGAAACATAAATCTGGCAGTTATATATTTGGATTGATGCTTATTTATCTTTAAAAATGTGTCTAAGAAAGAAAACTGAATCATTTTCCATCTTTCCTTCCAGTTTATGTTCTGGATCTCTTGCATGTCTTATCCATTCAGAAAGCATTCCTTTATTAGCCCCAGTTAAAACTACCATTCTCCGATTATTAAAGCAATTCAGGTTAAGATGAGAATAAAGTTGAGCTCATTTCATTTAAAAGTGTTTGTGACCACTTTTAATTACTGGGGCACACAGTACAGCAGCAGGAATTCTTAATTTCTTCACAAATCTGTAGGACATCCACCTCCTACTTATCTTAATTTTTTAAGGAATAACATATAGGGAAGCAGTTTTTCTGTGCCAAAGAATCTCCCCTTCCTCCCTGGAGTTCCTCCCTTTCTTCTCTGGTTCAGGAAGAAAAGAGTCTCCCATTAAAGAGAGTGTATATTGGCACCAGTAGCTGAATTCTCAAAACTCAAGTCAGAATTAGGTGAAAAGTGCTTCTTTTATCCTTGATCAAATTGTCTTGAGAGGTTTACTTTTGGGCTAAAAACATCAAAATGTCTGAAAGCTCAGCTCCATTGTTAAAAAAAAAAAATACAGTGATCATAATATTACTGAGATAAATTGGTTTGCCTCCTGCTTACGGCTGATACTTGGCTGCTCACCCGCAGCAGAGTGGTGTGCTGAGGTGAACAGCATAGGATTTGGCATCTGAAAGACTAAAATTTAATCCCGATTTGGTCCCTTCTCAGAAAGGTGATTTTGTGTTGATTATTGAAGTTCTCTGAATTGTCTGTTTCCTCATCTGTAAAATGGGCTATTCACCCTAGCCAAGATATGGAAACAAACTAAGTGTTCATCAATGGATGGATGGATAAAGAAATTTTGGTGTGTATTTACAATGAAATATTATTCAGCCATAAAAAATAATATTGCCATTTGTGACAACATGGCTGGACCTTGTAGGCATTACACTAAGTGAAATAAGCCAGACAAAGACAAATACCAAATAATCTCTCATATGTGGAATCTTAACAAATACAATAATAAAGATACAGAGAACAGATTGCACAGATTGCTGGTTGCCAGAGGTTGAGAGGGAGGAAACACAGACATGAGTGAACTGTTTTTTTGTTTTTAATTTAAATAAATTGAAGACAAAACAAAACAAAAAACGCCCTAGATCAAAGAGACTGATGTGCCAGTGAACTGAGGTGTGAAAGTTGCTGAGCTCACATAGAATCCCATCTATAAGAACTGGTCTGAAATTAAGCACATGATACTGGACTATGGTTTTTATAAGGCATTTCTCAGGCCTCTATTCTGCCATGTGATTTTGGGTTTTGATTAGGGGAGTCTGGAGGTAACTTTCTTTCCTCCTAAGTCTTGGGGATGGAGAAAAGGCAATGTAGAATTTGCCTGTATCTTTAGTCCAACCCCATCCTATATAATAAAAGCCTACTATGCTGAGTGTCTGGTCATCTGGTCAGCCGTTCAACCATTTGAAGTGTAGTATGCTAATGATATGCTGCTAAGACTGCTCAACTGCTCACTATGACATGCTCTGACCACCAGGGGGCAGACAATTGACTGGTTGACCAGTCTTTAGGATGTGCACTGACCACCAGGAGGCAGACGTTCCAAATGTAGGTTAGCTTGCTGCTGGGGTCCAACTGATCAGGACTGAGCAAGATGGGCCAGATATGTCCTGGAGCCTTCCTGTGGTCCCTCCCCAGCTGGCCCACCTCTCACATCCCTCCCTGGCTCTAATTGTGCAATCCTAAACAGCTCAGGGGATTTTGGAGAGCTGGTTTCAGCCTGATCCAGCAAGGAAGGTCAAGGGATCCCACTGGTGCACAAATTCATGCACCGGACCTCCAGTATTAGTAATATCAAGCCAGGCTTCCCTGAGAAGCCAGAAATCCCTGCAGTTGATTCCATTATCCTGGAGACCTGCTGTCTCAGAAGCAATGCCTGGGACATAATCAGATGGTACGGATGCCTCTTGCTCTCTCCTATTAGGAGCTAAGCTCCATTCCTGCTGCACATTAGAATTTTCTATGAAATTAAAAAAAAATACTAATAACGAGGTTCTCATCCCAGAGATTCTGATTTAAATATTGTGGGTTAAGGCCTGAACAACAATAATTTGTTGACTGCCTCAAATGATCCTCATATGCAGCCGGCACTGAAAATCACTTCACTAGATATTGCAAATCTGAGTGACCTGGAGTCTTAGAGGTCAAAGTTGTAGATGTCTGATGGTCAGACACTGGAGAACCCTCTCTCTCTCAGGCCAGGAAAAGAGAGAAGGAAGGGGGTAAAATTAGCTCTTCTTGGAGCAAGTGCTGGACTCTGATATGCAGCCCTTTCTTGTCTAATTTTCTGAGTAGCCGTCAAATAACAGAACGTTGAAGGTTTTTACAACATAACTCCAGAAGCCTCATTTAAGCTGATATCATTATGGACTTTTAAATCTCCTGCTTGCATTTAGTTCTTTTATTTCTGAATTAAGAAGTACTTAAAATGTAATGACATACTTGAATTGCTTGTTCTGTAATGGTGGTTACAGTGCTGGGTTCTTAAACCACTGCACATGAAGGATATTTTGATCAAGTCAGAAAGAGCATCGTGAAAGCATTGAAATTATGGGAACAGAACCAAGATGTCTCGATTTCCAGTTCTCTCTATCAATTAAAGCACATGATAAAACTCCTCTCCTTGAAATAGTGAGATGGACCTGCTTTTTTCACTTCCTTTTACTGACAAGGATCTCTGACCAGCCGCAATGACCACATTTCTTTTCTGCCTCATCTGATGAAATCCTTACCCTTTCTTGATGAAAACTAATTTCCACTTTCATTCTTATCTATTCATACCCCCAATGAGTAAATAGTAGTCTTAAACATCTTAGAAAATAGAAACAATATCTAGTCTGTCATTCTTAAATAATTAGAAGCTACATTAAGAACTATATAAAAACTAAAACTTAATGCAAAAAATAAGTATTTTTTACTTAGATATCTGCAAAAGTAGATTCATGTAATTACCTGAACCAAAGTCAAAGTCAAAGGGCCTTACTGTCCTTATGCTATTCTCCTCCCAGCCCAGAAGATATTAATACCAATGGTTAAGGAGAAAATTTATAACCCACACATTCTGATGTAACCAAGATGGATTTAATTACCTTTAGTCAATTTGGGCAGACAAGCATAAAAATAGTTGTGAAAATAAGCTCCTATTAAATCAGAACCTGTCTCTCATCCTAATGACAATAGGGCTAAAGAAAAGAAAAAAAATTAAAAAATTTGTTTTATTAAATTTTTTAGAGAGAGAGGAAGGAAGAGGGAGAGATTGAAACATCAGTGAGAGAGAAATATCATCAACAAATTCTCTCCTGCACACCCCCTACTGGGGACCGAGCCATAACCTGGGCAAGTGCCCTGACCCTGATTGAAATCGAACTGGTGTCCTCTTGGGTCCTGGGTCTAAGCTCAACTGCTGAGCAACACAGGCTAGGAAAAGAGAAAATTTACCATCTGACTAGCAGATGGAGGAGAGCACTTCAGAAAAGGATCTCTCAAGAATCATTGCTGCTTAACTCTGCATAGAGGATTCCTTCATTCCACAAATATGTATGGAGCACAATGAGTTTGTTGGATGTGTAATATCTCATTGGGAGACAAGGTGATTCTATTAAGTAGATTACCTGAACCTGCCTGGGCTTAAAATGACCTCTGGATCCCTGGTCCCAGGGAAGCCTTATAAATGATTTACCTGATTCTTGGAAAATCATCTATTTATTTCCACTTTTAACTTTATTTTTATATAGTTGGGCTCCAAATAATTAAAATTGTTTACATTTTCTTTCTCTGTCTCGAAACTTCATTGGAGAAAGATGTCAGTTTTTATTCCCACTTCCATACCATTTACATTCTTTGCCATGATACACTTTACTACTAATAAAAAATAACTGTTTTAAGTGAATTAGAGAATCCAGATGAATATTAAACAGGTTCATTGAGCACACAAGGGACCTGTTTTCGAAGTCCAGTAGTGTCAACCCTGTGGACTTAGGCTTTAGTTCTACTGAACTTGATTGTGCTTTTGATAACTGGCAGTGTGTCATCAGTGTGGATTGCCAAAACACTTAGGGGAAGTCACTTGATCAACTTGTCCTTGGCGCAATGGCCATTCTGAAAATAGACATACTCAAGTGAAATGAGTTATATTAAAGTTTTATTCCAAATCAAATGATCAGTTAACTGAGTGCATGTTGTGTTTGAAAAATATGTTTTAAAATGTGGAATCATTTTACAATAAAATTAAAAACCCTGCCTTAATTGCAGTATTTAATGTTGAGACATGTCTCCCTATGATCTGGAGTGCCCTTCTGGGCTGGTCTCTCTTGCCATGATCCATTTAGAAATTTCCAGGCATAAACCAAAGCAGGAAAGATTCCTATGTTTGGAAATGAGAGAAAAAGAACATGTAGAGAATTTTGCCAACACAAATACACAAATCAAGGAAAAATATTGTTTTACAGCCATAGGGTTACCCTTTTTATTATAAGGCAGATTTTTACAAATTCATTGAACACACAAAGATAAATGAACAAAGGCTATATAAATCAACAGTCCTCAAATGAGGAAATATGGTTCATTCATTCATTAGTTTAATACAGTTTTGTTTGAGTCCTTGAGATGAGAAACTCACAAATTTATCAGGTCCCTAAATGAGACAAATCAGAGGAGATTACCTTACCTTCTACACATTATGAACCTCCATCAATATTTTTAGTCTAATGACTAGAGAGAGCATTGCTTTAGCCTAAGGTAAATGGATTTGCTGGGAGCACTGCTGAGTCCTTCCTACTACAAATAAGTATCATATTCTATGGTTATTTAGTTTGTAGCTTTCAGACCAGTAGACTTCTTATAACTGTCAACACCACGTCATACTGGTACCATTCTTTAGCCTCTGAGCAACACTGCTAGCTTGCACCATTTCCCTTGTTTGTCCCTCCTCACGTCCTGCTGCCTAGGTACTACTCACTAATTTAGGACATAGAAACTAAGGGCATAATTTGGGACCTAAGAGTGTGGTAGAAGCAATAGGGACAGAGTGAGTAGATAAATTCATGAACTACTTCAGATACTATCTTGGTAGAACTTGACAATTTCATTGGATGGAAGTTTTGGGTAAGAAAAGGGGAGGAGTATTGGAGAGCACTCATGTTTTCTTTTTTCTCTCTCATCTGAGGATATTTTTTCCATTGAGTTTTAGAGAGAGTGGAAAGGAGGAGTGGAGGGAAGGGAGAGAAAGAGAGAGAGAAAGAAATATCTATGTGAGCGAGAGACACATTAATTGGTTGCCTCTTGCAACTCCCAGACCAGGGCCAAGGACAGAACTTGCAACCAAGGTCTGTGCCCTTGACCAGGAATCAAACCCCTGACCCTTAGATATGGGGGACGACGCTCTAACCACTGAGGCACCAGTCAGGGCAGCACTCAGTTTTTTTGTGTGAGAACCTGGGGGATTGTAGTAACTATAACCGAAATGGGGAAATTACAGGAAGAAGAGTATGAGGAGATAAATTTCAGTTCTGGACATGTTGACTTTGTTGAGTTTTGTCTGTGAGATACCAAAGAAGAGGGTTTGGTTATATTTATCTGGAGTTAAGCAAAAAGATCTGGGCTGGAGATACATATGTAGTTGTCATCAACATAAAGATGGGAATCAAGCCATCCAGGGGTGTGGATGAGATTGCTTAAGACTTGTTTGTAGTATGCAATGGAGTGAACACAGGCTGGAGACCTGAGTAACCCCAATTATTTAGGGATGGGTCAAGGAGGAAGAGATAATAAAACAGCTAGAGAGAGAAGGAAAATTGGGAGTGTGCCTCTGTTCATACTGATCCCTTTCCCTGGAGTGACCTCCCTCTCTTCTGTGCATGGTCAAATACAGCTAATCCTTTGAGGCATCTCAAATGTCTCTTTGATGAAGGAAAACTTTCTTGATTCACTCTCTACTCCCCCAAGTGCATAAAGACTGCTTTCCTTCCTCTGCTTCTACAGAACTTCAAACAAAAGCAAAATTGTGAATGCAGCCACTGAAAACACCTCTTGCTCCCACCTGACTGTTTTCTGAGCTAGTAAATAGAGTACAGGTGATTCTATTTATCTTTATTCTTTAGATAACTTAGCACCAAGCAATACATATAAAATGATCAACAAGTGTTCAATTAGTTTTATTGGCTTGACATTGAAAACTTTATTCCTCATTCTGATAAAGATTTCAATTCAGTGGGACACATTATTCAGAAAAAAAATATCTATACATTTTAAAGAACTTTTGCTTTGTAATGAAATAAATTTGTTTGTTTTTATAGCCTTTGTTTTATTTTTAAATTTTTCTTTAGTGTTGAAAATATTAGATATGCCCCCCCATTTTTCCCCATTGATCCCCTCCAACCCTTCCCCCTACACCACTAGGCTTCAGGGCATTGCTAGTCAATTAGTTTATTATTCATGCCACACCTACTTCCCAAAGGATTTGAGATAGCTTGCAGTGAGTCACATGAATAGTTACATATTTAAAAACAACATGAAAGCATCAAGCACTGCAAAAAGGTGATAACATTACCTGATAAATTAGACCAAGGAAAGTTACTGCGATTGACATTAAGATACAGTTTCTTACTTCTTGGTAGAGAAGGTGGCACATTCTCCATTTTTGAACAGCTTTGGAATTTTTGTGGGACTTTGTGTAGGTGGAGGACAGTACATTACTCAGACTAGCTAAAATTCTGCTTAATTACACCCTTCAACTATGTATTTGCAATGTTATATATAATATGTTTATAAGTGGCCTGTGAACTAGAACAACAAAAAATAACTCTCACTCACGGATAAAACTAGACAGACCTTCTGTCCTACAGAATAAGGATTCTTTTAAAGTTAAAAACAATTTTAGCTATCTGATAATTGTATTTTTAGGATATATTGATTAAAAACAATGACAAAAGTTTTGTATTTTTGTCATTGTTTTTAATCAATATATCCTAAAAATACAATTATCAGCTAAAATTACTATTGCAAATCTAGTAATCTCTAAATATTTTCAATTTATTAAAACAATATTTGTGAATATATTTTTAAGGAAAGGCACACATATTTGCATAAGATTATGTGTATAGTATAGACACCACTTGGTGAAGACATGGATTTGAAATGTTTTTGCTGTAGCTACAGGAGTCTTCTGATCAAAGATTAGGAACCACTGTCTCAGTTAGTGGTTTTCCAAGTTATTATTGCAATTAGTTTGTTTGTTTAGTTGTAATTGGCTGCATAGAAGTCATACTCTGGAGATCAACAAATCACAGATCAGATGAAGACTGGAATTCTAGTCTACCTGAATGGGTCCAGAAAGAAACTTATCAAAAAGCCTCTTAACATCCCACAAAAATTATTCAAAAAAGAAAATATGAAATATCACCAATTTTCCTACATGCTGATGAGTAGTTGGCATCTAATGTTAGCTTCAGGTTATTCTTTTAAAAAATATCCATGACTTTAAAATTGGCACTGCATTTCATTATTTATTTATTTATTTTAATTTTTATATTTTAAATATATTTCATTGATTCTCCTACAGAGAGGAAGGGAGAGAGACAGAGATCCAGAAACATCTATGAGAAAGAGACATTGATCAGCTGCCTCCTGCACGCCCCCCACTGGAGGTGCGCCCTCAACCAAAGCACACGCCCCTGACCAGAATCAAACCCAGGACTTTTCAGTCCGAAGGCTGATGCTCTATCCACTGACCCAAACCGGTCTTGGCTGCCTTTCACTTTAATATCTTCAAAATGCAAATGTCTTCTGAGAACCTTCCCAAAGTACTAGGAGATTCTTTAGGTTGTATAGTAGTCAAACATATAGACTTTGAGGGGAAAATGATACTCTGTATTTTATAAAATCAAATGGAATTCTGATTTTTCAAAGTTTTACCAAAAAAGGGTACTTTGAGGTAAATTATTTCTCTAAATGTTTGTTTTACCTACTGCTATATCACAAAGCACATGCTATAATTTTATTCTGTAATAGAATGTCCCTCTTCTAAATATTTTTATAATTCAAAAGATAATGTCCACCCATAATTTCTTTAGCTCACCTTCATTTCTTAATGTTGGTAAAATGTAAAGAATTCAAGAATCTTTCTTGGTGTGTTTTAAACATATACACATACAAGTCCTCAAAAGATGCTAAAATCCACAGTGAAAGAATGAAATTATTTTTCCTTCACAAGCCAGCACTTCTGAATTAGTGCTCAGTATCATTGTTGGACATCTTGCACCTCACAGATTATTTGTACTGTGATTCAACATAGCTGAACCCTGAGAATCTACTACTGACTCAAGCTCCTTGAGGGCAGAAGCAGTTTCCTACTGAGCCTTGTATTTAGCATAATTTGTGTTCGAAGAATTTAGTTCAGTTAAATATAAATTCCTATCCAAGTATAAAAGAAAATAGGTGCCTCTTGTTGTCCTCTCCACCCTTTTAATTCCATATCCCCACCTCTGATCCTATCCCCAACTCTCCCCTCAGTCATAATAAACTTTTGGTTCCCATAATAAACTTTTGGTCTCCCTGGACTAGCCTTTGCAAATAGTATTCTCTTCTTCTGAAATATCCTCATCCACTTTTTGCCTGGCTACATTATATTCATTTTTCAGGTCTATGCTTTTTTTGCCTCTTCTCTGGGAATGTGTGTATATATATATATATACACACACACACACACACACACACACACACACACACACACACACATATATATATATATAAGTGACCATTCGACCGTTCAACAGTTCAACCATTTGACCATTTGAATGGTAGCTATGATGTGCACTGACCACCAGGGGGCAGATGCTCAATGCACAGGCATGGAAACACGGAATAGATTGATGAATCTCAAAGGAAAGGGAGAAGTGGGGATAGTGGAAAGAGATTAACCAAAGGTCTTATATGCATACTAGAGGCCCAGTGCACAGATTCGTGCACTGGTGGGGTACCTCAGCCTGACCTGTGGGGATCTGGCCAAAATTGGCTCTCTGACATCCCTGAGGGGTCCCAGATTGTGAAAGGGCACAGGCCAGGCTGAGGGACCCCAGTATTTTATAAATTCCTAAATCCTCTAGTATTTTATAAATTCCTAAATCTAATTAAATGTCCTACAAAATTTGTTCCCATAACATACTGTGGCATCATACCCTTATCAAACTATTGCAATTGAAATATCCCCACTAGATTGTAAACTTGAGGACAGGCAGAATTTATTACTTTACTTAATTACATATTCCCAGGATCTTAATACAATGACAGAGACTTAGTAGGTCCTCAATAAATACTTGGATAAATAAATGAATGAATGAATAAGTATAACAACAAGAAATCTTTTCTCAAGAATCTTCTCTTCCAGAATCTCTCCAGCAATTATGACTTATTGTTGGCACTGTGGCCTTGTTTTAGGTTAAGCTCTGTTGCTATGTTTGTAAAAAAAAAACAAAAACACCAACCCCCCACCCCACATACAACATACACACACACACAACACCCCTCCCCAACCTGTTGAAAATAAATGGTCTTGAAGCTGAAAGTACCATAGAATCAAATTTTGCAGCTGTGTTCACACCATTATCTTTGGTGTAAACAAGGATATAACTCAGGCTCCTTGCCTTCAGGGGAAAGATGCCAACTTAGCCTTCCTCCTCCAGTTCCCACACTGCCTACAGGTATGCCATTGAATATGGGGAGGTGATCTCTTCATTTTTATTCATTCAACAAGTATTGATTAAGGGTCTCTTGAAGAACAAAACTGTAGACTTGGCAGCCACTCAGGAACCAGAATTCCACTGAAGCATGCCATCATTTTAGCAATCATGAACCAAAAAATGCCAGGCAGAGAATGAGTAAAGTGAAAACCCTCACACAATATTCTGAGAGTGCTCTTTAAGCTATAAATATGTATTGGCTAATCCTTTGATCAAGTCTTAATATATGCTTTTCCTCAGAGTAAGGAATCATCCCACCCTCTCTTACAAAAACAGATTAAAGCACATTTAGAGCCATCTGGAAGAAGATGCTGGCTGATTAGGGTTCAGTCTTTCTCCTTAGAGAACAGCTTACACAAAATTACACTGAATAGAGTTTCAGAATCAAGCTGCTTTTCCCTTTCCCTTTTACAATATGTATTTTACAGAATGCATACTGATCTCTCTTAAGGCATTTTTTTCTCTTTTATTTCCTAGTTTCTTTCTGACAGAAATTCTTTTCTTTGAAGGAAAATAAGGCTTTTCTTTCACTGCTTCTATTCCCTTGATGACATGAAGTATTCAATCACAACCAATTTGCAGATAATGTTGTGCTAGTTTCTTGTGTGTTTGTCAGTTTCGTCACCTGTGCCAGATTGTCAAATGCATGCCCTAGATAATGTTGATACCTTAGTCAACAAGTTTCATCGTGCTTCTAAATGGAAATGTTCTGGAAATTTTCCTCTTGGCTCTTTTTTCTTGCCTGAATCTTTTTGGATGATTCTGAATTGGATGTTCTTTGCTTGGCTAGTGCCTCATGTTCTGTAGTACTTCCAGTTACAGAGTTAACCCTGTTGTTAGCTATTTGTCCAATCAACTTGTGAACAAGGTGTCAAATTAATTCCCTAAGTCACTGTAGGTCATCAGCTGGGAAATGCAGATGAGATGGGAACAAAGCAAACCTTCCACCAACAAGTCAAAAGGTATCTTATCAGTGGTAGTTTGCTGAGCCTAAGCTCTTCAGGTGGTTTCCTACAAAGGAAAGTTTTTTTTTTTTAAATCTAATGATAAGGAAATGCTGTTGAGAGTCTAGCAACCCCAATTTTTAGTAAATTTGAGTAGTAAATAGCTTGATCAATTTTACTTCCAAGTGCAGGATGGGAATACCTTTGGTTTTAGTGTGGGGAGGGACAGGCAGAAGGAAAGAGTTTAATTTGCTAGTTTTATTTATCTAAATATTGGTGACCTACATTGCCTTACTAAAAATGAAGTGAAAGATAAGAGGCAAAGTAACTACAGACTACAGATTTCTAATCCCGGGATTTCTATTCATATATTTATGCAGCCAGACTCTCATTTTCTCTTTGTCTTAGTCAATAGCATGTGTGAGTGAGCTTGTTGCTGCTCTCTAAGTAAGTTGACAACCAAAATAGAAAAGTTGGCATTTTCCTGGATTATGATACAAATTATGGCACCTTGTTCTAGGATCAGCTAATGCTCAGTAGGTAGGAAGTAGCTATGGTTAGGACAAGAGCTAGAGACAAAAGTCCTGGGTTCTATGATCTCCATGCAGGCTGACTTCAGGGGATGTGAACCATAGACAGTTGCTTAAAATCTCTATCCTTGGTTTAATACTCTGTTGTTGCTTTCTTGAAATCTTAGTAATTTTTGAAGATGAGGCCTTGCATTTTCATTTTGGGGCTTTGTCTAGAAAATTATGTAGCTAGTCTTGTCTTTAAGGTACGTTCTTATGCTTGGCCTGTGTCTCAGTAGTTAGAGCATCAACACGCACACTAAAGGATCTTAGGTTTAATTCCCAAGAATTAATGGCATCTTCCTAGCCTGCAGGCTCAATCCCTGGCCCTGGTGGGGGCTCATGTGCGAGGAAATCAATTGATGTCTCTCTTTCACATAGATGTTTCTCCCTCTCTCTTTCCCTTTCTTCTCTCTAAAAATCAATGGAAAAAATAACTACAGTAAGGTTAGGACTAACAACAAATAAGAGACATGTTGTAGAGAAATTATAAATTGGTGTAGAAAAATGTGTATAGTGAATGTTTAGAAAAACCCAACTCATGTACCTAGACTTTAAATACCCCACACACACCCCACAACATACTTGAACATGTATTGAGAGACAATTTTGAGTTGTAGTTAATGGTAAGGACTCTGCAGCGAGATTGCCTGGGTTTGAAACTTAACATAGAAAAGTTACTATACATCTTGGAGCCTCAGTATTCTCACCTGTATTATGGATAAAAATGGTTTGTATTTCATACAATTGTTGTAAATATTAAGTTATTTAATAATTGGAACAAATTCTTAAAGCAAAGGCTGGCCTTTAGTAATACTAGATTACCTATTATGTTATCATTCAGACTATATTATTATCATTTAATTAGATTATCTCTGGAAGACTATGTAATAAACTAGTAAAACTGGTTCTCTCTAGACAAAGGAACTAGGGAATAGGAGTGGAGGCAGAAGTGGGCTTTCTGACTCAAACTTACACAAATTTTCTTTATGAAAAACAATATAACTTATACATACAAAATAAGGCAAATATTAAAAAAAATTTAATGCTAAAAAGTATTATAAAGTTCAGAAAAAATTAAACAGTATTTTATGTAATTGACTAACAAACCTCTAAAACACTTTATCTCCACACTTTTGCTGAATAATATTTGTCTCATTAGGTGACAATTCTATAATATTCTCTTCTTTGAGAAAATAAAACTATTTTTATTTTTGTGAGACTAGAAAGATAATTCACTTTTGTCTATATATTTTAAATCAGTGCTATTGAGGTAAATTAACATATCACAAAATTTATCAGTGTAAGTGCACAATTTGGTGATTTTTTTGGTAAATTTATATAGTTGTACAACATGTTTTAAACATTTTCATCAACTCAGAAAGTCCTTTCATGTCCATTTATACTAGTTTTATTAAATTCTTCAGTGTTTTATTCTTTTTGATGTTACTATACATGGAATTGTTTTCTTAATTTTATTTTCTGATTGTTGCTAGTATTTAATACAATTAATTTTTAAATTGATTTTGTATCCTGAAGCCTTGCTAAAATTGCTTATGTTATGGCATACTTTTAATAATGTGTATTTTTTATGATTTTTGTACATATAGGATCATGATGTCTGCCAATAACATTTTACTTTCTCCTTTCCAGTTTGCATGCCTTTAACTTTTTTATTCCTGCAATTCTGCATTGGCTAGAAGCTCCAGCATAAGGAGTGGACATCTCAACTGAAATTGAGAGTGGACATCTTTACTTGTTCTTTTTCTTTGAGGAAAAGCACTCAGTCTTTTATCACTAAGTATGATGGTAGTGGTAAGTTTTCTCACGGTGTTTTAATTGCCATTCACAGTTTGTGGAAACTCCCCTCTATTTCTCATTTGTTGAGAGCCTTTATCATGAATGGATTTGGATCTTGTAAAATGTTTTGGGTGCATCTATTAAGATGTTAATGCATGTTAGTCTTTTATTCTATTAATATGTATTATATTAATTCATTTTCAGATGTTAAAGCAACTTTGTCTTCTTTGGTATAATTTCTATTGTCCTATAGTTTTCATTTCATGTAATGTTTTTATCTGGCTTTGACATCAGCATAATTCTAACCTTATAGAACAAGTTAATAAGTGTTCACTCTCTATTTTTTTAAATGAATTTGAATAAGACCAGTATTATTTCTTATTTTAATACTTGAGAAGATTCATCAGTGAAGCCACCTGGACTTGGACTTTTCTTTGAAGAAGGATGATTAGTAACTAATTCAATTTTTAACTAGTTTTGTTCTAGTCAGTTATTCCATTTTAGATGGGAAGAGGGGTCTGTATGAAACGTGTGACTTACACACTATCTGTACTCACTGGGTAAAGAACTGGTACATTTTTGTGATTTATAAGTTAAGGAACTTGGATAAATTCTATTTTTTGAAATTTCTATTAAAAAAAGAGGGGAAAAGCCCTGGCCAATGTGAGTGCCAGGCCCAAAACAGAAGCATCTCAGGTTGGATTCCTGGTCAAGGGCACCTATTTCAGTTGCACTCCCTTCCCTGGCCCTGGTCTGGGCACATTCAGGAGGCAACTAATTGATGTGTCTCTCTCACATCAATGTTTCTTTTTCTCTCCCCCGACACCCTATTTTCCCTCCCTTCCACTCTTTCTAAAAATCAATGGAAATAATATGCTTGGATGAGGAATAACAAAACAAAAAATAAAAACGAAAAGGGAAGGAAACGCGTGGAACATTTTTAACTATAAACACTATATGACTGGGTATATTGCTAATAAGAGACAATTCTATTTTGCCTGGACATCAGTGAAAACAGAAACTTCTACTTATAATTTTACTTTGCTATCTGTAAGAATTTGTCATAGACTAACTCCTGGTTCCATATCATTCATAATTAGTTTCACTTCCACTGTGCATACACCTCCAGTGCTAGGTACTTTGGCACACCTTCATATAACATGAGCTCTAGTCTGAATACTTTGTGTCATGATACTATGTGGGCTGGAAAAATTGTCAGTAGGATTATTTGAAGTTAATTTTACTTTGAGACTGCTAGTAACAATGTAACTATACACAGAAGTGACTGCAAGCCACATAAAAATTTCCCATTAAGTCCAAGATGAAAGTGTGCCCTACTCACTTTCCCCTCAGTTGGAACCCTAAAATGCCAATGCCAATAAAAAAAGAGAAAAGGCATGACAAAGTAGGACTGGAAAGAAACAGAATTATCTGCCAATTTGTGATTACTAGGAAATTATCTAACTTTTGCAAATATAAAAATGTTAGCTGTGTGAACATATTGTTAGGTCCCTCACAAATCTTAAAAGGAGTCCATGCAAATGAGGGACTCTGCAGCTTATTTTATAAGTTTCGTGATAAATGATAAATTAAGCTCTGGGTGTAAGAAAGACCAACTCCAAAAAAGTACTGAGTTCCATAACTTCCCCTCAGAATTTTACAAGGTGTGCACCTGATCTATTGAATAAATCTCCTGGGCTTTACCTTTCTCATGTAGAGTAAAATTAGAAACAGTAATTGGTGACCTTTATTAACCACTTCCTTCATGCTATGCACTTTAAGCACATTATCTCAATTCTCACAACCTTTTGAAATAAGCTCTCTCAAAAATTCCTATTTTACAATTAAGGAAAGAGGGTAACTTTCCTGAAAAAATACTAATGATGACTTCATATCATTGTCCTGTGCTGTTAATGTGAAAATAAATAATAAATGTGTCTCTATACTCTGAAACATTACATCAGTCCCCATCAGAGAAAGAGAGCTCTTATATGTGTGAGAAATTCATCAGTTCACCTGCAAGTCCGAGGACCATTAAATGGCCTATCAGACTGATCAAAGTCAGGTCCTGGAGTCTCTCCAGCCTACCATTACTGCTCATCAGGATACAGGTCCAATGGGCAGGATAATGGATGATTGCACACAATACACAGTGCAGTGTTTTTAAAACTTTACTCAACATAAGAACCATAAAGAGGGATCTTGCTGTTGAAAGTAAGGATTCCTGGGACTTATCTCCAGATACTCTAATGCAGTTGGTCCAGGACTGTTTCAGGTTTGCATTTTTATTAAGTATTCTGAGTAACTTTTATATAAAGCTTCTTGGGTTATAGATTAAGCACAGAGAAACTGATTCTTAGGGGAGGAAATTACTAGCCTACTTAGTGTTATTTTTCCTCTGTGTTTTTATGTCCTGACTTTAAAAAGAAAAAATGGAAAAATATGGTTACACCACCTACTTGTTAATGCTTCTAAGACTTTGATCCCTCTGGGAGGTGATTTTGCATTACTATGTATCATTTGGATTTTATTGTGAGTGAATTTCATGTATTTTCTTATTAGGGCAAGTTTGTTTTTTTAATATATTTTATTGATTTTTTACAGAGAGGAAGGGAGAGGGATAGAAAGTTAGAAACATTGATGAGAGAGAGACATCGATCAGCCGCCTTCTGCACGCCCCCTACTGGAGATGTGCCCGCAACCAGGGTACATGCCCTTGATCAGAATCGAACCTGGGACCTTTCAGTTCGCAGGCTGACGCTCTATCCACTGAGCCAGACCGGTTTCGACAGGGCAAGTTTTTTTTTAATTTTTATTGATTTCAGAGAGGAAAGGACAGGGAGAGGGAGAGGGAGGGAGGGAGGGAGGAGAAAGAGAGGAGAGAGAGAGAGAGAGAGAGAGAGAGAGAGAGAGAGAGAGAGAGAGGGAGAGAGAGAGAGAGAGAAACATCAATGATGAGAGAGAATTGTTGATCGACTGCCTCCTGCACGCTCTTGCCTGGGGATCGAGCCTGCAACCTGGGCATGTGCCCTTTATTGAAATCGAACCTGGGACCCTTCTATCCAATGAACCAAACTGGCTAGGGAAGGACAAACTTGCCATTTTCTTCATTTTACTTACACAGAATAATGCCAGACAGGGCCAATAAGTAATTTGTTATTCTATGGGGCAACTATGGGCAGACCTTGACATTAATTCAGCCAGCTTGGATTGCAGCTAAATGAAAAGGAAGGTCTGAAGTTTAGAAAGAGTTCTTAAACTTAGAATCAAAAAAACATATAGGGATTATATGTTAGATTTTACCAGGTGAGGGATACTAATATCTTGTTAGATATCTCTGAGGCACTGTGTCCTTTAAAATGTAAATAAAATTCATTGGAGCACATTCCAGGTGAATTTAGTGGATTGGAAGCACCTTTGTTCTCTTGCTTTCTAAAGGAGGTGTCAACACATTGTTCAGTAAAAGACTAGATAGCAAATATTTTCAACTTTGTAGGCCGTATAGTCTCTGTCACAATTACTCAACTCTGGCATGTAAGCATCCATAGACAATATGTAAGCAAATGAGTGTAGTTGTGTTCTAATAAAACTTTATTTATAGAAACAGTTGGCATCCACATTTGGCCTAAGTTTGAGACACTTGTTCTAAAAGGTGAAGATAGCTTACTGCTTATCTGTGTATGTCTAATTCTGAGTTTCTGCTTCTACTGAATTAATTCAGTTTATTGGTCATTTTATCATCCTGTGAATTTCTCTCTATTCTGCAGTTTGTAAGGCTAGAAATGGAACTCAAACAGTCAGCATGGAAGTTTATTTGCACTGAGATCCAACCATGAGACATGTTTCTTGTTAATAACTTACATGTCATGCTCCAAAATGTTACATAATTCTTGGCTGACTCACTCATTTTGATGTGGAAAAAAGGTTGTATCGCCTTGCGCTAGAGGAAGCATGAATGGAACTGATAGCTTCTCAGCAAATTCTTGGGCTTAGAGAGAGACATATAGGACTCCATACATTGACAACTGGTTTACAGCAGTTGTCAAGCTAGTGCCCCAGATTAAGCTGGTCTCATATTAAGTTATCTTCTCTGACAGAAAACAAAAGTATGGGGTTGCTCCATGACACTTGGAATTCAAAAAATGTCACATTTCCCCATTTTGCTAAGTCATGTTAAATGCAGCTTGAACTTTTTATTTTCTAAAATTTCTGAGAGGTACAAACTCAGTGATTTTTCAGTGCTTCTCTCTTTTCCTTGGGCCATAGCAGAATCCCAAAATTTATTGGATTCAAATCTGTGAGGAAAATAGAGAGCAGCATCATTCCTCAAGCTCTGTGTGCTTGTTGCCGCCATATGCCATGTTTAATGGTTCGTTAAAATTTGGTCAGCTGTCAGGCAATCCTAATTGTTCCATCCATGAATGACTTAAGGACCTTCACTAAAACTCATAAGATCATAGGACTTAGTTCATAGTTCTTACATTTGCAAGGGGCTGCAGATTAGCTCTGATTTTAATCAGTTCCGATCTGCATCACTTTGGCAAATTGATCTTTTTATCCTCTTCAGTAGCAAAAATCAAATCAATTTCCTGGGAACTTGGTTGCTCCCATTATCAAATTGTAAAACAAGGGCCTCTGAACCCCCTTTTCCCCCCCTCAGGCGACCCAGTTTAATATTCTTATTGGGTCCAGAATGTTGGAGAGAGAAATGGTTTTCTCCACTTCATAACCCTCACCACTCTTATTTTGCTCCAACTAGCCCTTTTTGTTGTTATACTTGTCTGGTCTTAGAGGAGTGGTGGAATAATTCTTTTGTTTCTTTCTAGAGTTTATTATAGTAAGAAGTAATAACACTTGATTTCTCCATACAGTATTTTAAAATTAAGAAATTTTAAATTAACCATTCTGTTGTAAAGATTCTATTTATTATGGTCCAATAGTTCTTAAGATATAGGATTTGGCATAGTAGTATCATCTCCTGGGGACTTGTTAGATAAGAATATTCTCAGGCCCTAGCCCAAATCTACTGAAATTGAGTCCTAGGAGTGGGGCCCAGTAATCCACGTTTAACCTCTCCAGATGCTTGAGATCAGTGGTTCTCAACCTTTCTAATGCTGCAACCCTTTAATACAGTTCCTTATGTTATGGTGAGCCCCCAACCATAAAATTATTTTCATTGCTATTTCATAACTGTAATTTTGCTGTTCTTAACGAATCATAATGTAAATATCTGTGCAAGTTCAAGAATCACTATTCTAGAAAATGTTATACACTAAATTCTCAGTGTTGTTGATAGATTCTGGGACTTTAAGCAAAAGTATGAATAATGTAACCGATTTTACCATAGGCTAATAGATATAAACAAGGGTTAAGTTCCTACAGCATCTCATTAATGGGAGGCCATTGGAACTTAATATTAAAATGAAATAATGCTCAACTAAAGGACGTTATTAGAGGATCTGCTATACTTGTGACTGACAATCTGCTAGAGGAAAATTTGTCATTTAGAGCTAATGGTAATCTTCCGATTAATACTTAGTCTTTGGTCCTTTTTCCAGACTCTCTTGGAATGCATACCAGTATTCTCGCAAATTTTACTTGATGCCCTCTTGTGGCTATGAGAATTCCCAAATGTATCACTATATCCCTGATTATTATTGCCCTCTGGCTTTGTATTGTTTCATTTCATGAAAGCTCAATTTTAATGTTTTGACATTATTCCAAACTATATTCTTCATTTTGGTCTACCACACAGATTTTTTTCTTCCTGCTTTTCCCCCTTTATTATCAATGACCCTGGAGCAGGACTGGACCTGGTATTCATTCAGTTCACTTGAATGAGTCACTGACCTCAAGTGAAAAATTTAAGAAATTTCAAAAATCTCAGAATCAAGATAATAGTATTTTAATGAAATATTTTGTGAAAGTTAAAATTAATGCAAGAAAATCTATGATGACCAAAATAAACATTTTTGAAAGATATTTAATGCCTTGCCATACCAAGCCATATTGGCTTGAGATAAAAGGAAAAATATGTTAATAATATTGATCCTGTCTTTATTTAAAATTTTGATATTTTGTTCATTATGGATACTTTAGCATAGTTTTTATTTTTAAAAGTACTGCATCAAAATATTATCTATCTTGGTTACTGAATTTTTTGCTGCCCTCTTAAATTTTGTACTGGGGCATAATTTTGTGCCTCAGTTTCCTCACCAAAACCCTGGAGAGTGGAATGTCACTCTTTCTCCCATGCCTCACTTAAAAATGCAATTGCTTTATAAAGGTGCCTCTTACTCTTCTCTATGTCCCAGATGTCTCTGCTAATTATAGATGGAACCAGCAAGCAAGAAAGTAAGTTGATTATAAGCAGTGGTTTGAGGCAATGAAAAGTCTCCTGACCTGACAAACTCATCTCTCTCTTTGTTTTAGATTATTATGCATAGTTGACACATTGGTCCCAGAGGGAATAAAACACATTTTGGTTCCAGGTTCCAGAGGAGATAACATGGAAAAGTATCAGGTCCCATAAGTCCCCCTTGTATTGGTTTAACAAGTGATGGGGCTCTGGAGAGCAAGTTCCCAGGTAAGAGGATAGTTAAAATCTTTCTCCTAGAATAGAGGAGAAAGATAATCACTTGCCCAAGGCTCATGGTTATCTGCTCATCATCACTTTAATAACTGTACACACAGTGTATATTAAATAATCTTATACTTGCTCATACACTGCCTTGTAATTAGTCTCTAAATGAATCAAATGTGTATATTTATCTTCTTCAACCAGACTGAATTTTTTTTAGTTTCATGTTTCTCCTCTCTCTCTCTCTCTCTCTCTCTCTCTCTCTCTCTCTCTCTCTCTCTCT
>JAAGEH010000012.1:45493048-45519583 GCA_011751065.1 Lasiurus cinereus
TCTCTCTCTCTCTCTCTCTCTCTCTCTCTCTCTCTCTCTCTCTCTCTGATTCTAGTTTTTAAAGAGGATGAATTACATAGCCATTGCCAAAGCATGATCTATGCCACATTTGACTTCATTCAGTTCTTTTCTTTGTTAAGTTCATAGTACACTTCAGATCTAATACAACTGAGGAGATGTCATTGAATGAAGCAACTTCATATTAGAAAAAGTTAAAAGCATATAGTTGGCTTTGGTGTCTACTAATTGCTGACAATTATATGGAGATAACCTCAATTCTCCAGAAGCTTCTAAAGCATAGAGGTAGATGCCCCAATGCAGACATATATAAATAGGACCTATAAAATAGCTTAAAACATTAAGTCAATATATCAATGTAAATTGACAGTTAAATCATATTCTTAAGGGATAGCATTGCTTCTTTCATATGTTTCCAAACCAAATGCTACATGTACCCACAGCCAAACTCGTGGGTCTTTGAAGATGCAAGCATTCTGAGCACAAATTCACCTTTCATGCAAAAATTCCAAAACCCAGTTCACAAACATGCCCTTCATAAATCACCACACAGTCTCTTCAGTTGTAGTATTATACAAATTAAATTGTCAAGAATGTTTTCCTTTTATAGCAGTTGACTCAGTATCTTTTACAGTCTTCAAAGCTGTCAGATTTCTACATTTGAACTCCAATAAATAAACTTATGCCTTTCTTTGTATTTAGAAGTTTACAACATAGAATTTCAAGCTCTGACCTGTTGAGAAAGTTACTGTACCAAGTGGGATTTTATTACTATGGTAACTTAACAAGAAAGAAGTATTAAAAGCAATTTTCCCTAGTACTTTCAGGAGAGTTTGCCATTTATGACTTCAAATCACTGTCTTATATTTAAAAAAATATATTGGCCAAGGATCTTTAGATGAAACATTTATTTTATATTATTTCATAGTCTGGAATGAATTTACAAGTGTATTGAACGGAATGAGTATTTTTTGGAACATTTTTGCACTGGTGGAGAGTTGTTCTGCTTCTGTGGGGCTTTGTGCCATCAAGACAGCCCATATGTCAATCCACTCTGTTTGGTTCAGCAACTACAGGAGGCAAGGAGGAAACTGTGTCAACTATATGATGACTTAGTTTGTTTTGACCTGATGAATGGCTATAAGAAATGTCAATAATTGATGGAAGAAAGCCATTCCAAAGTTACTGTCCCAGAGATTCACTCCGAAAGCCACACGTATAAACATCTTCTAGAGCAGTGGTTTTCAACCTTTCTAATGCCGCGACCCTTAAGTTCCTCATGTTGTGGTGACCTCCAAACATAAAATTATTTTCATTGCTACTTCATAACTGTAATTTTGCTACTGTTATGAATCATAATGTAAATATCTGTGTTTTCCAATGGTCTTAGGCAACCCTGCTGTTTTCTTATGGTCTTAGACTCTACAGCGGTTCTCAACCTGTGAGTTGTGACTGTAGAGCCTAACTAAGACCATCAGAAAACAGCAGGGTCACCTAAGACCATCAGAAAAATACAGATATTTACATTATGATTCATGAACAGTAGCAAAATTACAGTTATGAAATAGCAATGAAAATAATTTCATGATTGGGGGGGTCACCACAACATGAGGAACTATATTAAAGGGTCATGGCATTAGGAAGGTTGAGAACCACTGTTCTAGAGGATATTGCCCATTGCCAAGTTCACTGAGACATGGGGTACAGAGCCCTCACTGCAGTTGACCTTCAAATCTGAGGCACAGGAGCATGGACATGCAAATGAAGGACATGATATCTATTTCTATGTATTATATTTACAGAAGGTTCTACAAAAGGATACCTGGATGACTGACACAAGGAAGGGCTCACAGTAGTATTATACACCTACCATACAAGATTGTGAAGCTCATACCCTGATGGAGGGGAGGGGCCCTCCAATGTCACTCTCCTGGGGAACAAGTGAGTTACCATAGGAAAAGCCAAAGCCTTCAGACATTTTTCAGAAACAAGTCATGAGGCAACTTTGAAAGTTATGAGGTTAAAAGCAACTTTTCATACTAAAATTTTGAAATGACCTCTAAGCATTATCAAAGCCAACGTGTGTGTGTGTGTGTGTGTGTGTGTGTGTGTGTGTGTGTGTGTGTCTGTGCACAATTATGTGTTTTGCTTGGTTTTTGATTATTGCTCTGAAGGTCATCCTTCCAGGGTTTGTCTGCTCCTATAATACCTGTTGAGGATGAATCAATTTCCTTTCATTTGGATATAATTTGCAGCCACATTATCCTGTCTAATAGGAACCAAAAGCAGCCAGAAAGATTTCCCGAGGAACAGCTGGCACATGCAAATGTGAGGCTGCTCATTTTAATTTGGGTTGTCACGACATTTCCTCAATTACCTCACTGACCTCACTTCCTTACACTGCTTCTGCCTCACTGTCTAGAAGATACAGACTTGTTTTCTTATTTAGAGAGCCCAAAGAAAAACCATGAGCAAGTCTGGATGTTATATTGCTCTCAAATGCTGGACATAGGCAGAATGTGTCGCTTGAAACCATCACCTATCAAGGATACAATGGAGCAAACCTGCCAATCGAGCATTCATTGGGCCTATTTCTTTGTCAAGGAGCCATTCATGGGTGACTTCTTTATTTTAGAAATAGAGAAAAAAAGCTCATAAGTGATTATTGGGGAGGGTGCAGAGCACATTTGGCTAAGAGAAATAATATAAAAGTATTCATGTGAAACCACCTGGATGGCATGGACACAAATTTGTGTATGTTTTTTTTTTTTTAAATCAGTCTGCCTTCATTCTTCCAGGTAGATGATTAAGAAATGATAGCCCGGCCAGCATAGCTCAATGTCCTATGAACCAGGAGGTCACAGTTCAATTCCCAGTCGAGGCACATACCTGGGTTATGGGCTCAAAACCCAGTGGGAGGCATGCAGGAAGCAACTGATAGATGATTCTCTCCTATCATTGATGTTTCTGTCTCTTTCTCCCTCTCTTTTCCTCTCTGAAATCAATAAAATGTATGAGAATAAAAAAGAAATGCTAGTCCTCATCTTCACTATTGCTGGCAAAATAAGATTGCTAATAGCTCTTAGTTGTGTTTCAAAACAGAGCAGGAAACTATTGGTCAAATTTTTGTGATCACTATAATTTGTCCTTAAGAAGACATTCAGTACACATTCTATCTCCTTTTTTAAAATATATATTCGTTAGACAAATACAGTAATCAATAAATTGACACATAAATATATGATAAACAAATTATAGATGTAAGGTATCTTCTCATAGCAAGAGATATGATATGCTTTTCATTATAAAGGAAAGAATTAACACTGATTGATATATACATGGCCAAACACTTATATAGAATTAGCCTTAGGGATTAGTATGGCAAAAGAAGTGAAATGAATGGTTACAGTAATAATTCTCTGCTAAATTTTATGAATGCACACAAATATTTTTAATTTCTCATATAAGCTGTCTTCATACATTGTGAATGAATAGAATTTACTAAACTAGATACTGATGGAAATATGGACAAATACAAGCAGGACTTCTGCTCGTTTTTCTTATGTCTAACCTATGGAAAAATTCAAGTCAGTCTTTCCCAGAAGTGGCAAGGGCACACTGTATCTGAGATCAGGTGGTCAGGTGAGCAACCTGTGTGAATAGGCCTGTTCTGCTAATATTTACCAAAGGCCACAAGTTCCTGTAGCTGGGAGATTCAGGAGCTAACCTATTGTTTGAGCAAACTGAAGCTTTCTTTGGAAAATCTTGGCAATGGGAAGTGCATTTGCGTCTTTATTTATAACAACTGTCATACATTTTTCCCTCTAAAGGAAAATAAGTCTTTAATTTCCTATTGAAATTGTTCAGTTGACAGAATTTTTTTTTTTATGCAATAACCTCATATATAAAACATGAAGCAGGAACAAACTGCCTGTACTATACGAAAATCTGAAAAAAGCTCTCTTTGGTTTGAATAATTTACATTTAAACACAAACATGATCTTATTGAAAGCAGTGCTGTATGAAGTGGATGGCTGAAATAATTTCCAAGTTTCATTTTTTTAGAGTACAGATAATATGGTAGTAAATTGAAACAGGCACACAGTGATAATTTTAGAAATGGGTTTGCAACCCAATTATGGCAATATTTTTTCATAACATCTCCTAGTGTGATCTTTTTCAAATATGGAAAAATACTAGAACACTCATCTTAGAGATACACAGCCTACATTATTTGTATGACTGTTAGTATCTCATCTGCACTGTCAATATACATAATTCCTTAGACTTCAGCAACATCTTAAAGCCAAGGAAAGAACCTAGCTTATGAGAGCACTCTATCCCTCTATCTTCAGTTGGATTCTGGAAGCTACCAAACCCCTTTATTCTTTCAGATTCTGTTGCAATAAGGGTACTCGCTACAGCCTGGTCTCCAGATTCCACAATTACTCCATTAAAGCTGGGGACTGGTCAAATCAGTAAGCCGGCAGTAACAACAGCAGGTCCTTTTAGCTAATACATTTCCAGAAATCCTGAATTCTGCTTATTTCCCCTGCACCCTGTCCCCACAGTTATTTGGAGATGGGAAATGACTTAGTATATGTGACCCAGCCTAAAAAGACCCAAGATCAGTATTTTCAACAATAATCTGGAGACCTTCAAACAAACCAGTATCTTTCAAAATGGACCGAAGTTTTCTGAGCATGTCTTGGCTAGCTTAAGCAGCAGTACAAGAACTCTCAGGAAACAAAGCAAAACAAATACATTGTTTTGCCAGCTAATTAGCTTTCTGATTGCTGATAGGGAATATTAAGTTTCCATGTGTTCCTCCTTTCCAATACCTTGGTCTAGTATTAGTTTAGCCCAGTGGCTTGGCAAACTATGGCTGGTGATCCACATGCGGCTCGAAAGCCTCAGTTTGCCTCTCTGTTGACTAATGATTTTGCCAACCACTGGTTTAACCTTATTATGGCAAAAGCTATATGGTGTGTGTTAGTTGAGCTGTATAACTATTTTCTTTCTGAGTCTATCAAATATTTTTATTGAGGTCCTTCTATTGCTAAGCACTCTGTAAGGTGCTATGGTTATAAAAGAGGCAGAAAATTCAATCCTAAATTTCAGGTTTACAATTCAATTGATAAGACCAAATTAGTGGACATTGAAAATGCAATGGATTGCTAAATGATCCAGTATTGAATTAGCATACGATGAAGGAAGTTCATAGAATAATGAAAAGATGTGGGAGAACCGAATGGGGAAGCTTCAATGAATAAGATAACACTGGAGCTATTTATTGAAGGATGGTCTCCACAGCCTTTAGCAAATATCCCCAAAAGGATCATAAACTTAGAGATTAGGAAGGAGACCTATTTCACATTCATTCCATATTTATGAATATGAAATATGTCATACTTTTTCTCTAGACATATTGTCTGTCTAACCCCAAAGGCTAATTCATGTAATTTCCTTCCAATGCAATAATGTTATCCCAAATATAAAATGGTCACCTGAAAACAGAAATATTTTTTTCTAAGATTTCCTGAATTACAAGTGCAGTTTTTTTTTTCTTTAAGGCCAGGAAATTAGTATGATAAATATGCTAAACTTTCTTTTTAATATCCAGTGAGATTTGGGAAACGTAATCTTACAGAATCCAATATTTTGTAACTCAATTAATCAAGTTTTAAATGCCATGATGGAAAAGAAAAACATATTTATGTAAAAATAAATTACATTTAGAAGAACCTTAAGCTTCTCAGTGATCTAAAGATGCAGAAAAATAATTGTGATATAGTTAAAATCTAGTTAGCTCCATAGAGTCCACAAGGACTCATTATGCTTATGTGTTAGCATGTCCTAGGTTTTGTAAAGCCATGGTTACCTTACTGTAGCCAGAAACTATCTCTCTCTCTATTTTTTGCTTAGGAGCAGTGCCCCCCAAAAGTCAAAATGCCTAGCTTTCCAAAGCTATATCAAGATTGCAAAAGTCCTGTAAAGTATCACTGAAGATATTAAGTGTCATAAAATTTCAGAGTTTGAAGACATTGTGGAGATCATTATCCAACCCTTTCCGATGATAGTGAAGAAAGGTAAGCTGTATCAGAAGCCCTGGCCTTGGAGATGAGGGGTTTGAACACATCCACATGTAACGTGTAATTTAGTCTGTATGTAGATAGTCCCTTCTATTTTCTTTATTTCTTTTTAGAAAAGTAAACATTCATTTTTTTTTCTCACAGGTCTAGCTTTGCTAATCCCTTCTGTTTTCCACACACTTTCAAAAAAGCCTGATTAGAAGTTACCATTAGGTCTTTCTCCCTCTCTCTCTCTCTCTCTCTCTCTCTCTTTTTATTTTGCTAGAAGAAAAGAATTTTCTCAGAGGCCATAGGCTGGTGATACTGATGATCATCAGCTGTTATGGACTGAGTATCTATGCTGGTGTGATGAGTAAATGCACACACACACAAAAACAAACAAACAAACAAACAAAAAACAAGAAGACTAAGAGGGACCTGAACCTGAGCAAATGTATGTGAGCACCATTATCTCCTCTCAGAGAGCCAAAGACCATTTGAAGCTGATTAATTTATGGAGAACAATAAGGTGGTTCTCAAGTATCACTTTGGGGACTTTACAAGGAAATATAACCTTATTTTATACTCATGTGTATCTTAGGTTTGAACACTTAATTGTAAAAATTTGTATAGTGAGTACTGGAGACTGGTCCCTTCTTTACTGGAGAGAATAATAAATCATCATGCAACAGATCATTTTCCAGAAACTCTTGAATGGTTTCCTTAGTCAAATAAGTATGGGATGAGTACTGAGCAGTATTTACCTGGAGGAAGAGTATAATGAGAACACTTCATGGCCTGGCTGAAGCTAACTCCTCCCCATTTGCTAAAGAGGAAGAGGAACACTTGTAATAATCTAAACAATAAAGATTTATTAAATTAAAAAATAAATAAAGAGGAATCTGATAAATTGCAAAAGAAACCAAGGACCTTTAGAGAGAAAAGGAACCTCATCCTGCTCACTTCTTGGGGTGGACGGAGATAGTTAGACCAAAGACTTAAGGAAGTACATCAAGATTCTTCAAAGAGAAATGCACCAAAAGAGAATGAGGCATGGGAGCAGTAATCCTTAGCATATACAAGAGGAGGGCTATCTTAGGACAAACATTGTGGATTTGCCTTATGACCCATTCTGCTGGCACATTGCTGGGGTTTGGAAACAAAGGCTGAGTATTGAAACCTGGGATATCCTTTGGTTGAGTTATGAGGTATCATCACAGGATGGACATGCTTTTGTGGCACAGTGCAGCATCTAGTTTTGAACAATGGCGTTTAATGGTAGTAAAAAACCAGAACAGTAATGCAGGCTTAAACACTTTCTCCTTCAGGACTGAGTAAACCTTGAGCTTCTAAACTTAAAAAGAGACTGTATGTGTGTGGGAGGAGAAGACTTTCCAGGGAAGGTCTCAAGAGTGAGATGCTGGACTTTCCACTAATAAGTCATGTGGATGCTCACTGGAAAAACAAGAAGATTTTACTGCTTTGTACCCCCTTGTTAATGACTCAGGAAAAGCTTGTTACATATGTAAAATTATGGAGAAATCACACTGTTGCATTATGTAAGGTAATCCCAAATCATAATGCATAGTCTGCCTTTCCCCTCATGTTTATTTAAGTGTGAGGTCCCTGGAATCTTAGATTAGCAGAAATCCTAGAAATCTTAAAGAAGAGTTTGTCTCTTCTAGAAGGTCTATGAGAACAAGTCATAGCACCTAAAGTCCTTTGGCATGGCTATCAACTAATTCCTTAATATCCTCTTAATTGATTTCAATGGAAGTCTGAAATAATATAATATGAATGGTGGATAATTTATCAACCTGTGGCTTTTCATTATATATTTGGTCCAATATCTTAGTTTGTTGCATTCATATATATCTTCATAATTGACAAGGCACTTTCATATACATTATGTTATTTGTGTCTCACTTCAACACTGATGGGCATGTAGAACAGTGATTATAACTCTATTAATACATGAGGACATTTGGGCCCTAAGAGATTAGACAATACAACTATAAATGAGTATAAGAGGGTTTAAATTTAATTAATTAGAAAGAAAAAAATAGCAACTTTACTGTGAATACACATAGTGATACCACTTAAGTTGTCAAAATTAATGTCAGCAATAATGAGACATATCAATATTATGTACCTCCTGATATGCACTGAAAACAGCACATCACCACCTTTGGATGATTGTTGGCAGATATGCTAAAGGTGTTGTGCACTGGGCTTCTAGTTATTAATAACGAACTGCAACATTCGCTAATTACTGATTACTGTAATAGTGTTGCATTCATTTCTCTTATGTGCCTTATGCGCAGGCGCACCATTTCTCTCCAATAATACTAGCAGCGAATATTTTAGCACCGGAAAACAAACAAACAAACAAAAAGATTTATTTGCATTATGCTTATTAATTTGTGCAGTGATTCAGTGACTGGTAATTAATGTTCAAGAAAAAAATGATTTTTTATTAAAATGTTGTATTATTTTATGTTAATGATTACTCATTTATTTCAGCCTCTTGTATTCAGCATGTCTCTATTGAAATAAACCTACATTTCTATGAAAATTTAAGCTTTTTTTTGTAACCTACATAAACTTAAACCTTGTTTATTTGGCCTGTGTTAGCCTCTGAATTTGACACAAAGTATACAGGAATGTTGTGTACTATTTTTGCCACCTTTTTGTAAGTCTGAAATGATTTCAAAATCAGAGTTAAAATAAATAAATAAATACATACATACATACATACATAAATAAATAGGTTTTCTCTTGTAGCCAAGCCAAATTAATTTTTTATCTTCAATTAGAGTTTTCATAAGCTTCAAAATTCAACTGGTAATAAAAAAAAAGGACCATTTTTGCATTTTCAAACTGTGGATAATGTTTCTATGGGATTCGTCTATGTTCTATGGTAAAATTCTTGGAGATATAAAGCATGGAGGCAAAGACTAAAGGCCTTGATTTTAAATAGACAAATCCCAACCCTGCCATTTTCAACGTATGTTTACCTCAGTTTCTCTATCTGAAAAATGGGGGTAAGTAATAATATTGTAGAATTATTGTGGGACTGAATAATTCAATGCATGGTAAGCCCTTACACAGTGCTAGGTATATGTTCTAACTTTTTAGCTATAATTAAATTTAAATAAAACAGTGAAAAAGAATAGCTTCCTGGGCCAGTCACAACTTCTTGTCCAAATGGCTCCATTGGTTGGTATTTCACCAACTTAAATGTACATTGCTTACTCAAAAGCTGTTTAAAGCATGCTCACTACTAATAAAAAATCAAAAAGAAAGGATGTCATTTACACAAATTCCCTGGGGATATTTTGAAACAATAAGTGAATAGCAGTGAGAAGCTTGCAGTGGAAAATAACTCAGCCATCACCCTACCCTCAGTAGTCGGTTGGGTATTGTCACTGGAAGAGAGAGTGGAAAATAGAAGTTCTTTTCAAAGGTTTCTCTGCTCATGATGGAGAATAGGGAAGAAGCCATAGCTGCTCCGGGAGTCCAGCAAAACCTGCCCTGAGTGGGCGGACAAAGCTTTAAACAACTTGGAAAGCCTCTTCAAAGAACAATTAAAAACAACCTCCCATGGTGGGAGGTGAATCTGGCTGGGAGACTCCTGCTATCTTTCCCCAGGGTAGAATTCCCAGGCTTCTGGATCCTTGTGGAGTGGCCTTGGCAGTGGACTTCGAAGTATGTTCCCTTTTCACTTTCCCGGCCGGGTTCAGAGTGGTGATTTGAGTACACGGGGTAAAGAACATCTGGCTCTCCTGAAGCTGAAAGAGATTTGCAGTCAGCAGGTGGGGGTTGGAGGTTTATGAAAATAGCGGGGCAAAGTTCATTTTGTGGACAACTCTTGGCCATGGGTGTTATTTATTTCAAATTTTATACTGCTGAGCTCCTGTGGGCTTATTACAGATCAATTCATAAACAAACACACTCTAAGTTGTGTCCTGAGGATAAATGATGAGTTTATGTGACTTTGGGGTTGCATGTTCGAGGTAAGAGGGGAGCCACAACTAAGGACTTGGTGTGATAAAATTAAATTCCAGGCTATACCCTTGTTTGGGCAAAAGACTGCAGAAAAGTCCATGAACTGTACAAAAATTTTCAGGCACTAAATTAATGTCTTCAACATTTCTAAAAAGAATTGTTATGGATTAAAGGCAATAAATAACCCCAAAGAGCATCCAGCTTTAAGTGTATGAAAAGATAAAATAAATACTTTGGAGACCTGAAATATTCTATAAAATAACTTCAATATGCATTTAATATTTCTAACAATGATTATCCAAAATCATAATTTATTCAGTCATCTCGTAAATATCAAATTGTGTGTCTACTGCTAGTATGTGCCAGAACAATATATGAGCCAAGCTTCTAACTAATTTATGGTCAATATTTTCTGATGACTTGATAGTTTCCTCTTCATAAGAAGCTTCTACTTTTTGATGTAATGAGCATCAAGAGATACCCTTAGCAACTCAAAATAGATCCCAATGTAGCAATTCTGTGCACACACACTGTTATCTTTATGTGTTTAAAGTGTTGGAAACTCATTGGATGACAGGATGAGTAATCATGAGAGGGTTATGTATGGCAGTCCTGTTTGAGCAGAGCCATAAAAAAGGAGGCTGTACATTCCCAAGCTAGACATGAAACAGAAAAATGTTTATTTCTTACTGTGAGGTCGATCTCAACTCTATCTCAGGAAAAAAGCTATCATCAAAGGAAAAAAATCACAGTGATTCCATGAGATCATTTATCCTGCAAATCCAGAGTGTCTCTTTGCAACACAAAATGTAACAGGTAGGCAACGATATACTTGAAACAGAAGCATGAGTGGAAAATAATGAGAGGAACACCACATTGGAGAGGGAGAGAATCAGACAGCAGTTAGAGATAGAGTGAAAGAAAAGTAGATACCCCTAGAAGGACAGAGAACCCTGGTCTAACTCCCCGTATGTGATATAGTAGTGCTTGTAGCACGAGCTGCCCTCCCTGCTTCAGTCCATCCCTTACCCTCAAGATAGGTTCCTCTCCATACAGAATGCCCAAAAGTTCTAGAGAGGATACAACCCAAGATGTGACATCCATGTTAGGGAGAGATCACTTTATGAAATTAACTCTAGATGAATAGCAATGTGTATTGGATAACTTCATTATCTGCAGAGTAACCCAGAGTGGGAGATAGTTTGTAAGTGAGTTAATGAGAGGAGCAACATGTTTTTCAGTTCAATTAATGGAACTCTCCATTATATTGTGACCTTCAGCATGAGATAATAGTGACTTTGGTAACTAATAAAATAGTAATTGGACAGTTAAAATTTGTTAGTGAAATCTGTCAGTGTTAATTCAACCTAGTCTATTGGAAAGAGGCACTCTACTTGACAAAAAATAATTATTTCAATTCTGCAAGGATGAATTTGATATCTGGGACAAGAAATCTCTCTCTCTCTCTCTCTCTCTCTCTCTCTCTCTCTCTCTCTCACACACACACACACACACACACACACACACACACACACACACACACATACACACACACCACTTTGTATCTCAACTATACTCAATTTCTTCTTGCCATTACGAATTTGTATGTTTCAACATCAGTTCAGTGTTCTTTGAAAATCTTTTTCCTGCCCTTTCTAAGCCATCACAAATGTTTATTGCTTTCACCACCTTCATTAAGTTTATTACTCTCACTACATCTGCTTTTGAACTACCCCTGTTCCCCATTTAGAAGCATTCACTCTAATTCCCTAGTCTAGTACAAGCATGTCAAACTCAAAGGCTAACATGGGCCAAATAAACTAGGCATATGACCCATGGGCCGAGAGTTTGACATGCTTGGTCTAGTATATAAGGCATCAGATGTCAGTGCCCATTTTGCTTGAATTCTCTGTGGTATTTAATACAACTGCTCTAACACTCTATCCTCATTTATTTTCTAGAATATCACTCTGTTTATCCTCTTCTCTCTCTGACTCTTCTGTTTCTTTCCTTTCAGTGTCACTGTTGGCTAGAGCTCAATCCTAGGCTCAGCACTCTCACTGGAAAATTCATCCTTATCCCATGTATGTACTCAGCACTCTCAAATGCACACCGCCTGGCCAGTTTCTTCTCCATCACTGCAGACTTTCTTAGCTTATCACCTTATAATTTGGGAGAAATTTAAATATTTTTCTAACTGATTTTCCTGCCTCAGTTCTTTTATACCACTAATTGATTATCCACACTTCAGCAAGAATGATTGTTTTAAAATTCAAACCTAACCAAATTACTTCTCTAACTTAAGACCCATTATTGGGTTCTCATTGCTTTAAAAGCTCTCAAATGCTCTTATGTGATGTGTAAGATCTGATGCTGCCTGCCCTGTCCTGATTCCTATCTTATCTTTCTCCTACTGCTACAGGGTATGGTCCGGGCACAGCTCAGTAAAAAAAAGTCATGAATTGAGCAGCTGGAGTGATTGATCCTATAGGCTTTAATTGTATCTAAAAATATAATCTTAAATGGCTAATAATGATTAGGCTTGATATTTCCTTTGCCTCTATCAGCTTGCACTCTAATTTATAGATTATGTTGAATTTCATCATTATTAGATATTATTTTCACTACCTTTTTTTTGCATGCAAAGTTGTTATGTTTTTATTCTTTTTTTTAATTAAATCTTTATTATTCAGATTATTACATTTGTTTCTCTTTTTTCCCCTCCATAGCACCCCTCCACCCAGCTCCCACCCCTCCCTCTGCCCTTAGCTCCCTCCCATTGATCTCATCCATAGGTGTATGATTTTTGTCCAGTCTCTCCCTGTACACCCCTCACCCCTTCCCCCCTGAGAATTATCAGTCCACTCCCTTTCTGTGCTCCTGATTCTATTATGTTCACCAGTTTATTCTGTTGATCAAATTTTTAATTCACTTAATTTTTAGATTCACTTGTTGATAGATATGTATTTGTTGTTCATAATTTTTTGACCTTTACCTTTTTCTTCTTCCTCTTCTAAAAGAGTACCTTTCAGCATTTCATATAATACTGGTTTGGAGTTGATGAACTCCTTTAGCTTTTTCTTATCTGTGAAGCTCTTTATCTGCCCTTCAATTCTGAATGTTAGCTTTGCTGGATAGATTATTCTTGGTTGTAGGTTCTTGCTATTCATCACGTTGAATATTTCTTGCCATTCCCATCTGGCCTGCATCGTTTCTGTTGAGAAATCAGCTGACAGTCGTATGGGTGCTCCCTTGTAGGTAATAAACTGTTTTTCTCTTGCTGCTTTTAATATTCTCTCTTTCTCTTTTGCTCTTGGCATTTTAATTATGATGTGTCTTGGTGTAGTCCTCTTTGGATTCCTTTTCTTTGGGGTTCTGTGTGCTTCCTGGACTTGTAAGTCTATTTCTTTTACCAGATGTGGGAAGTTTTCAGTCATTATTTCTTTAAACAGGTTTTCAGTATCTTGCTCTCTCTCTTCTTCTGGCACCCCCACAATTCTGATGTTGGTACGCTGAAAGCTGTCCCAGAGTCTCCTTACATTACGTTCACATTTTTGGATTCTTTTCTCTTCTTGCTTTTCCAGTTGAATGTTGTCTGCTTCTTTATATTTCAAATTTTTTACTTGATTCTTGCCTTTCTCTAGTCTGCTGTTAGGACTCTGTATAATATTTTTTATTTCAGTCAGTGTATGTTTAATTTCTATTTGGTCCTTTATCATCTTTAGTAGGACCTTTTCCATCTCTAGTTGGCTCTTTTGTATTGCTAGTTGGTCCTTTTTCATCTCCTCTTGGGTCTCACTAAATTTATCGAATTTTTCTAGCATATTCTTGAAAAACCTTATAAGCATGGTTTTGAACTCTATATCCAGTCGTTTTTTTTTCTCCATTTCTTTTGTTTGTGATCCCTTCCCTTGTTTCGGCATTTTCACTATGCCGGGCAAACTTCTGTGTTGGATTCAGCCTTATGATACCAGATGCAAAACCAAAGAAGCCTCTGTTGAGCTTGGGAGGGGTGGAGTCTCAGGGCTTAAGGGACTGCCTTGTCTTCCAGTCGGCCCCGCCCTCCACGGCCCCTGAGTCTCACGTGACTGGGTAATCCCTGGAGCGGTCCTTGTGAGCGCGGGCACCCGTAGTGCCTCTAACCGCTGCCTTTCCAGCTCCCCTGAGCACTAGGACCTCACGAGTCTAGGTCCCCAGGGTTTCGCCTGAAACAGGGGCTTAGTGGAGTCAGAAGTGGCACAGTTCGGAGGGTCTGTCTCCTGCCCACTCACGAAAGCCAGCGGCACAATTAGCAATCTGTCCTGCGCGCAGCACTGTGCGCGTGTGAGACCAGACCTGATCTTCTGTGACTCCCCTAAATTTCCGTGCACCTCTCCCTTTTCACAGTCCAAACTCCCCCTGTATGAGTTTCGCTGGATCTGGGGTTTAGTGTCGTAAAATAAGGGGTTCAATGCTGTTGAGAGTCTCCGTTTCCCTCCTGCCAGAGAAAGCCAGCCAGGTACTCCGGCACCCGCTCTCTCAGCGCACACGTCTCAGTACCTCGGCATTTTGCAGCTCCTCTGGGTCTCTGTGAGCCCCTCTCTTTCCTTCTAGCTATAGAACTTACACTCGGCCAGCTTTCCTGTGGTTCTGGATGATGTCCGTTCTGTCTTTTAGTTGTAGTTTTGAAATTGTTGTGCGAGGCAGCAGTGTAGGTGTTTACCTATGCCGCCATCTTGGATTCCTCCTATTTTCACTACCTTTAATCTTATGTATATTGTTTGTTCATGGCCCATGTAGTGCTCTCATACCATTACTGATATTTATTTCTACTGAGTAAAGAAGACATTCTTCATGTTCTAACAAAAAAATGAGAAAATAGCTAGGATCTGAGGCTCTCTGGCAATAGCATATGTCATTAATTTCAGTCTTTGATAATCTGAGAAGTATGGAAATTTCCCACCTCCTACTCTTTTGCAGGATTCACAACTCTGCCAAGTTTTATAGCTCATCAGGATATTTACAAGCTAAATGTTGAACTGTGGAAAAAAAGACATCTTCACATCTTTAGTTAGAAGCTTCACAAAGAGCATGTGTGGTTAGGAAAGCAAAACTGAATCCCATTTCCAGCTTTTCCAGGAACGAGGGGTGTAATCATGAACAAGTTTCTAAACCTTTCTAGGACTCAGTTTCCTCGGCTGGTCTCTAAAATGACTTCCAGCGCTAAAACAATACAAGACAATCAAAACATTGACAATTGTTTTATTTTTCAAATGTCTGCCCAACATAGTGACTAACGACTTTCTTTTATGGGGAAGGGATATTAAATTGGCTTTTGAAGTTTTCAAAAGTAGTGCTTCCATAGGTCCCTCTGATTTTCACTGCCTACAGATCAAATTATGTCCATTACAAAGTAATTATTGAAAAACTGAAGACACTTTTCTTCCCTCACCAACGTACTCTGTGGATAACACTACTGCTGGTGGTATAATGTACAGCTCGAAGAGTCTCTTCTTCTTGCTTTAAAAGGGAAAATCAGCTTTTCCTCTCGGTAAGAAATATCCTAGAGCCTTTACTACTCTGAAATTAGCATGGGAAATTGAATGTTTAAAAAATGGCGTCCAGTTACTTACTGGCTGGTCCTGAGGAGTGAGGGGTGGGGAGCACCATGAAAGGAGGAAGGGTATGCATGGCAGGAGACCTTCCGAAGTGACCTTTCTTTTTTTTTTTAATTTTTTTTTTTATTAATTTTTTATACATATCTTCCCATTGCCCCCCTCCCTCCCAGGCATACCCCAACCCCCCAGTGTCTATGTTCATTGGTTATGATTATATGCATAGATACAAGTCCTTTGATTGATCTCTTATTTACCTCACCTAACTTTAATCTTCCTGCTGTAATTTCACAGTCTGTTTGAAGCTTTACTGTCTCTGTATCTATCCTTTTGTTCATCAGTTTATAATGTTCTTTATTATCCTCCAATGAGTGCGATCATGTGATGCTTCTCCTTCATTGACTGGCTTATTTCACTAAGCATAAGGCTCTCCAGTTCCAACCAGGTTGCTGCAAATGGTAAGAATTCCTTCTTTTTAATGGCAGCATAGAATTCCATTGTGTAGATGTACCACAGTTTTCTGATCCACTCATCTGCTGACGGGCACCTAGGCTGTTTCCAAATTGTGGCTATTGTAAATTGTGCTGCTATGAACATAGGGGTGCATAAATCCTTTCTGATTGGTGTTTGTAATTTCTTAGGATAAATTCCTAAGAGTGGGATTACAGGGCGAAGTGACCTTTCTATAGAGGGAATTTCCATGTCACTCAATTCTTTCACACTCTCCCCCAGAGAAACACAGGATCCCTCCCTTTCCTTTCAGAATATATGACAGACAAAAAATGATTGGACTAAAACCAACTGGGAGCACAATGAACATTTTGGCTTTATCAAAATTGGAAATCCCGACATGCTCAGGGTGATTATGTTTTCTATCATCCAGAAACACAATTACAGCACAATTAAATTACAAATTGCTAGTAAAATATATCTGAAAAAGTCTATACATTTAGAAATTAATGCACATAACATAAATGTAGGACATCATATTGAAAATTAGAAAACACTTAGAACAGAAATATTTTTTAAATCACATATCAAAATGTGAGAAGAAAGCAAAGCAGTAATAGAAAAATTTTAGTTTTAAATGTGTGTTCAAATAAAAAGTAATGCATTAGAAGGCCAACTGAAGAAGTTACAACTGAGTAAGCTCAAAGAAAAAAGGAAGAGAAAAAACAAAACCGTAGAAATTAATTAAAAGATATTTAATGCCATAGAGAAAAATAACCAAGTCAATGGCTTATTCTTTGAAAGGCTAGTAAAATAGATAAATCTTTAGAAAGACTTCTACACATAAAAAGTAAAGAGAGAGGGAGAGAAAGAGAAAAAAAATAACAATGTTGGAAGTAAAAAAACAAAGTGGGGCTTATCTGTAGATGCAGCCTAGATAAAATATAATAAGAAAATACTATCAATAATTGTGTGTTAATAAAACTACATATTTGAATGAATGGCAATTTCCTGGAAAAATATCATAATATCAAAACTGACTCCAGAAAAAGAATACACCTGAATAGGACACACTTTAATGTAGATACATACACACATACTCTCTCTCTCTCTCTCTCTCTCTCTCTCACACACACACACACACACACACACACACACACAGGGGTGGACAGAGTAGGTTTACAGTTGTTCATATGGAAAAAGACATGCAGATTATGATAATTATAATAGCTTTAACTATGTTACTCAAGACTGTATGCTTGCTTTTGACAATGCTCATATGTATGTGTGTGTATGTATATGTGTGTCTGGGCAGTATTTGATATATATATATATATATATATATATATATATATATATATACTGCCCAGACAATTTTATAAGTTCTACCAAACATTCATAAATCAGATAATCTCGAACTGATCCAAGGAACACTAATCAGTGAAAGCTCTCTGCTACTTTGCATGAGCTCATTTGAACTTGAATCAGAAAAGATAATATGAGAAATAAAAATTATTCATTCATCTTCTTGGTCCTCATAAATGTAAACTGTCTTTTAAATAGACTAAGCCAAAATCTGCCCATGAATTTATTACAAGACATTGTTTTACCACATTAACAGATTAGAAGAATAAAAATTATATGGTTATTTATTATATCCAAAAAGTGGATAAAATTTAGCAACTTCTGAGTTGATAAATACTCTGCAACTAAGAAGAAAAGTGATTTGTTCATCCTGATAAGGAATGTTTTCAAAAAACCTATTGTAAGAATCATACAATTCAGGAAAAGTTTATGCATTCCCTTAAAATATGGAAATATGGAACAAGAAAATGATGCCCACTATCACCCTTTAAACTGGGAATCTCATCTAGCACAATAAGATGAGAGAGAGAGAGATTTTTTAAAAAGAGCAAATCTGGTATTTTTTTTAGAGACCCAGTGCACAAAATTCATGCACTGTGAGTGGGGAGGAGGGGTAGTCCCTCAGCCCAGACTGAGCCCTCTCACAGTCCAGAACCCTCACTCCTTACTGCCCACATGCTCACTGCTCCTTACCGCTTGGCTTGCTGCTCCTTAGCGCTGCTGAGGAGGCAGAAATGGCTCCTGCCACCACTGCTATGCTTGCCAACCGTGAGCCCGGCTGCTGGCTGAGTGCTGCTCCCCCTGTGGGAGCATACTGACCACCATGAGGCAGCTCCTGCATTGAGCATCTGTCCTGGTTGGTCAGTGCACATCATAGTGAACAGATGTTCTGGTTGTTCCACAGTAATGGTTGCCTAGGCTTTTATCCTATCTAATAAAAGAGTAATATGCAAATTGACCATTACTCTAACACACAAGATGGCTGCCTGCATGTAGTCAAAGATGGCTGCCCCCATGTGGACACAAGATGACCACCACAAGATGGCCAGCAGGGGAGGGCAGCTGGGAGGGACCAAGTCTGCAAGGGACAGCAGTTGTAGGTGATCAGACCAGCAGGGGAGAGCAGTTGTGGGGGGGACCAAGCCTGCAAGAGAGGGCAGTTGGGAACAATTCAGCCTGCAGGGGAGGGCAGTTAGGGGTGACAAGGCTGGCAGGGGAGGGCAGTAAGGGGCAATCAGGCTAGCAGGGGAGCAGTTAGACATCAATCAGGCTGTCAGGGGAATGGTTAGGGGGTAATCAGGCTGGCAGGCAGAAGTGGTTAGAGGCAATCAGGAAGGCAGGCAGGCGAGCATTTGGGAGCCAGCAGTCCTGGATTGTGAGAGGAATGTCTGACTGCCCATTTAGGCCTGATCCTACCAGACATCCCCTGAGGGGTCCCAGATTGGAGAGGGTGTAGGCTGGGCTGAGGGACACTCACACCCATGCACAAATTTTATGCACTGGGCCTCTAGTTATATAGATAATATGATTACAAAGAGGATGCAAGAGAATGTACAGAAAATTAGAATAATAAGAGTCCAGAAAGGTTGTGGGATAAATGCTCATTATTGAAAAAGCAATAATTTGACTTTAAGTTACCCCAAATAGAAATTTTGATTTAAAATATATAATATTAACAATTTAAAATATATAATATTAACAATAATAAAAAAATGTATGATACCTAGGAATAAATCTAATAATGCTGTGCAAGACCTGGCTAGAAATAATTATAAAATTACTGAAAAATATTAAAGAAACTCTTAGAACAGTGAAAGACATGCTGTGCACAGCAGTAGAAAAAAATCAATATTAAAAATGATATCAATTCTCTCATAATGCAATCACATTATGCAAAACATGTCCATCATCTGATTCATTACATTATAAACAACCAATGTGCCAAACATTTACTTTGCTCCATTTCATATTTAAAATAGTGTTAATAAATGCCAAATCGAACTGTTTCAGTTTTTAAATAGGTACTGAAAAATTAAGCGCTCTTTTTTTCCCTCACCAGCTCACCCTGCTGACACCATTTCACAAACACTGGCAAAATGATGTACAGCCAGAAGATAATGTGCAACACCTTTTTGGGCAACATTTTCATTGGGAGATTTTTATTAGTCAGGGAAGAGTCTTCATGGCCAATCCTGTATAATAAATAGGTAACATGCAAATTGACCCTCATGCCCTCACACAAGGTGGCTGCCCCTATGTGGACAAAGATGGTTACCACAAGATGGCTGGTGGATGAGGGCAGTTGGAGGTGATCTGGCCAACAGGATAGGGCAGTTGGGGGCAATTGGGCCAGCAGGGGAGCAGTTAGATGTTGATCAGGCTGGCAGGGGAGTGGTTAGGGGCAATCAGGCAGGCAGGCAAGTGAGCAGTTGGGAGCCAGCAGTCCCAGATTGTGAGAGGGATGTCTGACTGCCCATTTAGGCCCAATCAGGATCCAAAATTGGAGAGGGTGCAGGTTGGGTTGAGGAAAATTTCCCCCAGTGCATGAATTTTGTGCACTTGGCCTCTAGTAGAATTATAAAGTTCCCTTTGCTTCTGCTCACTGTCCTATCATGATTTTCCTAGTACTCACTGTGTCCCTGCTCTCAAAGTAAGAGGGAGAGGCATGTTTGCTTTTGCTATGTTGAGTAGTCATGGAAGTTGAAGATTAGCCACTCCTCTGCATGTGGCTGGTTTTCTGCCTCGTTAGAAGCAGAGGACCTTCATGGTCAATCTCAGTCCCAATTAGTCTAGAGAACCTTGTCTTCTCATTCCTTAAGGTGCCCAGATAAAGCCACAGGTCAAGATAAGGTGGAAGCATAGCTTCCTGGCAGAAGGTAGAATCCAGCTTTTCTACTTGGCTTGCAGAAATAGCTCCTTACTGACAGATCCATGACTAGTGTTGTTAATGCTCCGTGACAGCAGCAGACATTTAGCCTAGAATCAAACACTGGGAGGAAGTGTTTCACTTTGTCTCTCTCACCAAAGCCTCTGTCTGCTACAGTTAAACATCCTTCCTTTTTCTTTTTTCCCTTTCTAGCTACATCGCTTTTCCTCCCTCTAATTCTCAACAGCATCTCTCTTGTAATTTTCTACTCCATTTCATTATTTTCTATCCCTTTTCCCGTAATTGTCTCCTTACCCTCATTTGTTCTTCATCTATACTTTACTACCCCTCTCTATCCCATTTTTTCTTTATTTTCTGGGTATGTCCCATGTCTCTGCCAACTTCCCAAAGCTCTCTTCCTCCTTGATCCTATTCCCTAGCCCTCTGGCATTCACTCTTCTACAACGTTTTTACTTCTCTCATGGCAGCATGTAGGCCACCATTCTAACAAGAAGAACAAGCAAAACTCCCAACACAGCAGATGCACATTAACAGAACAAAAACATCATCCAGATGAGGGTCCGTGTTCCATGAACTTCCAAGCCTCCTCCTCTCTTGGCAAATGTATTTCTTTATTTTCTTTTTTTGTGTAGGCAGATAATGTTTCAGATAATACTCTAGAGATTAATTATCATGAATTAGCCTGATGCCATTTTTACAGCTATGTTTTTTATTATTTTATATTTAAATACTGGCTTAACTAGGAATTCAGAAACTCTAACCAGAGCTTTCTGCCTAAGTTATCAACAAGACTTTTACAAAGAACTGGCTATTTATGTGTGCTTATGAAATTGTAATTATATGTGCCTCAAGAAATTAAGTCAGTGATTAGCATGTATTTCAGAGGGAAACTATGTCCTGGCTGTTTGATTTGTAGAATCATTTTCATCTTTGTATCCTTGGTACCTAACACAGTTCTTCATGTCAAAGAGAATCTCAGAAAGTGCTTGTGAAACAAATATTGGTTCCCATCCAATGTATCCTTCTGGGGTCCCTAAGTACATAACTGAAAGACTCTCATATTTCCATTCCTGTAACAAATAACAAAATTTTTAAGTAAAAGATTAGCATGACTGAATTATTTCTTGGCATTCAAATAATTTTTTACAATTACAAGCCATTTTATAGTTTTTATGAACTGGCTATTTATCATAAACACTCTATGGAAAAGGGATTTTTACAAATTTACCAATGAAAAACCCAAGGAAGAAAAATGTATATCAGAACCCTGAATAATGTCATCTAGCTTTGTGTCCTTTTGTTATAACATTGATGAGATGCTGTAGGAACTTATCTCTTGTTTATATCAATTGACCTATGGTAAAATAGCTTATGGTTTGATTATATGTCATTTTGCTTAAAGTCACAGAATCTATGGACAATACTGAGGACTTACGGGGCACAGATGCTTACAAGTGATAGTTCCTCCTAGTTTAAAACAAATAATAAAGACATAAAAGAAAAGAAAATTATTTGTTGTGACACATTATTAAAACATAGCTTTTTTAAAATAAAGAATGGCAAGAAATTATATGAATAGGAAAAAATATATTGAACCAACTTCAAGTGATCTCAAAAAGTCTCTGAATTTGTTCAGTTATTTGGCTCCCCCTACTCCTACTGCCTCCAGCTTTCTCGATATATAACTAAAGAAATAGCAACTAGCAGCAAAGCTCAGTGCTGTATTACTTGGTGGAAACTATTAGCACATTCTGAAAGACTGGCAAAGCAGAGGCACAAATACTATGTTTTTAATACATTTCAAAAAGCATTTCAAAATAGCTACCCCTAAAATCATGTTTTTTTATCATCTTTTTTATGGTTTAGAAATTTTAAAAATTCTGAATTATGTATAGAGAAAGTGTAGGAGCTACAGTAGGTGATAGTTTAGGGCCTCTAAAGGCTAGTCCAGGCAGGACCCAGTTATAAAGCTTGACCATTGACTTCTTTCTAAAGTTTTTACTAACATTTTTGTGCTTTGAGCAGACAATCATATACGTGAGCAAAAGTGAATAGGCAGGTAGCCATAGAATAATCAAAAACTGCCAAAAATATTCATCTGACCCACACTGAACACTACATCTGATCATTATAGCACTATTAAAAGTATTAAGCACAGATTGTGTGAGAGGTTGGTGAGACAATCTTATTCACAATCAGGCTTGGGACCACTTCTGGCCCTTAGATCTCTCCTCTCCATCCCCCCATTATGGAGCTGAGACTGAAGACTTGTTACCCTGTGATTCTCCTGGAGCAGGATGGCCAGGAGGAGGAGAACAGTATAGAGTTGTGAAAGCAATGGGCTTATGGGTCAGACAGACCTGACTTTGTTGTGGTTATTTTACTTCCTAGCTGTGCAATCCTGGGCAAGTTTTCTAAAAAACTTACAGAGACAATAATACCAATCTCACAGAATCTTGGGAAAATTAACAACAGCAACAACAAAATAAGGAAATAATAACTCTAGCCAAAGAGGGAGGAAATAAGAACTCTAGCCAAAGAGGGAGGAATTAGAGGGCTAACGCAGAGCAGTGGGAAAGTGAATTGAGTGAATCCCCTTCCATCACCCAGAGACTACACACAGCATGAGCACCATGTGCCTGACCATGGATTAAAATAGAAGCTGGGCACTGACATACAACAGTTATGTACACATATTTGCCCACTTTATAAGAACCTGATACCCCATGCTGGGGCATTTCTCTCCAAAGATCTCTGCTCTTATTTCACATCCCTTTCACTGTTTCTTACCTTCTTATAACTTCTCATGAGGTGTCAGCATCTTGTTTCATTTCTGGATTATTTGTCTAATACTTTATTCTACATTAGAATATACATTCCCTTATTCCACATTAGATTGAAAACTCTGAGAACACAAGGACTACACGTGTATATCCATCATTGTATTTGCAATGCTCATTCACTGCAAAATTAATGAGGGCAACTCCACCTGTTTTCTGAGCCTCCCATCCCCTCCAGGCTCCTGCTGTCCTCTCAGGCCACAACCTACCATAAATTTTAGGGAAGATAGGCATGAACTAAGAAGGAAGTTTGTCCTTCAGTAGTTCATGGTCAAGAAATTGATTTGTTTACAGCAGCTAAATCATTTATTAAAGTTCATTTTGTTTTGTTCTTTGGGGTTAACCTCAATTTCAGATATGTGAGCCATTGAGTATTAACTTTTAATATGATCATGAAATAATTCTGAAAAATAAGAACATTAAAACAAGGGCAGGAAAATATGTGATCAACTTGAAGTACAAAGTTCTTGAAAATTACAAGGAAAATTATCCAAAGGGGAGCCAAAGGCTAGTAGAGTGGATCAGCCAAAGGTCATATATAAAAAGACTAGGTGGAGCTAGAAAAAAAAAATCTAGAATTCATGATTCTTCATATTTTATAGAAGTTTTTTTTTTTTTTCCTGTTTTTCTTAAGCACCTCTTTCCCCAGCAGACCCATCTGAAGATGGATGGGACTTAGACAAATTCTGTTTCTTTTTTTAAAAACCTCTTTCCCACTCCTCCAAAAAATATGTTTATACTGGTAAAATCAGGTGAAAAAAAATGAGCGTCATTTGTTATAAGAACCAATTGGTCATTGTAGAGAGATAGGACAGGACAACTTTCCTCATTTGCTGTCCCCTCCAACAACCTGGAACATGTGCCCTAAGAGTTCTCAAGTATTGACCAAGAGGCCCATATTTGGTCTTTTAAAAGATGCCCAAGACAGTCAAATCTACTACAGTAATTAAATTTAGTGCTTCTCCTTTCTCTATCTCTTCTCCCCATTTCCTCTCTGTCTCTTGTTGGTATCTCATGCTTATCCTAGACTGTAGTTCTGGTACCTTTCCTAATTTAGCTCTTGGCCTTTCTCTGGGCAGAAACTGATTCTGGCCTTGCTACATTACTTCACCTCTGGCTTCCTAAACAGGACTTGATATTCATCCCTGGCTTTCCATCCAAAAACCAGCCTGCTCCAAGTTTCAGTCGCAATTAACATAGCATGTGACTCGCTGTGCTAGGGACATCTCTCTGTTTTATTATTTTTCTTGTGTGTTCCCCCCCGCCACACCCCTGATAATCAATAGGTGAGGTACTTATGATAGCATTCCTCTCTTTTCATTCCTTTTAAAAATGTTTTCCACTTACAAGCAGAAAATAGAATGGTGGTTAACAGGGTGAAGGGGGAAAGGAGGGTTGTTTAATAGGTATAGAGTTTTAGATCTGCAAGAAGAAAACTTTGGAAGATCTCTTTCACAAGGTAAATATACTTAATACTACTGAACTTCAGACTTTTAAAATGGCTAAAATGTAAGTTGTATGTTATGTGTGCTTTTTTAGAACCACAAAATTAAAAAAAAATTAAAAACATTTTTTTCTCATTGGTGGGGAGGAACTGTAACACTTTCAACAATAAAGATACATTTTAAAAAATTTTCTCCCAAGTTATGCTTTTTATGTTTTTTTTTTTTGAGTGTTGAATTAAATACCAAATTTATGCAACTGAATTCTAGAATATGACAACTGGACCTATCTTTAAGTTTGCCCAAATTATTATTTTTTCACTTCATGACCTGAGCCCAACAATATGAAAGCATATTATTTTAGGAATAATGAATGGTTGAGCACCAACTATTTTCTAAGCAGTGGCAGAAATTCAGAAATGAATTGAACACAAGTGATTATTACTAAAGTTTACACACCTAAACTATAATTATTGTAATAATTGTAACAGAGCTTCCATCTATTACGGTTACTCTGTGCCAGAAACTATAATATGTTTTACATACATTATCTCTTTATATATATATATTTTTAAGACCTAATGAAGTATATTCCACAGCCTTTTTTGTTGTTGCTGTTAATCTTTACACAAGAGTATTTTTCCATTGATTTTTAGGGAGAGTGTAAGAGAAAGGGAAAAAACAGAGAGAAACATCGATGTGAGAGAAACACATCTTTTGGTTGCCTCTAACCAGGGGCAGGGCCGAAGGAGCCTGCAACTAAGGTACATGCCCTTGACTGGAATCTAATCTAGTACCCTTGGGTCTGCAGGCCAATGGTCTATCCACTGAGCAAAACCGGCTAGGGCTCCACAATCTTTTTAATGAAGTTGAGATGTACTCATTCAAAAAATGAAAACAGGATGAAATATATTGAAAATGGAATTAATATATATTAATATATTTATGCCAAGCAGAGTACTGAAGAGTCTTACCCATGACATTTTATCTACATTTTACAGATAAGGAAATTGAGGATCAGCCAGGTTAAGAGAATTGCCAGAGGCCATATAGCTAATAAGACAAACAATGTATTTGAAACCAGTGTCTGGCTGATCCCCAAGGCTGCATAAAATCTTACCATCATGTGGCCTTTTTATATAGGGTAATACAAATGGGAAAGTGGTTAAGTGCTTTAGGGTCTATATGAAACCATACAGAAGATGAGAGAAGAGATTTCTCCTAGATGGAGCTGATGGGATAAGAAAGTAATCTAAGAAGGGAAAACCACATATATAAAGGAGCAGAAGGAGGAACACAGGGTTTACATTGATAAACAAGCAGTCAAGTTAGCTAGGAACTTCCTGGCAAGAGGTAGAGCAACAGGAAACCAGACCAGGAAGCTATACAAAAGTCTGGACCTGCAGGACCCCAGTGTGTCTAACCGGTTTGGACTTCAATAGCAATGTAGTAGAGAACTGTTAAGATTTTTTTAAAAGATAAGAGAAAGGGAGAGGGGGAGAGAGAGAGAAATTGGCGTGAGAGCAAAACATTGATCGTCTGCCTCAGGTACGCCCTCTAGCGAAGATTGAACTTGCAATCTGGACATGTACTCTGGGAATCCAAAAACAACCTTGTGGTGCTTGGGATAGGGCCCAACCAACTGAGCTACAATGGCCAGGGCCCATTAAGATTTTTTGGGCAGAGAAATTACAGAACCAATAGTTCTGCTTCAGGTATGTTAATCCACGTAGTGTTGGAGGTAAACTGAAAAGAGGTTAACAGAAAAGATAAAAAGGAAAGGTAAAGGAAAAGGAAAAGGAAAAGGGAAGGGAAGGGAAGGGAAGGGAAGGGAAGGGAAGGGAAGGGAAGGGAAGGGAA